>CM067318.1:7050157-7407000 GCA_034231615.1 Meghimatium bilineatum
TAATTTTGAACAATAGGTAATTCTATTATTTGTTTTTATGAAGTACTGCGTAAACTAACACCGTTTAAAATGGATACAGCACTTTCAGCTAAGAAGAAAAGGACACTTGATGAAGAAAGTCGAGTATTTCAAGAAAAATGGGAACTACAGTAAATGTGTACAATGGTAAATGGAAAGATACATTGTTTAGTATGCAATAACAGCATTGCGACGCCAAAAGAGTACAACTTAAAAAGACATTATGAAACCAACTATCGATCGTGCGATAAATATAAGGTCTTAATTCGTGTTTCAAGACTTAAAGAATTGAAGGCTAACTTGATACAGCAACAGACATGTTTTACACACACAAAAATCAAGTCAATGTCGCTTCCGTTACTGCAAGCTATGAACTCAGTCGAATGGTCGCCATGAGTGGAAAATCTTACAGAGGGAGATTTTGTAAAGCATTGCCTTGTAAAAACGGCTAACATTGTGTGGCAACAGAAATCACAGTTATTTAAGGATATATCATTAACCAGGAACACTGTTGCTGGACGGATTGATGAAATGGCAGATGATTTAAAACAACAGTTGAAGGCTGCATCATCCAAATTTGAACATTTTTCTATTACTATTGATGAGACCGTTGACATGACTGGAATATCACAGTTTGCATGTTTTTAAAATTTAATATTTATGAAGATTTGATTGAACTAATCCCAATGTATGACACTACAGCGAGCGAAGACATCTTTGAAAAAGTCGAGCAGATTCTGGATGACTATGACTTTGATTTGAGTAAACTTGTATGTTTGTCTACTGATGGTGCTGCGAATATGTTGGCTGACATAATGGTGTTGCTGCCAAGTTGTGAACAAAAATTGAGAACTCGTATCCAGATTCATCATTTGCACATTTTCACTGCATTATTCATCAGCAAAAGTTGTGTTCACAGACTTTAAAATTGAATCATGTGCTTAGTGTGGTCACAAAAACAGTGAACTTTATCAAATGCAATGCTCTCAACCATCGTCAATTTAGTCAGATGTTAGAAGACACGGATAGTCAATTCACCGATGTTCTATTCTACATAACAGTCAGTTGGTTGTCGTGTCACAAAGTAATGAAAAGATTTTGTTTGCTGTTACCAGAAATTACTTTATTTTTCGAGATGAAAGGTAAAAACACTGATGAAATAAAAGATGAAAATTGGATCCAGGATCTAGCGTTTGCTGTGGAAATTACTGCACATTTTAATGATCTTAATTTGAAATTACCAGGCAAAAACAAACGCATCACTCAGTTGAACGACGACATCAAGTGTTTCATTACAAAACTGATGATGATGTTCCTCCTTCGCAAGTGAAGATGAGCATGACAAATAAATGAATGCGATGAAAAAAAAAAATAACAATAAACTGACAATTGTCTAATTTGGCTTGTAGATGCCCGATGAGTCCGATTCGTGCACTGAAAGTTATAAAACGAAGTTTATGGAAGACACAGTTGTCACGTACAAATTTGGTTTATTTTCATAAGTGCAAAGAACCAGGCCAATGCTGACTGAATATGTACTTACCTTTGCTAAATATGAGTCACCTAGAGTGGCTAGAGATATTGTCAAAAGAGTTTCATGACAGATTTAGTGATTTCTCATCTTTTGAATACTATTTTGCATTATTCTCGGCACCATTCAACTTTGATATTGTCAAAGCAGAGGAAAATTTGCAGTTGGAGCTATTAGAAATGCAGTCTGATGCTACACTCACAGCAAAGTATCTAGAAGTCTGCATACCTGGCTTCTATTCATACCTTACTGAAAAGTTTACAAACTTCAGAAAGTTTCCAACTAGGATTATGGCAACGTTCGGTTCCACCTGTGTGTGTGAACAGTTATTTTCCTTCATGAAATTAACAAAAACTTCTCAGAGAGCAAGCCTGGCTGATGTACACTTGTCATCCCTGATGAAGGTCGGAACTACAAATACATTTCAGCCAGATATACGAAAAATTGTAATGAAAAAGAGGCATCAAACCTCAGGACAAAACACTAATTAAAGAGTAAAAATGATTGAATGTTCTTCAATAAACGTTGGATTACAATTGTTATATTTGGCGTTGTGGGACGTTGGCATAATATAGCCGTTGTAGTAGGCGTGCAAATTAATTAAATATAATTCAATAAGAATACAGTGTTTCTCAGATTTGTAGATGTTGCCCGCCGGTATTCTCAAAGTATCTTATGCGGTCCATGGTGCTTTTTTATTTTGACAAGCATTGGTAGAGATGGCATGCTACAGAGCTTCCATAAGAGAGTCTTAATATAACGGTATGTCATCTACTAAGGTTTTCTATTGCATTGGTGGTACTTTTATGGTAAGGTGCTCTTCTTTACACCGTGGACATGATCCAAAATCGCTCTTGTTCTTCTGCGTTCGTTCTCAGACTCCTGATCAGCATTATGTAGTTCGGAGAACGAAGTGCATTGTGTTATAGCTTACATCTTTGCTGCGATATCTGCGCTTTTCGGCCTGCCAGTTCCTACTTCAGCATAGCTTCTGCGTCACTTTGATTCTTTTGGGGGGGGGGGGGGGAATGAAACAACTAACGTGAGCCCAAGACCTGCTTAGTTGCTTCTTACAACATGATTGGCAGGTAGCAATGTCGCCTTTCTTTACTCCAATTTATGACTCTAGAAACACTTGGGCGACAATTTGGTTATATCATCAAAGATTTTAACCATCAAATGATAATAATAGAGGTCGTGTTCTGGTAATCCGGTCACCACGAAATCAAGAGTATGTATTTAAGAGTGTGTTGCTGAACCACAACTGCCGGGGCATATAATACATCACGTTTTTATCATCCCAATTTTATTATTAGAGTCATGGTGATAGGATTATCTGAACCAGTACCCCCATGATTTTTTATGTTTAAAAACCTCTGATATAACTAAATTGGACTCACCCCCGTAGTTTAAAGAGGCGTACCACACCACAAGGGGATCAACACGTGATATATTCTTTCTAGAACGTGGTATTCCTTATGGCTCTATTGAATTCTCCTCGGTCTTGAGCAAGGTGTACCGCCTCCTTTGGGCAGAGATTCATGTATGTCTTCTGTCCAACGGCGCCTTGGTCGGCCTTTACCCCTGTTGCCTTCTATCATCCCTCAAATATTACTATCTCTATACCGTCATGTCTCTTAACATGACCGAAAAAACACAGTTTTTCCATTTAATATGGTTTTCAGAAGCCAGCCATCTTGGGCGATGATTGTGCTTTGCACCTCCTGGTTTGTTTTCCTTGCTGTCCATGGTTTCTCAGAACTCTTCTGTAGCACTTTAATTCAAATGATGTTATTATATTGAACAATGTTTTATTTAGTTCCCATGCTTTGCATTCGTTGTTACTGGAAAAACACATGTTTGTAATAAGCACAATTTGGTTCTTATTCGGTTCACAAGGGGATATTATCATAATTTCCATTTTTTTGTACACAGGAATCATGGTCAACCTACATATGAGCTTTCCATAATAATTTTTTTTAAATTTGAGACAAGATGCATACAACATAAAAAGAACAAATTATTTGTTTAATTCGTGTTTAAATTGAACATGTAGTAGGAGTAGATTTCTTCACTTTATTTTGGCACAATAATTAGTCTTCTTCTTCTTCTTATTCTCGTTCGCAGTTTGACATGTCTGCACATCAAGTCCTGTTTTCTTAATAAATGATGCTGTAATTTAAAGCTCCTCAGTGCTCCTATACATCTTTCTGTAGATATCCATCTCGGTGGACCAGTGTTCTTTTCTTAACTGGTTTAGTGTATTGCAGGCTTGCAGGATATGTTCAGCGGTCTGTGCTGCCTGCCCACGAGGGCACAGAGGTTATAGGACCAGTCTTAGTCTATTTAAGTGGCTGTTTAATCTGTTGTGTCCTTTTGTTTCGTACTGGATTTGTCTATCTGCAGAAGAAAGACACGCCATTTTCAACCGTGAAATAATTTTCTTTGGCTATATCGGGGCGTATCTGGTGGTCGAATGACCTGGGTGCTGTCCTGTTATGGACTGAGGGAATGACCTGGGGTCTGGTCTGTCCTAATAAGGACATTAAATAGTGGGGGGGGGGGAATTAAAATTTAATCATAAAAATGACTATTTTGAAATCATTGAATGTGTTGGGTTCCTGGTTTGGTATTTCTTGCTTTCTTGATCTTAGATGGACGATAATAACCTGCTCTGCTCTGTCGAGATAGTGATAGTTGTCTTTTGGGTGGTCAATTTTCCTGATGGTTTTGATGAGTATCTTCTTTTCTTGGTATGTGATTTCTTAGTCTTTTTGTTCCTGTGTTGTTCCATCCTTTGCCAGTCATCCTTTGCCAATCTATCTGCCTCTTTATTTCATGTTATGCTACAGTGGGATGATAACTAATAAGGGGACAATAATTCGTTAAATCAAATTTATTGACAATTGTTCTTATTATCTCCCTTTGTGTGCAAACTTAAAACCACTTTTTATAAAATGCAAGTTCTCTGTTTACTGTGATTAAATTAGTTTTTTTTTAAAATAAAGTATTATGTTAAGTCAAAGTGACTATCTAAGACACAATAGTCAAGTTTTCTTCCTATAAACAGAGCCCTATTTCTATCTCTTAAGTGCGGTTCACGAAAGTAAGATTGCTTCTAAGATGTCAACATTAGGACCTATAAGAAAAGACACAACAAAAACAATGGGTGGAGTTGACTGTAATATGTGTTTTAGATCAGTGATTAACCCGTGTAATGTGTACTGAGATGTATATGATAGATTAGTGGTCAGCCCGAGTAATGTACTTTGATGTGTATATTAATGGTCAGCCCGTATGATGTGGAGTGTGCTATGTATGATAGATCAGTGGTCAGCCCGTATGATGTGGCGTGTGCTATGTATAATAGATCAGTGGTCAGCCCGTATGATGTGGATTGTGCTCTGTATAATAGATCAGTGGTCAGCCCGTATGATGTGGAGTGTGCTATGTATGATAGAGCAGTGGTCAGTCCGTGTGATGTGGAGTGTGCTATGTATGATAGAGCAGTGGTCAGTCCGTGTGATGTGGAGTGTGCTATGTATGATAGAGCAGTGGTCAGTCCGTGTGATGTGGAGTGTGCTATGTATGATAGATCAGTGGCCAGTCCGTGTGATGCGGGAACAAGAAAATGGAGGAAATAATACTTGCACTGTTTCCTGACACGCACATCGTAAATGGTGACTAAGAAAGTTTTGAGTGTTGAGTTGGCTGACCCATTCCATAGACGGTCAAGTGATCCAGTGATCCAGAAGTCAAAGGATTTCCTAGTCAAAAGTGTAGCTTAAGGCCGGAGATGGGTTTAGCTGATATGTCAAGGCTAACTATCATTTGGAAAAACAAAATCAATGCTATAGATTCATACATGTCTACAAGAATAATTACTTTCAATATTAAATGCACGCGGTTGCATCTGTGGAACCCACACATTTCCCACTAGACAAACCACCCATGCAACAGAAAACCTTAGTAGATGACATGCCGTTGTATTGAGGCTCTCTTATGGAAGCTTGTAGCATGTCATCTATACAATTATAGACCCCATCTGAGTAGAGAGCTCCTTCAATAGGTATTACACTAAGCCGAAAGATGAAGTATCCTTGGTATGAAATGTAGCTCACAAACCCACCCCACTGCACATATGATGTAATAGCTAATAACTCGCAATTCCTGGGGTTCTGAATCAATCACTCAATCAATATTAAATCGACAAATATATCTACTTACATGGTTTATACTTCTATTGATACGGGTTGGGGGGGGGAGTAACTCCTTCCCACTCTTAAGAAATCATAAAATGTTTTTATTGCTATGAATTTAGCCAAAAGGTGGATGAACCCCACCCTTAACGATGTTTTACCACACAAAAAAAAGGAATTACCTTTCTCTTGAAAAAGATGGAATTATTTCATACAACAAAGGACGAATGCCTTTTTTACATTAGTTTTTTTAGGTACAACGCCTTCTACTCCGTAAACGTCTCTACGGCCCTGATAGTTATCTATGGGTCTTTAAAGAATAACGAGCTCCACCTCAAAATCCTCTTAGTTGCTGATTACAAAATGTTTGACAGGTAACAGTGAAGTTATCCTGTGCTCTCCTTCTAGTCCCGTCAAAACAAGGGTAGATTATATCCGTTGCTCCCACCCAGGCCCGGAAACACAAGGGCAGTTTCTATTGGGAACTAAGTTTATTTAACTACCATTGCTTTCAGATTGTTCACTAGAAACAAATTATCAAAGATATTTTTTCTTTTTAATTGTATCAAAGAACACAGGTTAGCTATGTTGGAAATATAATTTATTCATTGGATGATCCCCTGACAGAAGACCCTTGACATTTATATAATATTCTGAGTTAATTTAATATGTCTACAGAAAATACGTCATGACCACTGATCTATGTATAAATAGATGTAAGTCTTTACACTCACCTGCGCTTAGTGTTACCATGCATCTGTGTCAAAAAGCTTACTAAACTGGTAAACATTATCACACTTCTCTTGTTTTAACGAAGAGTGTTGATTCGAACACGTGACACATTCGTTATATTTTTATAAGTAAACTGACAGAAAGCGGGACACGTCAAAACCGGGAGAGATATCAGGCAGCGATATAAAACCAAGACAATCCCGTATGACCGTGACTAACACATATCTGCCATTCACATAAACAAATGCATATTTCCGTTATTTTTGTGAGAAATATGTTTATCGAGTCAATATATTTTGAGTTTCCTTTTTTTAAAAAAAAAAACTCAACCAACACAATATATGTTTTAATATTGTGAATTTGCGTTATTGTTGAAAGTAAATGCTCTCTCAACCGTTAAGTTTTAAAAACTCATTACTGCAATTCCTCACAAATAAAAAATTCGTTTAAAAAAACGAAATTCTAATGTGAACCTGAGTCATTAAAAACTATACATATATATATGTATCAAAATACTTATTTTTTTCAATTTTTTGTTTAATTTTTTATCAAAAATGTCTTCTTTCCAATAAAACCAAATGAAATAATTTGACTAAGCATTAAAATACGTTGTATAACCGTGATACTAAATTATGCTAAAATGAATTATAGAATGTAGGGACACTAATTACAGATTTTTTTAAAATGACAAAAAAGTCGAGTGAAGCACTTTCTAAGCAGCTCTCCTATACCCCCGTAATCCTCTCTCGAGGCGGTATGACATAGCAGGCGCCGACATTCGAAAGCCACTCGGACGCTGAGTATAGCTCACCACTCAGCTGAGCACGTTTATGCTGTTAACATTCCGTACGACCGAAAACTTCACCCCGGTGACTTCGTCCTGTCTTAACATGTCATATGGGGAGGAACCAGCCTAGATCCCAAGCGGTACTGTGACGAGCGAGCTGACTCGACACTGGCTGAACCTTGACCCCGCGGTGGAGTCTAAGACATGCGAACGGACTACTGACACTAGTTCCCATACAAAGTCAAGAGCCAACTTTTGTAAAGTTCCGCGGGGAACCTGAACCTTATACGGACATTATACCTTAAACTTCAAAGGCTTATGTACCACACATTTTGTTCACCATGACAAAAGTGAGGGAAGTATGTCGCGCATATTGCTTTCAAAAAACGTTTTTATAAATAGGAGAACGGGGAAAAGATACATAAAATCTCGCAAAATAAATTATAGCTGTTCATTTAAATGATATTGCCAATTGTCAGATCAAAATATTTGTGTTTTGATGATTTATTAATATCTCATACTTATTACCACCCTTGATTTTGGAGTGTATGCCCGGCTATGTCCCTTGGTAAATAAATGCTACTATCTTTAACTTCCGGTTCAAATAATGTTTTTGTTTTGCTCAATCAAGAACTGGTTGATCATTAATTTAACACATTAATATCGTAGAAATTAAATATCTGTGTTACTGAAACGGATTTAATGATTTCCATATTTACATCATGATTCGTTCAACCTTATATAATTCGACAATGAAGATCTAATGCAAATTGCAATGAAACGAGAGACATGGAAAATCTATGTAAAAAAGTAGGTACCGTACTTGGACAAAATTTTCAGAATTGTGCTACACATAATTACAAATAATATAGTTAGATATCCCTTAAAAAGTTCAATTAAACGATACCTTAACCAAGTCTATACGTCAACCCTGAAAAAAGTTATGAATTTTTCTCATGAATATGACATCAAAATAACTTAAGTTATATGAAACATAGAAAAATATAAATAAAACTTGTGACCACAAATTGTAGCTGAGCTGATAATATCTAACTTATCTTTGTTATTTCAATAATACAACACACAAACTGTACATTTTTTAATTCACGGTGATAAGACAAATCTATTGTTCCCATTTCTGTAATTTTCAGAAGCACGTACAACTAATTAATATTAAAAAATGGCAACAAATCAGCTTAATTAAAATGAAAATAAATTATCACACTATTGAATATAAATAAATACTACAGAAATTATATATATTTGTGTTGGCAAACGCAAGAGACATCCGTTGATCCTATTTCTATAATTTTTAAGTGTGCGCAGAACTATAACAATGTCAGCAATATAACATAATAACCCTGAAAAATGAAAATAAATTATCACATTATTGAATATAATTAAATACCACAGAAATTATATATATTTGTGTTGGTTAATGCAAGACGCATCTGTTGATTCTATTTCTATCATTTTTAAGTGCGCACAGAACTAAATTAATATTACAAATGGCAGATAATTAGCATAATTAAAATGAAAATAAATTATTAAACTATTGAATATAATTAAATACCACAGAAATTATATATATTTGTTTTGGCAAACGCAAGAGACATCTGTTGATCCTATTTCTATCATTTTTAAGTGTGCGCAGAACTATCACAATGTCAGCAAATTAACATAATTACCCCGTAAAATGAAAATAAATTATCAAAGTATTGAATATAGTTAAATAGCACAGAAATTATACATGTTTGTGTTTGCAAAGGCAAGACGCATCTGTTGATCCTATTTCTATAATTGTTAGTTGCATGCAGAACTAATTAATATTAAAAATGGCAACAAATTAGCTTAATTAAAATGAAAATAAATTATCACATTATTGAATATAATTAAATACCACAGAAATTATATATATTTGTGTTGGTTAATGCAAGACGCATCTGTTGATTCTATTTCTATCATTTTTAAGTGCGCACAGAACTAAATTAATATTAAAAATGGCAGATAATTAGCATAATTAAAATGAAAATAAATTATTAAACTATTGAATTAAATACCATAGAAATTATATATATTTGTTTTGGCAAACGCAAGACGCATCTGTTGATCCTATTTCTATCATTTTTAAGTGTGCGCAGAACTATCACAATGTCAGCAAATTAACATAATTACCCTGTAAAATGAAAATAAATTATCAAAGTATTGAATATAATTAAATACCACAGAAATTATACATATTTGTGTTGGCAAAGGCAAGACACATCTGTTGATCCTATTTCTATAAATTATTAGGTACGTGCAGAACTAATTAATATTAAAAATGACAGATAATTAACATAATTAAAATGAAAATAAATTATCAAAGTATTGAATATAATTAAATACCACAGAAATTATACATATTTGTGTTGGCAAAGGCAAGACACATCTGTTGATCCTATTTCTATAAATTATTAGGTACGTGCAGAACTAATTAATATTAAAAATGACAGATAATTAACATAATTAAAATTAAAATAAATTATCAAAGTATTGAATATAATTAAATACCACAGAAATTATACATATTTGTGTTGGCACAGGCAAGACGAATCTGTTGATGCTATTTCTATCATTTTTAAGTTCGCGCATAATTAATATAAAAATGGCAGCTAATTAGTATAATTAAACTGTAAATCACCCTTGTGTTGTTGGGGCCCTTAAGGGGAGCAAAGAATATCAACACTGTTTACCTTCCATGCATGCAGTACGAGACGACTAAGGAGGTTATGAGATGGAGTTGGCTGTCCCATCCCATATAGGGTCAGTGACCCAAAACCGTACTGAAGTCGTATGTGTCAGGCTGAAAGGCGCAGATATCACAGCAATGTGTAAACCAGGACAAAATGCATTCCGTTCTCTGGACTACATCCTGCTGATCTGCAGGAGTTTGAGAACGAACGCATAAAATAAGAAGATGAAAATAAATTTTCAAACTATTGAATATAATTAAATACCACAGAAAATATACATGTTTGTGTTGGCAAAGACAAGACGCATCTGTTGATCCTATTTCTATCATTTTTAGGTGCGCGCAGAACTAATTAATATTAAAAATGGCAGCAAATTAGCATAATTAAAATGAAAATAAATTATCAAATTATTGATAAATGTCTACATTTAATAAATCATCAATCCACAGACAAAAGTCAGCAAGTAAAAAGTACAAAGAGGAGTTTGTTGGAGCTAGTAGAAGCTCAAATTCAAGGTAGTAACAATATCAGTGTGTTTGTTGTCCTCTATTTTGTTATATTTTTTATACTATATATTCATCCAAGACTGGTAACATTACCTCTGTGTCCATGTGGGCTGATAGTGTAATATGTTCTGCAAGACTGCATTTCACTACACTAGTTAAAGGAGGAATACTGGCCTATAGAGACGGATACCTACAGAAAACTGTTAAAATGGCAGACCATCTGACTGAGTTGGCAGATGTTTTTTTTCACATTTTTTTGCAGACCACAGAAGACCACAGAGTTTGATGAATCCATTCGCTTGAAGTGTTTTCTAGTGCTCTTTGGGCACTCTTCGTCTGTGTTCATTCTTAAACTTCTGCAGATTATAGGATGTAATCCAGAGACTGCAGGATCATCCTGTCATGTTCGTCTGTCATAGTTGATAATGACGATTTCGGATCAACTGTAACAGGTAAAGGTAATATGAGTTATGAACCAGAGTTATGAACTCATCATATCCCATAAGTGCTCAGCTCTCTAATCAGTGGTTGACCAGAAACCCCCATCGAAAATGGATGTGTCGTATTATTGGTGCAAATAAAGTGGTGACACAATGCATTTCCATTCTCTGGGCTAAATTCTGCTGGAAATCTAGTAAGACCATTGTTCTGCTGCAAGAGATAACCAGCTGGAGTTTTGGAATGAAAGCTGAAGAAAAAGTCCAGAAACTGCCAGAATAAGGTCGTCGAACACACTTGCTAAATAAATATGGCACCTTTCCTCAACCTTTGAGCCCTGGTACCAAACTTCCTGATGTCTGGTTTAACCATGGGAGTCATTTTTATTTCAAACCATGAATAATAAATGGACCCGATGTGACGTCGGTTACTCACAAAGTCATACTAAATTGGATTTGTTTTGCTGAAAAGAGCATATATCTCAGACAAGCTGTAAACCTTGATTTGGCAGATTCTGTTCTCCAGCATACATCCTGCTAGTTTACAGGAGTTTGAGAATTAATGCAGAAGAATAAGTGATAGTTCATGTCCGGAATGTGTACATACCAATGTTTACAGCGCTCATAGTTTTTAAAGAATTGTCTGATCATAATTTTTTTTGTAATTTGTGACATCATTGCAGAATGCAATTGTTTAGTAGTTTGAAGCCAGGGAAAATAATGAAAATAAGAACACAGTTTATGAAACATAGACATAGTATGAGGGGGTGGGGATACAAATTATAATTAGTTGTAGATAAAGGTAGGTCCCTTAGCAGCAACCTGCCGTCACGGATGAATATAACTTCTTGTACTAATCCGCAGCAACTGTTAGGTGGGGGGGGGGGCAGTTTCCTTTCTTGCTGTCTTAATCTCCCCTAACTCATGCATCAGGTGCTCATTTACAGCTTAGTTGACAGGAGGAGTGGTCGTATCAAGCGAGAAATTACAACAGGAATTTTTGTTATTCCTATGATCTGCTGGTGTCTAAAAGGGGATCAAAGTATAGCAACACTGTTACCTATTCATGTCTTGAGAGACAGCTAAGGAGCTTTAGGAGTGCACTTTTCTATCCTATCACATGGGGTAAAGTGACCATAAAGTCATGTTGAAGGATGAGTCTAGAGAACTGAGTTCATTATGTGTGGTTTACAGCTTATCTGCGATATCTCACCTTTCTGCCAACACATCCCAACTTCAGAATGACTTCTGAGTAACTTTAATATTCTATGGGATGGGTCAAGCCAACCCCAAATCTCCTTATTTATCTTTTACAACATACATGACAGGTCATTGTGTTGCTATTCTGTGCAACACATGAAGATCCTGTCAACATACTGGGGGCGACTAAATCTTTCCATGACAAGAGGCTGGCTTTGATGTATACTGGCCCAAATAAAACATTAATTAAAGTCTATATTATTAATTTGAAGATTTGTCACAACTTTCTAATTTTCAGGGGGATCTCCCTAGCTTAATGGTTAAGCTGTTCGCCTTGTGTTCAAGAGGTCATGAGTTTGAATCCAGCTCATGTCATCTTGATTACAAGGTGGATTTTTTGGGGGGATCCCTGTGGATTATCGTTTGAAGCTATGGAGTTACGTGCTATGAGTTGTACTCTCAGCAGGCGGTGTGCCGTTTCGTTGAGAGTGATGAGTACATATGGGAAACTGAGTACAGTGAAGTCAATCCTCAACAATTTTTCAACCCTTTTTAAAATTTTTCTAATTTTCAGATGATGGGAGAAACAAAAGACAGAAAGTAGAACAGACTGCAGATAAACATCAACAAATGACTTCAGTAGTGGAATATGAAGAGTGGAAAAGGAAAATATTAGCTAGAGCTGCTGAAACTTCTTGATGGAGTTTTACTAACCCTACTGCCTATGAATGGAAACAATCAAGGCTTCATGATTAAAGTGCCCAAAAAGAGGAAGATAGGAGTGTACTTTGCTGTCCTGTCACATGTTTTGTCCAGTTGTGTTGTTAAATGTCATGGGAGAAGTTGGAGTTATCAGACTTTGGCCATGGTCAGCATGTGGTTTCTTTGATTGTCTCCACCCATCTAGTTCTTGGTCTTCATCGAACCCTGTAGAACGAACTTCAGCTGTTGTATGCACAAAGCGCTGGTTGCTTTCGTTCCATTCTAATGATGTGCCTAAACAACCTTGTTTGCTGTCTCTATGTAATCTTGGCTTGAGATGGGTTTCTATTTCTTCTCTGATATCTTCATTTCTCCATTGGTCTCAATTTTTTATTTCCTCTTATTTCGTTCACTTGAAACATGTCTATATCTGTAATTCTGTCTCCTGAATAAAACTCACTATCTTTTGTAGTTCATACTGTATCCCATAGAACTTTGATTCAAGTGTTGTTTTCTCTGGCCAATATGTCTGCCTCAGTGTTTCATGCTCAGAACACTCTTGAAGTATATGTTTGGCACTCTGTGCTGCCTGTCCACATGTACACATGGCCGTGTTGCCAATCTTGAACTTTGTGTACATGTGAATGCGGAGTAAGTTGTGTCCTGTTCCGAGACGTAGAATTACAACTTGTTCTGATCTGTTCATAATATGATAGTCATCTTGTGTTGGTGTTTGTGGCTTTCTTATTGACTTGATCATCTGTTTTTTTCTGGTGGTAGGTGATTAGTACATCTTGTTGGTCTTCGGTAGCACCTTCCTTAGCCAGCTGGTTTGCTTTTTAATTTCCTGGTATTCCACAGTGAGAGGGTATCCATTGCATGGTTACCCTATACTGGTAAGACAATTTATTAAGTAGTTTTTGCAAATCTGTTAGTTTTCCAAACTGGAGAGCTTGAAGCACTGACCATGCATCTGTCAGGAATACCACAGGCTGTAGGCCAGAGTTGGAGTTCAGCAGTTCTTTAGCTGCCACACTAATTGCCTGGATTTCTGCATCATAATTATTGCAGAATTTCCCTGTCGGTGTTCTGATTGTATCTCTAGGCTTGTGTGGATATTCTATATATACACCTGCACCTCCATTCCTCACTGCATTCTGTGCTGACCCATCTGTGTATACTCTGACCCATATATCTTGTGGATATTCCTCATCCAGGAAACTGAGGGTGACTGTCCTTCGCTGCACATTGTTCTGTTCTTCCTCGCTTAGTATTCCTTTCACATGGGTCAGAATGTATATTGGCATTCTATGTCTTTCACTTCACAGGGTTTGTTCTGGTACAGATCTTAAGGGGCTGTCAACTTCAGGTAGGTCTGTAAGTTGTCTACATAGTCATTTAGCTTGGTGGATAAAGCTGCTTCTTTTCAGTCGCCCCATTGCTAGATTTTGGAATCTTTCCTTCATTGGATGACTTGGCATACACTGAAACTTTTCTGCTTGAATTAGTACTTTTGTGTCTCTGCTTTCGCTAAGTGTTTGCATTCTTCCCATTTTCTGCATCTCTGCTATGGGTGTTGATTTCATTGCTCCCAACATTATTATAAGTGTCTGATTTTGCACTTTATTTAGATCTTGTGATGTGGTGTTTGATGCAGGTCACCACGCAGCTGAACCATATTCCAGGTGTGGTCTTATGCCTTGCTGGTAAACTTTATTTGGATAGCATCCTCAATCTCTTGGGAGAGGTAGGTTGCCTGATCTTCAGTAGAGTAGCACGTTCTAAAACCTGCTTGCTGTGATACCAGAAGGTTTTCACTTTCAAGGTACCACTGCATCCTAAGATTGATAATGCATTCCATTGTTTTGCATAGACAGCTTGTGAGGCTGATGGGCCTGTAATTGGAGACTGTGTTGCCATCTTTTCCTGATTTGAGGATTGGTATCATTGTTGTTTCTCTCCACTCCTGTGGAACATTACCTGTGGACCAGCTTGTGTTAAAGATCTGCAGTAGCTTTGCCCGTGCTGCAGTTATCAGGTTTTTAACCATTTTATTGGACACTCCATCAGCTCCAGGGGACTTTTTCATTTTCAATTTGGATATTGCATGCCCCAGTTCTTTCATTGTGATTGGTGCCTCCATGACTTCAGGTATAGGTTCGCCTTGTCCAATGTTTTGCTGGTTCTCTCGAACCTCCTGTTGTTTGTCTAGGCTAACTTTGACATTATTGTCTTCTGCAAAAGAATCTGCAAAGTAATCAGCTGCATGTTTGCCTGTTAAAATATTTCTATCTTTATAAAGTGTGATCCTGGCATTTCTCCCTGTACCGTTGTCATTTAGTTGTTGTACAAGTTTCCATAATTCCCTAGTATCTCTTTCTAAGTAGGACTGTTTATTTTTGTTTTTTCTTTCCAGCTGCTCCATCTGGTTTGTAACTTGGCTCTTTGAAATTTAGCCTTTGTTTGCTGATACTTGTTGTGATGTTCTTGGCTCAATTTGTGATATTTTTCACTTTACTCAAACATCTCATTTCACGCAAATGTATTGTTAAAACCATACCTTGCAAGGCGATTTGGTGCTGCTAGAACAGGCCTGATTCAATTCCTGTTAGTCTCAAGAAATGTTACCTCGCTGGGGTAGACTGTGTGCTGAAGATTTCAATGTGGTACACTTATAATCCTGACAGTGCAGGTTTAAAGATAGAATGAATATTTAAAGTAAATAAAATTGTTGAAAATTATATAAAGTATTTTGTCTTTTTTTTAAAGCCACAATGAATGACAGGAGTATATCAATGAATGATTGTCACTGAATGAGAGATTGATGTAGCAGATTGAGTGATTGATGTCACAGAATGAAAGATTCTTGATTAGAAAACTGGCCTAACAGCACGTGGGGCATTCTCATAAGTGATTGATGATTATAAGTGATTCCTAAAAGAATGAGAGATTGATGTCATAGAATGAGAGATTGATGTCATAGAATGAGAGATTGATGTCATAGAATGAGAGATTGATGTCATAGAATGAGAGATTGATGTCACAGAATGAGAGATTGTTGTCATAGAATGAGAGATTGTTGTCATAGAATGAGAGATTGTTGTCATAGAATGAGAGATTGATGTCACAGAATGAGAGATTGATGTCATAGAATGAGAGATTGATGTCACAGAATGAGAGATTGATGTCATAGAATGAGAGATTGATGTCATAGAATGAGAGATTGATGTCATAGAATGAGAGATTGATGTCATAGAATGAGAGATTGATGTCATAGAATGAGAGATTGATGTCATAGAATGAGAGATTGTTGTCATAGAATGAGAGATTGTTGTCATAGAATGAGAGATTGTTGTCATAGAATGAGAGATTGTTGTCATAGAATGAGAGATTGTTGTCATAGAATGAGAGATTGATGTCACAGAATGAGAGATTGATGTCATAGAATGAGAGATTGATGTCACAGAATGAGAGATTGATGTCACAGAATGAGAGATTGTTGTCATAGAATGAGAGATTGTTGTCATAGAATGAGAGATTGTTGTCATAGAATGAGAGATTGATGTCACAGAATGAGAGATTGATGTCATAGAATGAGAGATTGATGTCACAGAATGAGAGATTGATGTCATAGAATGAGAGATTGATGTCACAGAATGAGAGATTGATGTCATAGAATGAGAGATTGATGTCACAGAATGAGAGATTGATGTCATAGAATGAGTGGTTTATGAGAGATTGATGTCATAGAATGAGAGATTGATGTCATAGAATGAGAGATTGATGTCATAGAATGAGAGATTGTTGTCACAGAATGAGAGATTGATGTCACAGAATGAGAGATTGATGTCACAGAATGAGAGATTGATGTTGTGAGGGGCTTATATCACAGAATGAGAGATTGATGTCACAGAATGAGAGATTGTTGTCATAGAATGAGAGATTGATGTCACAGAATGAGAGATTGATGTTGTGAGGGGCTTATATCACAGAATGAGAGATTGATGTCACAGAATGAGAGATTGATGTCACAGAATGAGAGATTGATGTCACAGAATGAGAGATTGATGTCACAGAGTGAGAGATTGATGTCACAGAATGAGAGATTAATGTCACAGAATGAGAGATTGTTGTCACAGAATGAGAGATTGTTGTCATAGAATGAGAGATTGATGTCACAGAATGAGAGATTGTTGTCATAGAATGAGAGATTGATGTCACAGAATGAGAGATTGATGTTGTGAGGGGCTTATATCACAGAATGAGAGATTGATGTCACAGAATGAGAGATTGATGTCACAGAATGAGAGATTGATGTCACAGAATGAGAGATTGATGTCACAGAGTGAGAGATTGATGTCACAGAATGAGAGATTAATGTCACAGAATGAGAGATTGATGTCACAGAATGAGAGATTGATGTCGTGAGGGGCTTATATCACAGAATGAGAGATTGATGTCACAGAATGAGAGATTGATGTCACAGAATGAGAGATTGATGTCACAGAATGAGAGATTGATGTCATAGAATGAGAGATTGATGTCATAGAATGAGAGATTGATGTCATAGAATGAGAGATTGATGTCATAGAATGAGAGATTGATGTCATAGAATGAGAGATTGTTGTCATAGAATGAGAGATTGATGTCATAGAATGAGAGATTGATGTCATAGAATGAGAGATTGATGTCATAGAATGAGAGATTGATGTCATAGAATGAGAGATTGATGTCACAGAATGAGAGATTGTTGTCACAGAATGAGAGATTGATGTCATAGAATGAGAGATTGATGTCATAGAATGAGAGATTGATGTCATAGAATGAGAGATTGATGTGATAGAATGAGAGATTGATGTCATAGAATGAGAGATTGATGTCATAGAATGAGAGATTGATGTCACAGAATGAGAGATTGTTGTCATAGAATGAGAGATTGTTGTCATAGAATGAGAGATTGTTGTCATAGAATGAGAGATTGTTGTCATAGAATGAGAGATTGATGTCACAGAATGAGAGATTGATGTCATAGAATGAGAGATTGATGTCACAGAATGAGAGATTGATGTCACAGAATGAGAGATTGTTGTCATAGAATGAGAGATTGTTGTCATAGAATGAGAGATTGTTGTCATAGAATGAGAGATTGTTGTCATAGAATGAGAGATTGATGTCACAGAATGAGAGATTGATGTCATAGAATGAGAGATTGATGTCACAGAATGAGAGATTGATGTCATAGAATGAGAGATTGATGTCACAGAATGAGAGATTGATGTCATAGAATGAGAGATTGATGTCACAGAATGAGAGATTGATGTCATAGAATGAGTGGTTTATGAGAGATTGATGTCATAGAATGAGAGATTGATGTCATAGAATGAGAGATTGATGTCACAGAATGAGAGATTGATGTCACAGAATGAGAGATTGATGTCACAGAATGAGAGATTGATGTTGTGAGGGGCTTATATCACAGAATGAGAGATTGATGTCACAGAATGAGAGATTGTTGTCATAGAATGAGAGATTGTTGTCATAGAATGAGAGATTGATGTCACAGAATGAGAGATTGATGTCACAGAATGAGAGATTGATGTCACAGAATGAGAGATTGATGTCACAGAGTGAGAGATTGATGTCACAGAATGAGAGATTAATGTCACAGAATGAGAGATTGATGTCACAGAATGAGAGATTGATGTCGTGAGGGGCTTATATCACAGAATGAGAGATTGATGTCACAGAATGAGAGATTGATGTCACAGAATGAGAGATTGATGTCACAGAATGAGAGATTGATGTCACAGAATGAGAGATTGATGTCACAGAATGAGAGATTGATGTCACAGAATGAGAGATTGTTGTCATAGAATGAGAGATTGATGTCACAGAATGAGAGATTGATGTTGTGAGGGGCTTATATCACAGAATGAGAGATTGATGTCACAGAATGAGAGATTGATGTCACAGAATGAGAGATTGATGTCACAGAATGAGAGATTGATGTCACAGAATTAGAGATTGATGTTGTGAGGGGCTTATATCACAGAGTGAGAGATTGATGTCACAGAATGAGAGATTAATGTCACAGAATGAGAGATTGATGTCACAGAATAAGAGATTGATGTCGTGAGGGGCTTATGTCACAGAATTAGTGGTTGATGTCACAGAGTGAGAGATTGATGTCACAGAGTGAGAGATTGATGTCACAGAATGAGAGATTGATGTCATAGAATGAGTGATTGATGTCACAGAATGAGAGATTAATGTTGTGAGGGGCTTATATCACAGAATGAGAGATTGATGTCACAGAATGAGAGATTGATGTCACAGAATGAGAGATTGATGTCATAGAATGAGTGATTGATGTCACAGAATGAGAGATTGATGTTGTGAGGGGCTTATATCAGAGAATGAGAGATTGATGTCACAGAATGAGAGATTGATGTCATAGAATGAGTGATTGATGTCACAGAATGAGAGATTGATGTCATAGAATGAGAGATTGATGTCATAGAATGAGTGATTGATGTCACAGAATGAGAGATTGATGTCATAGAATGAGTGGTTTGATTGAATGAGAGGTTGATGTCATAGAGTGAGTGGTTGATGTCACAGAGTGAGAGATTGATGTCATAGAATGAGAGATTGATGTCATAGAGTGAGTGATTGATGTCACAGAATGAGAGATTGATGTTGTGAGGGGCTTATATCACAGAATGAGAGATTGATGTCACAGAATGAGAGATTGATGTTGTGAGGGGCTTATATCACAGAATGAGAGATTGATGTCACAGAATGAGAGATTGATGTTGTGAGGGGCTTATATCACAGAGTGAAAGATTGATGTCACAGAATGAGAGATTGATGTCATAGAATGAGTAATTGATGTCACAGAATGAGAGATTGATGTCATAGAATGAGAGATTGATGTCATAGAATGAGAGATTGATGTCATAGAATGAGTGGTTTGATTGAATGAGAGGTTGATGTCATAGAGTGAGTGGTTGATGTCACAGAATGAGAGATTGATGTCATAGAGTGAGTGGTTGATGTCACAGAATGAGAGATTGATGTCATAGAGTGAGTGGTTGATGTCACAGAATGAGAGATTGATGTCATAGAGTGAGTGGTTGATGTCACAGAATGAGAGATTGATGTCATGGAGTGAGTGGTTGATGTCACAGAATGAGAGATTGATGTCATAGAGTGAGTGGTTGATGTCACAGAATGAGAGATTGATGCCATGGAGTGAGTGGTTGATGTCACAGAATGAGAGATTGATGTCGTGAGGGGCTTATGTCACAGAATGAGAGGTTGATGTCATAGAGTGAGTGGTTGATGTCACAGAATGAGAGATTGATGTCATAGAGTGAGTGGTTGATGTCACAGAATTAGAGACATGTCTCAGAAATGAGAGATTACTTTTACATCACTCACTCTGATTCTGAAACATTTTTTAGTCATGACCCCATTTTATAGAAGCAAACTGATCTACGATCCCATTTTACGAAGACAAAGTTACCCTCTACCCCAAATTAAAACAAAATCTTGATATAGTTAGAAGAAAACATAAAAAATTATGGATTTTTGCGACATTACAGATAATCGAAAAGGTGGCCAGTGAAAAATTTCACATGAACTAGGAGACACTCAAATTAATTAAATTGCCAAAACGCAGTCTCTATACTTCGCACATGATTTCTTTCCTATGCAAGTTTTATGAAGATACTTCTTTATTAGTTTCTACATGGAGGCTTTGAGTAGTTCAAAGATAAAAAGCAAAGCCAATATGCTTGGATACAAGCAGAACTACAGAAGATGGTTTAATACTCCATTCACTGCCTTAGGGTCTCCTCCCCCTGGGATTTTCTGTCGGAGTGTACTACCTTCTCTAAATCTATATATATTTAAATACCCATTCTCTGTTGTTTTTTCTCTGCTTTTGCTGTAACTCATCGCAGGGTTAAATGACGATGGGTTTTTAGGCCATGGCTTGTTTGGTCGCTTGATATACAATAATATTATGACATCTCAGAATGTCTGTAACTCCTTCAATCTACCTTCTTCATAGTCTTTCTCTGTATCTTGCTGTTTCTATTTCATGTTGTATGCTCTTGCCGCTGGCCAATAAGGATTCATTCTCATAAGTGGCTGAACCATTTCATTCTCTTTTTTTCAATATAGGCCTACTTGAGCACAGATTTTGTTGCAACAGTTCTTGTAATATCTCTTCTTGTTTTGTTTGCTGCTTTTTTAAAGCATCTCATTTCACACGTAGTAAGCTCTCTCTCTCTTGTTCTTTACTTAGTGTTCATGTCTAACATTGATAACACAATGTTGATATGAAGATTTAATTTATTATTTGTCTTTTGGTTTCCTTCGGGATAAATGTGTGTTTCAAAATTGGTGTTCTGTACATAATTAACGTAATTGGCTTTTGAAATAGTTGACTCAAACTTTCTATCCATTCTTTCGTCGTCTGTATACCAGAGTATCTAAGATTTTTTTTGACTATAATATAATTCTTCTGCGTTCATTCTCAAACTCCTGCAAATTAGAGGTTGTAGTCTGCAGAACACAGTGTGTTATGTCATGGTTTACAGCTTGGCTGCGATACCCGACTTCAGCACAGTCTCTGGGTCACAAATTAAGGCTAAACTTGATTTGGAAATGAAACATCAGTCTATCTATCTATACTTTGGCCCTTGTTTGCCTTGCGGCATCAGGGGTGGAAGAGTTCTCTGGAGATGGCCTTTCTGTGTGCTGTTTGTAAGTTTGTTCTTGTAGCTTCTTTGATTTATGTGATCCATCTTTTACATGGTCTGCCCCTGGCTTTATAGCCGTTATGTCTATGTGTCATTACCATCTATGGCATACTATCTTTTGGTAGTCTGAAAGTATGTGAAAACCACTTGATCTGTTGTCTTTTGATGTGTTCCAATACTAGTATTGTTTTGGTTATCTGTCTGATGTTATCGTTTCAAATTCTATCTCTTAATGACACTCCCAGTATTCTTCGTAGACATGTCATTTCTGCTGTCACTATTTTTCTTTTGTCTTGTGCTTTCATTTGATAGTGAAAGTGGCATTAGGAATGACAGGTTTACACTACATAGGCACCGTTTTTGTCTTATCCGTTTTGTTATAGTTGTTTTTATCATTTGTTTATTAATACTAGTAGGTATTTGTAATACATATTTACTTATTCGCTATAATTTTTTCTGTTCTCATTGTTCACCACGTCAGGTCTTTTTACTATCGTAACAGAGTTTCCATACATTTTTGGACAAATTTCAACAAGATCATATGTGAAAGTAGATAAGGTCTATGCTTTCAAAATAGGCAAAAAATTGCCAAATATTTCTTTTTCTGCGTTCGTTTTCACACTCAATTGGTAGAATGTAATCTTGGGAACGGGTTGCATTGTGTCATGGTCTAGAGTCTTTTTGAGATATCTGCACCCTTCGGCCTGACAAATCCAACTTAATCATGAACCAGATATTTCAAATGGCAACCCTGTGAAAGAGATAGAAGATCCGTTGCAGTACCTGTATATGTCCGAAGATTAGACTTGAAATAGCCTCGGCTGCAATGCCCATATTAAATATCATTTGGAAGAGCAGAATAAGTACAGCAGTGAAGATAAACCTGAATACCATTTGTGTATCATTATTTACCTATAGGCCCTACATCTAAAAACAAAAATACATATTCTTTTGTATGGGTACGAGAGATTTGACATTTACAATTGAAATTGAGAGGAGAATCATGTACTATAATCCCGTAACCCGTCAGGGTCGTAGGGGTAGCACATTGGACGCCTCAGCAGACAGTCATCCAGCGATTTCTATCTTCAACGATGCGGATGAGTAAAGAAAAATCTTGTCTTGTCCAGTCCTTGATAATGTCTGTCAATGCTTTTATATGACCCCTCTGCTTCTTCCACCTTCGATGGTTCCATGCAGTGTTGTTTTTGACAAGAAATCATGTCGGCATACACGTTCAAACCATGCACTTTTCGTCGTTTCACTAATGAAAGCAATGGTTCTTGTGAATATATAGGCCTATGTCTATTTTATTTCTTACGTACACATTTGTCTTATGCTACAGACATTGCAATGAATGTTCAAAGAAGAGAATACAGATTTCTGAAAACAGATAGTACAGATAAGCATTGCGCTTCTATTATAGAGAACTTAAAATCAACGTATAGGCAGGGTCGTAGATATGAACTCATCAGAAGGTCGTAAATATGAACTCCTCAGAAGGTCGTAGATATGAACTCCTCAGAAGGTCATTCGTGTGTTGTGGCAGCAACAAATAACTGTTTATGTGAGAAATAAAGGTAGCAGACAACGGAGTCCCCCAACATCAGATAAGACTATGTCAGAGCATATACGCCAATAGTCAATTCGCAGTAAGAACGAGCACAGGTACATCGGATAATTTCCAAATTCACTCGGGAGTGAGACAGAGATGTGTAATATCCACCCCCCCCCCCGTTATTGTTTATAACATACATAGATCACATTCGCAAAGACAACGGAGAAAAACAATTTGAAGGATATCTTAAACAAATTGCTATTTGCAGACGACCAAGTACTAGTAGAATCATCATAAGAGCAACTACAAAGACAAATTACATTACACATGCCAAACCTTTCACACGAAGATAAATATAGAAAAGACCGAAGTAATGAAGGTAGGAAGAACAGAAAGAAACACCAACATATATATATTGGAAACAATAGACTTAAACAATGACAGAATTCACATACATAGAAAGCCATATAACAACAGACGGTAAGAGCAGCATAGAAATTCACAACAGATGCAGTAAAGCATACCACGCCCGAGGACAAATGACACCAATCTTTAGAAACACAAATTTAGATTTAACTACCAAACTAACACCATTCAAAAATAATTATTATATCAAAGCTGTGTTACCAATGCCAAACATGTACAACGACAGCACACGATAAACGTAAATTTGTGACAGCTGAAATGGCATGCTTACGCAGAACCCTAGGAATATCGCTAAGAGACAGAGTAAGAAATGAAGACATTAGATAAAGAACCGGTACCAGTCCAATCTTGGAATATATTAAGAGACAACAGATAAAATGGTTTGGTTTGCACACATCAACAGACTACCATCAGACAGCATACCACAGCAAGCTATGCTACACATATACAGTGAAGGCAGACTTAGAGGCCGACCACGAAAACTATGGACCACCGAAATAAAAGGTGACAAACTCCGAAATATATTCAAGACACACGAGGGCCATCTCCAGAAAACTAATTTACCCCTGACGCTGAAAGGCAACAAAGGGTTTAGCGAATAGGTTGATAGATAGACAACATAGGCAGAGAAATACAAAGATCAATGCTGAAAAGTCTTCAATAGTCTTCGCGCTCTCAAATAAAGACAAAGCAGGAGAAATAAAGCTTGGAAATGTAATTACACAAATAGAAAAGGTGTCGGTGTACTTGGGCACCATACCATATAAGAAACTGACATGGAGGCATCACACACACACGCGTGTGGCCTATATGTTCACACCAAGCAAGTTTACGCCGTTTCACCACTGCCAAAAGTGGTTCTTGATAGCTTGCAAATCTGTGTATTTGCTGCCGAACAAATATATTTGTATTGTGTCCCATATAGCAAATTCTTAAGAAACGCCTGTAGCACTTGCTTTCAAAAGATTGAATCCTTCTTTCTGTGTCTGCAATTAGTGTCCAACTTGCACCGTATAGATTATAGCACTAGCGATGAGAAGCCGTATCTGTGATTGTCGGTTTTATAGCACGCGAAGCGAGAGATCGTTGCAAAATAAAGAAATATCATACTATAAATGTCATGTTGCTTTTCTTCGTTCAGGACTAAACAACACAAGACTGTGATTCAGTCGGGTGTGTTATGATTTCAATAGATGACTAACTTGATCATATCGCAATATACTTATGTGGGAATGTATGTCAGAAGTGTGCAAATTATTTCCCCTGACATCTACTTTTTTCTTGAACTGCCAACAGGTGGCAGTGCTAACAGCAGCTGATTCAAGATGGCAGAGATACAGGTAAACGGAGATTGTAAATAAACAAACCCAAATAGTATAATGTTTTACACTTGTTTTTGCATCATATACAGCAAACGTATAAAATAGTAATGTTCTGTTAAGAGATAATTAATTATTTTATAGTGTAAGTTGTGTTTCTTCTAAAATATATAGCTTGAAGCTGCATACCAATAATAATTATTGTAAAAATAATACTAGCGCTTTTCCTGCAAATAATTCGAACTACAATAAATTGCCTGCCTACACTGACTGCGACGTTCGGATTAGGCCTATAGCAAAGCATAGAAGCTAGTATTAGCACTCCATAGTCGAGCGTACACATGCTAAATGAATAGCTTAATTGTGTAGTCCAAACTTTGGACCAGCCAAAGATATGTCTACATTCACTATGATTCACGAACAGTCTCACTCTGAGTACTCATTGAAAACATTCCCATACTGGCCATACATAGTTGATTATACATTATCATTCATCCAGTATGAGTAGACCAAAGTAAAGGTATAAGCTAGAAGGTCTAACTAAACTCATAAACTAGACACAGTTTATTTTAATAATGTCATAGCTATATTATTATTTTATTATAAATAATGATATCATGTAGGCCTAGATCTGTCTAACTTAATATGATATACCCTAAAACATGATAATCCATACAATACGCAGGCGCTAGTGATAATGCACTTTCGAGGATTAAAATATTTTTTTTAAAATTGCTACATTAAATATTATATCACTTGAACATTTGTTTACCTGCGCATAGTTCATGGTAGAATATAAGGTAGTCTCTTTGGAAAACGTTTGTCTAGCGTAAGGAGGATGTAACTGGCCGAACGAAGTTTAGATTTGATCAACAAGACAAAATATAGACCTACTCTACAGATTTCCACAGTAAGAATCTATAACGTTAAAGGGTCTTGCACTGCACTACAGAACCGGCCAACAATGTTAACATAAACTTGTATGTTTATAATCATTAAACCACGGTAAAAATCACTTGCGGGAAATATTTAACTGGACCATTTATAAAACAGCAACAACTTCTATGGAAAAATAAATAAGCTCTATTGCCTAGAAAACATTACTGCTAAAAAAATTATGTGTTTATCATTAAGATATGCTGTTAATTTTATAGTAATTTTTAGTATTTTAAGTTATGTTTCTACATTAGTTAACCTGTATTTTTCTGTGGCACAAAAGGAGAGCAAAGAACAACAACAATGTCCTGCCATGTGTGTTGTAGGTTGGTTTGTTGGTTGCTATCACCAGGAATTGCAAGCAATTTGCTCCTACTTCCTATATGCAGTGGGGTGATTTCTTATAACTTTCTTGCATACACAGGAGGCTTCGGCTTTCTGCAATGCCTATTGAAGGAGTCTTCTACTCAAAGGGGGTAATGTAGGTTGTAAGATATGAACTAACACCATCATACAAATAAAAGCTTTGTACTTGTGGTAAACAAACAAAGAGTTTTTAACATTCAATATGAAGAAAAAATTATTAAAGGAAATAAAGATCAAGCAAATAAAATATTATGGACACATTAAAAGACATGACACTTTGCTCACCAGCAATCCAGAGCATACTTATCCGTTATTACCGAGGGTGCACGCACAATTTTATACATTGATGTCACCGTCTTTAAAAATTTGTATAAAATCGATCTAGTGCAAGAAAGCCTTGAAACTTTCTATATGTTGTAACGACTGTTTGCAATTTCTGAATGAATTTAAAAGCTCCAGAGTTATTTCAAGTGCAAAATGCTACTTATCATAATGCTAGGCCTAGATTTACATTAATTTCTATATATCAGACAATATTACCTTCGTAATCTCTGATATTTCATAATAAAAACTAATCTACGATGTCTATATCGGTATTCTACAAGTGCCGCCATTTTTACACAAATAACATTATTGCAATGGGTATTACCATTTTACTGATCTATTATATCGCTTTCTACAAATGTCGAAATTGGTCAGCAAGGTTCTGTAAAGGAAATTCGACTTATTGAAATTGGTCAGGAAAGTGTTACGACTTTACTTGATGGTAAAGTTGAAGAGAGACAAGCAAAAGGTAGGCTGAGATATAAGTAAGAGAGTAACATCACAAGATGGACAGGTTAGAGTCTAGCAGAGTGCAGCACCAAAACAAGAGACGGGATGTTGGAGGTCTATTGCAGCCAATTACTTCATTGCGGAGATGGCTCTTGATGATGATGACTTCTCGTAAAATTATGTGGCCATCCACGACTACGATGGTGCAGCGATATATCAGATTGCTTAAACATGTCTCCAGCTGCGGCAGGTCAACTCACCCAGAATTGCGGAGTGTTCAGAGAATCCATAAGGAAGACCACGTTCCAGAAAGAATCTGTCACATGATGATGTTTTAACATTTAGGCCTATTTCATGGCTGTGATACTCAGTAGCCTATTTTATTGCTAGCATTGACAGTAAGTCAGAAATGACATGTCTACGAAGAATACTTGGAGTGTCATTACGAGATAGAATTAGTAACGATAACATCAGACAGATGACCAAAAAGATACCAGTATTGGAACACGTCAAAAGACAACAGATCAAGTGGATTTCACACACTTCCAAACTACCAACAGATAGCATGCCACAAATGGCCATGACACATAGACATCATGACTATAAAGCCAGAGTAGACCATGTAAAAGATGGATCACAGAAATAAAAAAAAGACGCAGGAACAAGCTTACAAACAGCACACAAGAAGGCCATCTCCAGATAACTCTTCTACCCCTTTACGCCGCAAGGTGAACAAGGGCCACAGCGTATAGATAGATAGATAGATAGAGATAGATTGATAGTAAGTAACAACATTTGCTTCCTACAATTGTAAAAAATTGTTCTAATTGTAATATTTCTTTTCGTTTTGTCCAGGCTCGAGGGCTGTATGATTTCGATGGTGACGATAATAATGGAGAACTTAGTTTTGCGGCTGGGGAAATTATTTGTATTATCAGACAGGTATGTACATAATTTTGTTTCTACTGATATGTTGCTTTTCATTTCTATGTTAATATTGTATTCTTTACTCATTTTTTAAATTTGTTCACATGCTGGTATAATTTTTTCTGTGCAGTGTACTGTCTATAATTGTAGCATCTTCTGTAACAGGTGAATAGTTTTTATGTAATTTCTACGCCCGTGTGTTGCTGGGACCCGAAAGGGAAGCAAAGAATAGCAACACTGTTTGCATGCCGTAAGAGGCGACTAAGGAGGTTACGGGATGGAGTTGGCTGTCCCATCCCATATAGGTCAGAGACCCAAAGCCATGCTGAAGTCGGATGTGTCAGGCAGAAAGGCGCAGATATTGCAGCAATGCTGTAAACCATGACACAACGCATTCCGTTCTCCGGACTACATCCTGCTAATCTGCAGGAGTTTGAGAACAAACGCAGAAGAAGAAGATGTAATTTCTAGTTTTGAAATAGATGGCATTTGTATGTCATAGTTTGTATATGTTTCAACTCTGAACTCGAAGTCCCAAAATGTTGATTTTTATGTGAGTAATGTAATAGTAATCGTTAATTTTTGGTAATTCAAATGTGTAATAGCACAGACATAGACAGTTTTTCACAAGATGAAGAAAATCTTCTGTAATATGTGTTTGCAAATTGAGGTAAAGAGAGTTCTTAGAAGTTATAGAATTCTTCTGATGTAACTCAGCGACTTGTTGAGCATGATAGTGAAAGTTCAGGC
Source organism: Meghimatium bilineatum (assembly GCA_034231615.1). Lineage (NCBI taxonomy): Eukaryota > Metazoa > Mollusca > Gastropoda > Stylommatophora > Philomycidae > Meghimatium > Meghimatium bilineatum. Next base: position 7,078,832 of record CM067318.1, read on the forward strand.
GGGGTACACTCGGGAACAGTGGCTGGATGCAGTGAAGAATTCTTGTGTGCGTAAAGTGACTTTTATTTTTGTGCTGGGAGATACGGGAGTCCGGGGTAATGAGAGCAGATAGGTTGGCAGCACGCTCTGCTACTACGGCTGTCGAAGGAGCGATGGATCGGGCAGACATTTTGAATGCCGTTCGGGAAAACACACGAACAAATGACTGTATAAGTGACGATGACTCTTGTTCCATGACTAGAATAAAGGAATTTGGTTTGAAATGTGGTGTCACTAGAAAGGAGTGGTTTCGTGGGCAAGAAATAATGATGGTCAATCAACGATGTACTGTGACCGTCAGCCATCGTGTAATTGCGGATACACTCAAGGAGAGATCGGAGCACCTATGGACTTGTCCGGAGTGCAATGGCGATGATCCAGCAACTAACTCACTAACTAACTTCTGATGTATGAAATTGCATCTTGGTTAATCAGCAGAGTATTAAGAAATTATGTAGAGGCAGTTGAGATGTATGAACTTAGTCTAAATAGCTGAAATAATGATAAACTCAAAAAATAAATGTCCTCCAGAAGTCAACATCAAAATAGATGGGATCAATCTGAAGCAAGTCAATGTATTCAACTATTTAGGGACATTAACCTTCACCACACTGTGAGCAACTATAGTCGAAAGACGCGGTGTAATTTCTGTGGCTGTGTACGATACGCCACCCGTTGCTGCATACCTCTTTGAACAAGGATATCGCAATTGTAAACAACCGTCATTCATCTGATTAAAAGAGGACATGAAAGTAGACATACCGTAATTAACTTCCATTTCTGCTAGTGTTAAACTAAATAGAACGAGATAAGGATATGTAGTAACTATATTTAGCCACCGATATAATCCATAAAAATTATTTTAAATGGCATCAATTTTTGGGGCATATTTAAAAAATTATAATTTCTATCTGTGTAGCCAATAATATTAGTTTTATCGACGTGTTTCGTTTGTTTTCAAAGACGATATTATATGAATACATTAGTTTGGTTATAAAATAACATCGGAGTAGACTAGGCCTAATTGGCAGCATTTCATCCCGGATTGAATATATCAACATTTTCACTGAAATTCTAGGCCTAGGCGATAATGTAAGTTCAGTCGGCGTGTTTTGTGTATTTTCAGACGATATTATAAGTACACGTTAGTTTGGTTATGAAATAATATCATATATATTTATAGGCCTAGGCATTTTATTATGGCTTGTGTATATTTGGCAAGAACCGGTGAATCTCACATTTTTACTGTTTTTTGTTGTTGTGGGGGGGGGGGGGTGTTGTGTATTTTAATTTTTTTTATCTTCACAATTTTCTCATATATCACACATACACCAACAAAACGTACGTTATTACATTCAGTAACCATTCTTTTATTTCTACACACATAATTATACACACAACTTCAAAAACAAACAAGCTATTGCATTTTCCCATAGAGAACACGTAAAGTCCAGAAAATAATGCAGTTGCTAGTGAAAAATTGTTCAATTTTAATGCGGCTTGCTAAATGTTATCATAACAGGCGTTGCAGGATTGAATGACTATCCGTTTTTGGGTTACGAAATCTTTGGTCGCTTGATATGCAGTAATATTGTGACGTCTCAGAACGTTAGTAACTCATTCAAATCACCTTCTTGGTCTTCTTTTGCTGTTTCTATTTGCATGCTCTTGCTGCATGCTAATATTGGTTCATTCTCATTAAGTAGCTGAATCATTTTATTCTCTGTTATTAAAAGTATTTGATCACGGATGTTGTTCCAACAGCTGTTGTAATCTCTTCATTCCTCACATGATCTTTTGTCGATCCATAGTTTCTGTTTGTTTCGTGTTACATGTTTTTTGTCATTTTTGTATTTCCCTTGTCCGGTGTCATTTCGCCTCTTCCAGTCAATCCATGCTACTCATATCAATGTGACCGTCGATGTTATTACTGTTCGTTTTCTGTTATATGTTTTAATTTTGTTTCAATTGTCTTGATAAATGCCTTTTGGTCGAAACGTCGATTTGTGTGTGTCATTATGTGTGTTATCTAGTATCAGCAAAACTTTATTACCCTTTTCCTGGACCTACTTGTTGAATTTCAGTTTTGCTAGTAAGCAAAATTTTTCTTTTTTTTATCTGTGCTTTTTTTTAGACATCTCATCTCAAACGTAATACGCTTTCTCTCTTTTTATGTAGTTAGTGTCTATTTCCGACACAATAACACAATATTGTTGTGAAGATTGGATTAATGATTTGTCTTTTGATTTTCATTGCGATAGATTTGTGTTTCAAGATTGTTGAAGTTCATAATTTATGATGTCATTTAAAAAAAATTATTATCTCAAGTTCTCTGTCTATTCTTCCATCATCAGTAAAAATTATCCAAAGACATTTTAAATTCCTGCACTTGTTTCAGCAGTTGATAATTTATCTTTATTTTGATTGTAATGGGTTCTTTACTTAACTCTTTGTCTCCGTGTGGTTTTCCTGCTATGCTGAACACGATAGTAAATTCATATTAAAATGTAGATTTGAGCGGCTTTTCTGCAAAGTGGGTCTCCAAAATGTAGATATTAGCGGCTTGGTGGACATAGAGAGCTAGAGGAATTACTATTACTGATGTGACATCATGAAGAAGTGGTAGTTGTGAGTTGACCCAGGAATACATTGATATTTGTACAGAGGAGTATTGATACTAATGATTTTATTATTGTAAACTTTTTAATCATGGCCTGTTTAGAAGAGGGCTTGTGTGTATATCCTGTAAGTAATGTCACCAGAGCGATCTGGACATAAACAGCTTAAACAATTGATGTTCTGGTAACTCAGACAGTGTGACACTCTCTTAAATTTTCCCGATTTTTTTATCACTCCATTCTTTTGTTTTCAGAAGAGTGCATGAATATTAATCTTTGCAGTTGTTTAATGAGTGTCTTATCACCTTCTGCAGTTGTTTAATGTCTAATTTCATATCACTTTCCGCAGTTGTTTAATGAGTGTCTAATCTCTTATCACTTTCCGCAGTTGTTTAATGTCTAATTTCATATCACTTTCCGCAGTTGTTTAATGAGTGTCTAATCTCATATCACTTTCCGCAGTTGTTTAATGAGTGTCTAATCTCATATCACTTTCCGCAGTTGTTTAATGAGTGTCTAATCTCATATCACTTTCCGCAGTTGTTTAATGAGTGTCTAATCTCATATCACTTTCCGCAGTTGTTTAATGTCTAATTTCATATCACTTTCCGCAGTTGTTTAATGAGTGTCTAATCTCTTATCACTTTCTGCAGTTGTTTAATTAGTCTCTAATCTCTTATCACTTTCTGCAGTTGTTTAATTAGTCTCTAATCTCTTATCACTTTCCGCAGTTGTTTAATGAGTGTCTAATCTCATATCACTTTCTGCAGTTTAATGAGTGTCTAATCTCATATCACTTTCCGCAGTTGTTTAATGAGTGTCTAATCTCATATCACTTTCCGCAGTTGTTTAATGTCTAATTTCATATCACTTTCCGCAGTTGTTTAATGAGTGTCTAATCTCATATCACTTTCCGCAGTTGTTTAATGTCTAATTTCATATCACTTTCCGCAGTTGTTTAATGAGTGTCTAATCTCTTATCACTTTCTGCAGTTGTTTAATTAGTCTCTAATCTCTTATCACTTTCTGCAGTTGTTTAATTATTCTCTAATCTCATTGTTCACTACTTAGTCATCAATAACCAAATCTCTAGTCATCCATGTGATAATAGTACTAACAAATTCTGAATTAGAGGGAAATTAAGAATCGTTACGCCAGATCTTCTGCTTAAGTGCTCTGTATTTAACACTTTTAGTTCCTTGGACGTGACAGAGAACCAATATATGTGTCATGATTGTATAAATTATAAATGTCAATTATATACAGTTTACTTTTCCAGAAAGTACTTCATAAAATCGACTAGACATCAATTAGATTTCCCTGAAATAGGCAACTCTTAGTGAAATTCAAGAGTAAATATTGCTGCATGTATGTCTCTATATAAAAGATTTCAACATTTTTTACTAGTGGCCTCTATCTGGACAAATTTTCTTGCATGTAAAAAAAGTGAGTCGGATCCTGGTATAGCAAAAAGGTCGACAGTAGATTTGGACTAGGGCTGGAGTTCCTTCTTAGCTGAGATGTCACTCACTGGCATTGTGAACACCTCGTCCAAGTTTAAGCTTCGACACTCATTTTCAGCAGTCACAGACTATATGGCTTCCTCATTATTTGTGGAATGTGCTAGAAGCTTGTCATTCAGGAAATAGACTAGAAGCTTGTCATCAAGCATTGTTTTAATTATGACTTCTTTATATTGTTTTCTCAGTCACATTTGCACATGATGCTGCCCTCTAGTACTGTCCTACCTTCACTTGTACTCAGTACACAGACCTTATTTCTTCAGAGACTTGCTCACCATTCTCGCACTTCCGTTAGCTTTCAGACATGACAAATCAGCAGCTATCTTACACTCGATAATAGATCAAAACTGCAGAAAAAATGTAATCCGACAGGCAGAACTTGGAACAAGGTAATAAAGTTTTGATAATCACTGGTAACACACATAATGACAAATACATACAGAAAGCTGATTTGTTCATGTTATTTTTTATGTTACCGTTGGTTATCATGGTTTAGTAAAACTTCATTACCCTTGTCCAAGTTTCATCCATTGTACACTGTGCTGCGACAGTGGTTTTGCTGTGGGAGGGACAGATTTGTGCTATTCAAAGAAATTGCTTCTCTTGTGAAATTAGTTCTCATTCCGTCTCTGTATATGCTGCCCAAACACGATCCATAAAGCGTAAGCGAGATTGATTCGCTTGAGTTTTAAGTAATGTTTCCAGGGTGCACCATGAGGAGGTGCTTTTAGGATCTTGATTATCTGCTAACCTAGAAATTGCATGCGAGCAGTGCAGATCATTTTGCATCCCTACAGTGAGTGAGGGGGCCATATGGTCCATGTTCAAAATACAGCTATAGACGATGGTTGGGAATCTCTCGCTGTAAAACTTTGATGTAATAAAGAAAACAGTGAGGAGAGAATGGTTCCTGTAGTTAGTTACCTGTTAATGCAGACATTTAACTATTATCTCGGGCAGTTAACAAGTTAATGCAGACTTTTAACCATTATCACAGGCAGTTGCATATTTTTAACCATGATCTCAGGCAGTTGCATATTTTTAACCATTATCTCAGGCAGTTCACCTGTTAATGCAGACTTTTAAGCATTATGTCAAGCATTCAATATTTGATCTTTAAGTATAATTACCTATATTTATAGCTTCAGAAGGAATAGTCTATCTATTTGTCTGTCTGTATATCTATCTTCTTTCAGTCCCCATTGAGCATAGGGCAGCAACATGCTGCCCATTGATTTCTGTGCTGTGTTATTCTCTTTATCTGTGCCGATGAGATTTGACCAATTGGTTTGGTCTCTTCCTTACACTGTTTTTCTCCAGGTGTTCCTCGGTTTTCCAACTCTACTCTTTCCCTGTTTATCTGTTTGGAAAGACAAATAATGGAGGGAAGAGTACCTGGTAAGAGGAGAAAGGGCAGACCAAGAAGATGATGGACTGACAACATTAAAGATAACATGAATACATTGCTAGAAAATGCAGGCTGCATTGCCCAAAACAGAGAGTGGTTCAGAGAGTTCATCGGGAAGACAACGTTCTGGAAGGAATACATCACATCACACGACTCTTTCCCTGTGGGTTCTAGTCCAGGGCCTGTTTGGTTATGTTGTCAGACTCCTTTCTGAGGGTCTGTTCTATCCATCTCCACATTCTACTTTTTGTTTCTATCACAACAGAGAATACAAGGATGAAGCTACCAGACATAAGACAATAAATAACACCAACACTTTTTCCTAGTTCTGTGGGAGCAATATAAAAATCTCACTATCAGAACCAGCATAAATAACACACTATGAAAGAGCTGAACAATCTCCATAGGAAAACAATAGTATGCAACACGATTGAAGATATGTACCCCCAGGGAGACGTGGATACAGGTACATACTGATGGATCTGCAACCAGAGCAGTGAAGAATAGAGGTGTTGGAGTTTATATAAAATATCCAGAAAAAGAAAATTAATCCACATGTTCACCAACTGGAAGTTTCTGCTCCGTCTACTCTGTGGAAGTACAGGCCCTAAACATTGCTGAGAAATAATTAAAAACACATGCAGCTAATTTCAACATGCTGTATTTCTTACTGATTCTATGTCTGTCCTACAAACCCTTGACAGTGATAAACATTCAGACCTGAAAGAAGCCATATGAGAAGTGAGCATCCAAGGAATGGTAGTACTAAAGTGGATACCATCCCACTGTGGCACACCAGAAAATGAAATGGATATATGCTAGCAAAAGATGGAGCAACACTGGGGAAAAAGAACAAAGAAATCACCTAATTGGAAAAGAGGACCCTAATCAATGCAATTAGGATAGTTGACCACCCAAAAGACAAGTATCACAACTATCATGTTGAATCGACAGAGCTGAGCAAGTTATCATCTTCCGTACCAGGGCAGCAAACCAGACTAAACAACCAAATAGACTACATAACTAATAACAAATATAACTAAGACTGGTTTCATCAGATCTGTGTCCATCTGAGCAGGCAGCACAGACTGCAGAAAATATCCTGCAAGACTGCATTACACTTGATTAGCACAGTACGTGGGGCATTCCCATAAGTGCTCCTCTCTCCGTTCCAGCAGCCATCCTAGTGTATGTAGACTCAGAGTCCCAGTCAGGTGTTGATTGTGTGATCTTTGGGGCCTTCCAAAAAAATTACTTCTTCTTGCCTCCCTCTAGATACTCCCATTTCTAACATTCACTGTATGTGTACGTTCTCAGCCTCATTGACATCATCTTCATCTTGAAATTAATTTATTACTGCCTTGATCAATTCTGCTTTATCTCTTCTCAGCATTGTGCCATCTATCACTGCATTGCCTGCCAATAATTCGGCTCTCTCGTTTCTTCTGACCCCAGCATGACCAGGGCAGTAAATCCATGTAATGCTCTGGACAATTGAGTTGTTCAATAAGTCCCACCATTATTTTCTCAGCATGTACTGTTCTTTCTTATGCAGTATGCTTTGCGAGTCTGCAATGCATTACACTAAACCAGTTGAGGGAGGAGCACTGGCCTACAGAGACAGATATCCACAGAAAGCTGTATGGGATCCTTGAAGAACTTTCAGAAAAAGCATCATTTATCAAATAAAACCGTACTTGCTGTGTAGACTGACATGTTAAACTGTATGGGAGCCTTGAAAAGCTTTCAAATACAGCAACATTTATCAAATAAAACCGGACTTGCTGTGTAGACATGTTAAACTGGAAACGAGAAGATTTCTACCTTCACCAGACACTAGTGTGTAATATTTTAGCTGACGTCAATTCTCAGCATGATATACACACTGTAACCGCACACAACAATGAAAAACTTAGTGTGTCAGCAAGATAATACATTTCCCAGTCTAGTAGATCACATTAGTCTGTAGTCTAGAGTTGATGTCTTGCGATGATCATGTCGCTTTAGGCGGCTGTGTTTTGGTTTATGACTAGAAACTATCTCAAAACTACATTTGGATTTGTATAGAAACATCAACGTACGAGTCATCATCATGTAGCATATCCTGAACAGGATGTAATAGTCATCACAGCCTTTTGAAACTTCTGTCTTTCTTGAGCCAGTCTTCCTGCTTCTGTTACTGTCATGTTCAGTTGGTCTTTGATGTCTTGCGTCCATTTTCTTCTTGGTCTACCTCTTGTTCGTCTCCCTGGCATCATCCCCTCCATTATGGTCTTCTCTTGGCTGTAATGGCGTTTGATATGGCCAAAATATTGTAGTTTTCTGGAAAGTACCATGCTGTTTAGCCAGTTTGCTTTTATATTCATTTCTTTCAGGATGGCTATATTGGTAATCTTTTTGGTCAATGGCATTCTGAGAATTTTTGTGTAACATTTTGTTTCAAATGCTGCTATTTTATATTTCACTTTGTTTGTGATTGTCCAGGATTCACACCCATATATTGTCACTGGGAATATGCAAGTTCTTAGGAACGTTATTTTTTATTGTTGTGCAGTAGCTCAGCCATATATTTTCATTTGTATTAGCTTATTAGAGCAATAGACAACCTCCTTCTGACTTCTTCATAGCAATTAACGTTAGAGTACATATTTAAAAAAAAAACGTCTTACCAGTTACTCGTTTTCTTTTGTCTTGCGCTGTCATTGTCCAGGTTTGGCGCTGGTAGCACAGTGATGGGATGATAATAATAGTCTTGTATAATGCAACTTCACTCGATATAATGCTTCCTAAGTACATGAACTCCTTTACCTGTTTATACAAAATCTATTTCAATGGGCGAAAGTTTCAGCTGGTGGCGCCCATCTCCTCTCCAGTTATCCTTACGACGTGATTACATAGATGTGTTTGATCTGTCTTCATTGTACTGTACTGAAGTTGACACTACCATCGAAGGTGGAAGAAGCATAAGACGACAAATAAAAGTGTGGACAGTCTACATTAAAGACTGGATCAGACACACACATTTTCCTCACATCCGCATAGTTGAAGATAGAAATCACCGGAGGAGTCTGTTTGTTGAAGCATCCAATGTGGTACCCCTACGACTGACCCTATCAGGTTACGTGATTCTAAAAGATGCATTGTTGATAATATAAGAAAATGACAGTCAACATTTATTGGGCACATAATGAAAAGAGTAGGCATTTAGAATATAGTGACAACATGAAAGATAGAAGGGGAAGACCTAGAGAAAAGATATTGGACAGTTTGACTAAATGGCTTCGATTGACGACACCAACAGAGATGATGCCATATATGAGAGAACGATGTACATGGAGAAATATGATCGCCAACGCCATTCGGCACGGCACTTGATGATGTATTAGTACCGTAGGGGTGTAAGAAGTTATCGATCTCACATTGTATCTATCTATATATCTATCTACGAGGCGTGTTCAAATGAAAACGGGACTTGTGGATTTATTTAAAAAGTATCATACGCAATTTAATATTTTCAACGGAATTGAACAAAGCAACCACTTGTGAATAAGAATGCACCTGGGTTCATCAGAAAAAATCTCCGTATGCATTTAGGCAAGCATCCCACTGTTTAGGTAGACGTCGAATGCCGTCCGAGAAAAAGTTGCGTGGCTGTTCTCTGAACCATGTGGTCACCGCTGTCTTCACGTCTGCGTCGCTGTTCAATCGCTGTCCCTTTAGTGCTTTCTTCAACGGTCCGAACAAATGGAAATCACACGGGGATAAATCGGGACTATAGGCTGGGTGATGAAGAACTTCCCAATTCTTCTTTGCCAATGTTTCCTGCACAATTTTTGCGACGTGCGGACGAGCGTTGTCGTGGAGAAGAATCACACCTTGAGAAAGTCTGCCTGGTCGCTTAGCCTTGATGGCCTTATGCAGCTTGTCTAAAGTGTCTTTATAATGGGCGGCATTGATGTTGACACCAGGTTCCTTAAAATCAGTCAACAAAAGCCCTTCATGGTCAAAAAATGCAGTCACCATAACCTTCCCAGCAGAAACCTCCGTCTTTAAACATACGCACCCACTCCATCACTCTGGTCCTCGACAAACATTTGTCACCATATGCTGCCTTCATTCTCCGATGAATGTCTACTGCTTGACATCCTTCAAATGAAAGAAACTGGATCACAGCACGCTGATTCACTTTAGACGGGTTCGGAATCACACCCGCCATATTGTTAACAGTCTTCTGCAGCACATATGCATGCTGGGAAGATGAACACGTGACCGTATGTAAATTATTGGATACTCATTACTAGTGCAAAATGTCATCAATATCAGTGCGCTCTATCACGTGTGGTGTAACAAGTCCCGTTTTCATTTGAACACGCCTCGTATATATCTGTCCATTATTGTCTGTCCATCTATACGTTGTTAACCTTTTGTGTCTCGTGACGTAGGGGGTAGAAGAGTTCTCTGAGATGACCTCCCTGTGTTTTGTTTCTAAGCTTGTTCCCGTAGCCTGATTTCTGTGATCCATCTTTTACATGGTCTTCCTCTGACCTTATAGCCGTGATTTCTATGTGTCATGGCTATTTATGTCATACTATCTGTTGGTAGTCTGAACGTGTGTGAAAACCACTTGATCTGTTGTATCTTGATGTATCCTAATACTGGTATTGTTTTTGTTTTCTGTCTGATATCATTTCTAATTCTATCTCTTAATGACACTCCAATTATTCCTCGTAGGCACTCCATTTCTGCTGTTACGAGTTTTCTTTTGTCGTGTGCTGTCGTTGTCCAGGTTTGGCACTGATAACACAGTGATGGAATAATAATAATAGTCTTGTATAATGCAACCTTTTCGTTTCTTCTTCTTCATCGTTCAATCTCAAACTCCCACTTGATATCTCTTGTAGCAGGACCATGGACTTATTAGATTTTCAGAAGGATGTAGTCCAGAGAATGGAAATGCGTTGTGTCGCCTTTTTATTTGCGCCAATGGCCCGACACATCCGTCTTCAGTGGACTTTAGTTTTTGTGCTGACATTTTTTTCTTAAGCATACTTGCTATCTGTCCTAGTATCTTGTATGTTGTGTTGCATCTGTTTAAAAAAAAATCTCTTTACTGTTTTTCCTTTCACTTGATATATAATGCTTCGTAAATATGTGAACTCCTGTACCTGTTTGAGATGTTTATTATCGATGCAAGTAGTGATATTTCTTTCTTTTTTTTTTTTTTTTTTGCTATTACCATTATTTCTGTCTTTTTTTTTGTGTTTGGTTGCTATTACCATTATTTCTGTCTTTTTTTTGTTGCTATTACCATTATTTCTGTCTTTTTTTGGTTGCTATTACCATTATTTCTGTCTTTTTTTTGTTGCTATTACCATTATTTCTGTCTTTTTTTATGTTGCTATTACCATTATTTCTGTCTTTTTTTATGTTGCTATTACCATTATTTCTGTCTTTTTTTTGTTGCTATTACCATTATTTCTGTCTTTTTTTTGGTTGCTATTACCATTATTTCTGTCTTTTTGTGTGTGTTGCTATTACCATTATTTCTGTCTTTTTTTTGTTGCTATTACCATTATTTCTGTCTTTTTTTTTGTTGCTATTACCATTATTTCTGTCTTTTCTATGTTAATCTACGAGGCGTGTTCAAATGAAAACGGGACTTGTGGATTTATTTAAAAAGTATCATACGCAATTTAATATTTTCAACGGAATTGAACAAAGCAACCACTTGTGAATAAGAATGCACCTGGGTTCATCAGAAAAAATCTCCGTATGCATTTAGGCAAGCATCCCACTGTTTAGGTAGACGTCGAATGCCGTCCGAGAAAAAGTTGCGTGGCTGTTCTCTGAACCATGTGGTCACCGCTGTCTTCACGTCTGCGTCGCTGTTGAAACTCCACCCCATGTGGTTCAAACTCCACCCCATCCGTTCTTCCTTATGGTGGTCAGTCAACATCCGTGGGACCCACTGTGAACACACCTTCCGATAGTTCAATTTCTTCCGAACAACCATGTGGGCTGTCCCAATTGACATATGGAATTCTTCTGCAAGCGAACGAATGCTCCGACGACGGTCAGTCAGTACTGCTTTATCAAGCACGGCTATGGCTTCTTCTGTTGCAACAATATGCGCCTGACCTGGCCGTGCAAGATCTGCCGTTAACTCACGTCCGTCTTTAAACATACGCACCCACTCCATCACTCTGGTCCTCGACAAACATTTGTCACCATATGCTGCCTTCATTCTCCGATGAATGTCTATTGCTTGACATCCTTCAAATGAAAGAAACTGGATCACAGCACGCTGATTCACTTTGGACGGGTTCGGAATCACACCCGCCATATTGTTAACAGTCTTCTGCAGCACATATGCATGCTGGGAAGATGAACACGTGACCGTATGTAAATTATTGGATACTCATTACTAGTGCAAAATGTCATCAATATCAGTGCGCTCTATCACGCGTGGTGTAACAAGTCCCGGTTTCATTTGAACATGCCTCGTACATGTTAATTCTTTTATACAAGTAAATTTAAGTAGGAAGCCAGAGGACAATTTACAAAAAATTTTGAGAGTAACGTGAATTGAACCAGTCCGTTCTACGGCACCAAATTGCCTAGCAACAATTGCACACGCGTTCTTCCGTACTTGACTAACCGCATCTCCAAAAAAAGGTGCGATTTCATCAAGCCAGTCAAACCGTGCACACAATTTACTTGTATAAACAATTATTTGAAGCAAAATTGTATTGTCTATATATGTTATCCATGTTTACAAGAAGACATATCGGCCCTTGTATAACTAATACGGATACTATGTTATGTGTTTGTTGTTGTTGTAATAGTCCTTGTCTCGATTGGTCCGTTCGGGTGACTTTGTGTGCACGGTTTGAATGGCTTGATGAAATCGCATCTTTTATTGGAGATGCGGTTAGTCAAGTACGGAAGAACTCGTGTGCAATAGTTGCTAGGCGATTTGGTGCCTTAGAACGGACTGGTTCAATTCCCGTTAGTCTCAAGAATGTTGAATCTTTGACATGTTGTGCGTAATCTATTCATATGTTCTTGCAGTTGTTCTTCAGATTTCACTATTATTACTTGATCGACTGCAAAAAGTGTAGTTCGCTCAATTTGTTGTTGATGTTATCTTCTTCGTTGGTACCTGTTAGTTTACAGATGTGGTCGATTTATGTTATGACAAGTGGGGGGGGGGGGAGGTAAGAAAAACACCCTTGTTGAACTCAGGGATTATATTAACGGAATTATAGTGTATATAGTAGTACCAGGTATGTATATTTAAATTTTTTTTAAATCAAGCATGGTCTATTATTAGTGATTATATTTACATATTAACTAATACATTTACCTATTAGATATTACATTTACATATTAGCTATTACATTTGTATATTAGCTATTACTTTTATATATAAGCTATTATTTTTATATATTAGCTATTACTTTTACATATTAGCTATTGCTTTTCATCCTCGTAATACTAGATGTCTATACATTTTCGGATGCTTAAAATTTCATTTGGTAACTAGCAATAGATTTGATGTAATGTTAGACTTTCTTTGTGATTGAATGATGTTCTCAATGTTAGACTTTCTTTGTGATTGAATGATGTTCTCAGTGTTAGACTTTCTTTGTGATTGAATGATGTTCTCAATGTTAGACTTTCTTTGTGATTGAATGATGTTCTCAATGTTAGACTTTCTTTGTGATTGAATGATGTTCTCAATGTTATACTTTCTTTGTGATTGAATGATGTTCTCAATGTTAGACTTTCTTTGTGATTGAATGATGTTCTCAGTGTTATACTTTCTTTGTGATTGAATGATGTTCTCAGTGTTAGACTTTCTTTGTGATTGAATGATGTTCTCAGTGTTAGACTTTCTTTGTGATTGAATGATGTTCTCAGTGTTAGACTTTCTTTGTGATTGAATGATGTTCTCAATGTTAGACTTTCTTTGTGATTGAATGATGTTCTCAGTGTTAGACTTTCTTTGTGATTGAATGATGTTCTCTAAAGTTCTGCTGTTGTTGAACAACATATCCTATTAATTACGTAACCCGTAGGGGTACTACATTTGTTACATATACTCGGTGTACAGTTTGTCAACTTCATACACATCTACTAATATGTTGTTGTTAAGTCCGGTTACTTAAACTCCGCCTTAAAATCTGTCAGCAATTTTGTGAATCGTGATGATTGACGTACTGTGCAGGGTTGCCATACTGATAATTTTCATTACCAAATTTAACAAATTCTCCGTTTTAAAATGTTCAAAATATATCATTAAAGTTTGGATTTTGACTAGGAAATTATCTATTTTTTGGCAATATTTTACCTGAAATTTGGTCATTAATTATTCCAGCTAAATGGCACCCCTGACACTATATGCCCAATGTTACAGCTGTAAGTTTGGCTAAGCTGAGCTAAGCAGACGTGACTTGTACAAGCATTAAGTGATAACACAGTAAGCGAAAGCGGTTTATTTGTGATATTTAGTTGACATTTGGGGGAGACATATTTAGGTCAGGTTTTTGCAGTTCGACCCGTCAGTAAATAGTTCCGTTTGTCGGGTGAAAAATTAAAATAAAGAACACTTAACAAATCAATTAATGTGAAGAAAGTGATCTTTTTATAGTACCAGTGCGTTTTTTAGTGACCGTCGTCAGTATATGACCTACTGGCTAATGGGAACAACCTTTTAAAATGACTCATATCTTTTCCTGTGATTGTCATTGGCTGTTGACACAACGTGTATTATATTGACCAATGAAAATCTTGGGAAAAGTTAAAATAGTCAATTTAAAACATTGGTTCTCCATTTAGCTATTAGTTTTGTTTTTAAAAAAAAAAAATTTTTGCGTTCGTTCACAAGCACCCATCGGGTCTCTCTTGCAGCAGGATGTCCATATTAAATTTCTAGCAGGGTTTGGTACAGAGAAGGGAAAATGTGTTGTGTCGCTTTACCCGACAACGGCGTTGTTAATTTAATACGCTCAGTGTTTCTACCATTTTCACTGAACGCTAGACGTTTGTAACCATATCACTAGTAGTAGGCCACCCGTACGAGAGAAATAGTTCCCGTACTTCTTCTTCTTCTGCATTCGTTCTCAAACACCTGCAGATTAGCAGGATGTAGTCCGGAGAACGGAATGCGCTGTGTCATGGTTTACAGCATTGCTGTGATATCTGCGCCTTTCGGTCAGAAACATCCGGCACAAGCATGGCTTTGGGTCACTGACCCTATTTGGGATGGGAAAGCCAACTCCATCCCATAACCTCCTTAGTCGCCTTTTACGACATGCGTGGAAGATAAAAAGTGTTGCTATTCTTTGCTCCCCTTTCGGGCCCCGTCAACACACGGGCGTTCCCGTACTTAAACGCTGGTCACAATGCTGTAAGGGCATGCAAACCACTGTAAAGAATGCTCTACATTTTGTGGCGTTGTCCGTGTTACTATTGACGTGGCACAGCCTCCCGTGAATAGAACTTATATTGTCGGCTCTATTATACACAGATCACATTTTTATCTCCCATCATTGATCCGGTATTGATTTCTTAGAGGTGGGAATAGTGTGATTGGAAGATTAAAGACAAGAGATTAAAGGGTAGGGGATAGATTAAGATAAAATAGTGATCAAGTGTTTATATTGATTGATTGAGAACCCCAGGAATTACAAGCGATTAGCTTTTACTTCTTATGTGGTCGAAGTGGTGTGGTTTTTCTGAGCTTTCTTTCGTACCCATGAGACTTAGCAATGCCTATTGAAAGAGCCTTCTACACAGAGGGGTGTCTGGTGTTTATATAAAACTAAAATCACATGTGTAATTGAGTCTATTACCGGAGCGAGAGATAGAGAGAGTGGAACAAAAAATAGTACTACTGCCCCTGTCATGTAAGTTGTAAGAGGTGACTAAGTAGGACGTATGCGAGATTGGCTGCTACACCCTATGATCCCCGTTTTGATGAAAACTTCTGACGGTCTGTGTGTGGACTACTGGAGAAAAAAGAATATTTTTGTTTGTAGAATGCCTCGAGATGGTAAGAAGATCATGGCGAAGACATTCTGGCTCGTGACATTGCGCGCTGCAACCACATGAAGTGAACGGGTCATCCGGAATGTGAGAAAGTTTTGGAAAACATCCTCATTCAAAAATGAGAGAGAAACAGCAACCTGGAATTGGAAGTAAAAATTATACCACCTGGCAAAGAGTGTCGTACCAGTACAATTGGCACCACTGGACGCATACAGGATTAGGGGTATACTCAACCAACGAGTCACAGAAAGAATTAGCATGCATTCCCTTCGATATTCGCTAGGGGAGATTGAGCATCTATGTGCTTACTGGAATTGTAATGATGTCGATTCATACCCCTTGTGATTCTTTCAGCATCATTTTTACACTGTTCTGTCTTTTGACATTTGTCATGAAGTGTTCCTGTGTGTATTCTGCTCATCTCATCAGATGTGTGCAAACTATTTGATCTGTTGTCTTTTAATATACTCCAAGATTGGGGGTGGTGCCGCTTCTTTGTCAAATGTCCTCATTCCTCACTGTCTGTTAACGATACTCCTAAGCGTAAGCATGCCATTTTAGCTGGCACAAGTTTACATTTGTCTTGTGCTGTCGTTTTCTATATTTGGCACTGGTAGCAGATCGTAGGCATAACAATAGTTTTTAATATTGTTATACGACTTATACAATCTTACATCCACCTACGACGTATACAATCTTATATCCTTCTACTTGATGTGCTAGGCCTACAATCTTACATCCACCTACGACGTATACAATCTTATATCCTTCTACTTGATGTGCTAGGCCTACAATCTTACATCCACCTACGACGTATACAATCTTATATCCTTCTACTTGATGTGCTAGGCTTACAAGGCGCATAACGGTGGTACAATGTAATCACGACCCCGGCGGAAATCGCACGGATATCCGTGCTGGTTACAATGGAGCGAACGCAAAACAAAACAAACATCCTTCTACGAAATATACAATCTTACATCCTTCTACGACTTATACAATCTTACATCCTTCTACGACTTATACAATCTTACATCCTTCTACGACTTATACAATCTTACATCCTTCTTCGACTTATACAATCTTACATCATTCTACGACTTATACAATCTTACATCCTTCTACGACGTATACAATCTTACATCCTTCTACGACTTATACAATCTTACATCCTTCTTCGACTTGTACAATTTTACATCCTTCTACGTTACATCATTCTACGACTTATATAAAAATACAATACACTTCTGGTTCACTGCTCTTTTTGAAATCTTTGTCAGAAGTTGATTAAATGAGTTTGAACGTTAAACATTTTCACACAAGATATGCATCTTCGGAGATAAATACGTATATCAAGGAAACACAGGAACATTTAGCATGCACACACTCGACTTCTGATATTAGAGAATTACCACCTGTGAGCCTGCACTGTGTGATTTGTAGTCTGTTCAATAATCCTTGCCTAAAATATGTTTTGTTGACGCACATCTAGAGCTAGTTTTCAGCTTGTGCCCAGCGGGCACGCAGCGTAGGTAGGTATGCGTGTTCACATAGAAACGTCAAAACGATGCTATATTTGCTATTTCGATAGCATTATCTTCAAAATACTACATTGAAATGGGTATCCTACAGTGGTTCCATGCTATCGAGTAATAGGATAGAGTAATTATAATTAATTAGTAAGTCGTGTTATGGTATGTACATCGTCAACAAAATTGTGCAAAAGTTCGACAGTTATTGACAAGGGGGAGGAGTTGACGTGAGCAGTCATGTTTTTTTCATACACCAATTAAAATGGTTGAATTTGAAAATTGTTTCTACAAATATGAAAGAAAAGATGTATTTTTCATCGCACTTTTTTGGGAAGAATTATTTTTATGGTATGAAGGGTAATAATAAAAAAAAAGACATAATTAATCAGGAGGGTCCCTGAATTATTGACTGATTTTGACAAGTCGGGGGAAGGGTCTAAATTTGACAATAAATTGTGGACGTAATTTATGAGCAGTTCATTATCTGCGTTACTTATCGCGGTTTACTATCAGCATCGCTTTTCACTTATTTTTCGGTCCGAGGAATTTCGATCGATAGTTACATTTATAGATGTTTCGGTCCGAGGAATTTCGATCGATAGAGTTACATTTATAGATGTTTCGGTCCGAGGAATTTCGATCGGTAGAGTTATATTTATAGATGTTTCGTTCGGTGGAATTTACATTTATAGATGTTTCGATCTGAGGAATTTCGATAGGTCAAGTTACATTTATAGACGTTTCGATCGGTGGAATTTACATTTATAGATGTTTTGATCGGTGGAATATACATTTATAGATATTTCGGTCCGAGAAATTTCGATTAGTGGAGTTACATTTATAGATGTTTCGATCCGAGGAATTTCGATCAGTGAAGTTACATTTATAGATGTTTTGATCGGAGGAATTTCGATCAGTGAAGTTACATTTATAGATGTTTTGATCGGAGGAATTTCGATCAGTGAAGTTACATTTATAGATGTTTTGATCGGAGGAATTTCGATCAGTGAAGTTACACTTATAGATGTTTCGGTCCGAGAAATGTCAACTGTGAAAATTAATTTATATCTGCAATTTGGAGAAGTATTTGTGCAGGAAATCGTGCCTTATCGCTTGATGGGACACGATTCTCTTTCCAAAACTATCCTGCATGGAACAGTTGAGGGTGAAGGAAGAAGAAGTGAAAGAAGATAACAAGAGGCAAGACCTTTAAGGTGGAAATAAGAAAGTATACCGCAGAAGGTGGATTTGTCGGACCATTATCACAAATAAACGGCTTCACGACGCATTTCTATTATCTGGAATAAATCCTTCTCGAAATCTCGTAGGACCATTGTTCATCTACATGAGATCCAGCGGGAGTTTGAGAATGAACGCTGCAGAAGAAGAAGAAGAAGAAAGTATGGATTGATAATATTAAAAACTGGACAGGATTAAGATTCTCTACACTAAATAAGGAACTGAGAAAAGAGAAGCATTGAAGGATTTTTGTGTTGATGTTTCTAGGAGTGGCACCCCAGCGACCATGTAGTGTTATGGGTTTGATGATGTTTGTGCAAAGCTCTATTTCATACCCAGAAGACTCCAACCCTCAGTGTATACAGTGTTTTTATGAATAAGCTTCCTACTCAGTGGGGTTTATGTGTGTATGCTCTATGTCTTTCCAGCATTTTGTATACGGGCGTACAATCAGATGAAAGCCTGCAACCTTTTGGAAGTACTAAGTCTTCAAGGTTCGTTCTCAAGCTCTTGCAGATTATATGTTGGCATATCATAGGAACAAAATGACATGGATCGTGTTGCATGGAGGGGAAAGATCGGATATGATATTTCTTCTTCTGCGTTCGTTCTCAAACTCCTGCAGATCAGCAGGATGTAGTCCGGAGAACGGAATGAGTTGTGTCATGGTTTACTGCATTGTTGCGATATCTGCGCATTTCGGCCTGACACATCCAATTTCAGCATGGCTTGGGGTCACTGACCCTATATGGGATGGGGCAGCCAACTCCATCCCATAACCTCCTTAGTCGCCTCGTACGACATGCATGGAAGGTAAACAGTGTTGCTATTCTTTTCTCCCCTTTCGGGCCCCGACAACACACGGGAGGGATATGGTATAAAGACAAAGAAGAAAGTAATAGCAGTTAGTTCAAGGTCTGCACATCTAAGAAAACACACAACAGCACATGATGGTACAAGCAGTCCCGTGATTCCTTGTACATATGTGGAAGTCTGTTTTGTTGATCAGATTAGTCTTGTAAGTCATAGCTATGGATCGTATTATTATTTTTCTTGGCGCAACAATACTACTCTCGTTTGGAAAGACGGAAACGTGCATACTACGTAAGGCGTGTGTTGTACGTCATAATCTCTACGGATCTTAGATCATATTTATTATAGCACAACAATAATACTATTGTCTGGAAAGACGGAAAGGTGAATACTACTATCACCATTATACATCACATATGACTGTTTGGCTCCAATATAACGTGTACACATCTTTCATCAGGGAATGCAGTAATCTTTTTCAGGGAGTCTGCTCAATCGACGTTGTTATCTGGATGTCCGTGTAATCGCCTTTGTTTGTCGGGGAGATCATTTAATAACAATAGTTTGAAAGCCTTTCTAATCACAAATGTTTTTGTTGTTTAATGAGGGACATTAAACCAATGTGCTTTTGTATGACCATAATCATTAACACGATGCACTTTGCAGCCATTCTCCTTAAGTTTTCAATGTGATCTTAACCGCGCTATGCTTAATCGATGTGATGGGGGTTTTTTTTTTTGGTTGTACAGTCAAATCCCAGTATAACAACTTGGTCCGGACCAACAACATATATATGTAGTAACGGAAATTCGTTATACACAGTACAAACAATAAAGACTAAATATAATTGGGGATTTTGACAAATATTTGGCATTTGCTAGAAAAGGATTCGCTATAGAGGGATTCAATTGTATTTCAAAATGAGGTTGAGTTTTTGTGTTCATGATGAACAATTCTAATCTGAATTGTACCATCAGTTATGAGTGTATGTTATCACCAGCAGACATCGAACAATTCAATATGTGCCCCGATCCCCGTCTCCTTAAATACATTACAGTGTAGCGGCTTACAGTTCCGGTTCCATATTTATTGATCAGTATCTTCATATATCTATTATTACGTCGGACACGCGCTACTAAGGATAAACTGAAAGACTCTCCTGTCAAGCTTTGATGTGGTCACCAAAGGGCAAGAGAAAACGAGGAAGACCAAAAGAAACTTTACGTAGAACTATTACAAGGGAACGTTTCACTATCGGTATCAGAAACAATGATCCTTAAGCAAATTGTAATGAAGCGAGAGACACGGAAATCTATGATATCTGCCTTATCTTTTCTTATAGCACAACAATAATACTATCATCTGGAGAGACGGAAAGGTGAATACTACTATCACCATTATTCATCACATATGAGCCGCTACACGTCTTTCGTCCTATATGAATAACTAATTAACTAACATATATCTATTATGTTTCTATTTACGGGTCGTTTAAATCTTTGGCGCAAATAAAACGGCGACATAACGCATTTCCATTCTCTGGACTACATTCTGCTGGAAATCTAGTAGGACATGTCCTGCTACAAGAGAATTCAGCAGGAGTTTGAGAATGTACGCTGAAGAAGAAGAAGAAATCCTGACAACATACTCCCGTTATCTGGTAGCGATCATGATTCACACTTTTGTTTTGGGGGGATGAGGTCCCTCAGTGCATTACTCATGTCAGATAGATTCTCATTGCCTGCTCTCAACCGTGGCTATTGACAGTACTACAGGTCTTCTAGCTGAATTAATTTGGACCCCTTTCGTTACATTTTTTTAATTATTGTTGGGAGCTTGATTGGTTGCTATTTACATACTTGGAGCCGTATGCCAAAAATAGGCAAACACAACCAATATATTTCATGCAAATGGGAAACTAGTTCATGTTTACGTTTTAGTTGACAGGTCTCTTAAATAGGTGCTCGGTCCCGCCTAAACACCGGAATATCTTGACACGAATATATAGGTAATTTAGTGGTCAGAGATTTTGTCAGTAACTCCACCCATTGACGGCGCTCGACTCCCTCTTCAACTTTGTGGAACTTGTTCACTGAGTCACTAAGTATGCATGCATGAAATATTCACGTGACACCAGCCATGACAGTACTTACGTAACACTCTTTATCTGCATTGTGTAGGAATCGCGTAGGATTGTAAGACTGATGGTGGTTGTGGTAGGGGATCACTGAATTCTTTAATGGTTTCCCACCGGATTTTCAATCTTCTGGTTTTCCTTGATATGTCCTGTCACAAGTACACAAACTCTGCTGAACGGCCAGGAACTCATTCCGTTATCGACTGACTTGATCAACAATTATACAGACACTTCAGCAAGGGAAAACACCTTGTGCTTAGCTGACGTCGAAATGTAACGTTCGCCATATTGATGCTCTTAACAGATTTTTTCCCTTGCCATCAATATTTAGTGTTATGTTTATGTATATGTCTATGCCAATCTGTGTTCGTGTGTATTAGAATTGAAGATTAGTGCCGGCTATTAAATCGTGTGTTGCCGGGGCCCAAAAGGGGAGCACAGAATAGCAACACTGTTTACCTTCTACGCATGTCGTAAAAGGCGACTAAGGAGATTATGTTATGGAGTTGGCTGTCCCATCCCATATATGGTCAGTGACCCAAAGCCATACTGAAGTCGGATTTGTCAGACAGAAAGTCGCAGATATCGCAGCAATGCTGTAAACCATGACACAACGCATTTCGTTCTCCGGACTACATCCTGCTAAAGCAGGAGTTTGAGAACGAACTCAGAAGAAGAAGAAGATAGCAATAATGGAATTGTAGCTTGCTGTATATTTGGATTAAATGGAGGAAATGTTCCGCTATTCCTCAATCGCACTCTCTCGCCTTGGTCTATTTGACACCAGTAGCATTTGCTTAAATTAAAATTGGTAGCGTATCATATTCAGGACGTAGCCATCAACGCAGCATTTTTTGGCTGTAGTCATTTTCTAGGCAATATAAATATGTTCAGTAGTTTGCCATTGCTTTCTGAATGATCCGGATGATCAAATGCCTGTGGCGAGGATCGAACTCGGTACCTCGGCCAACACAGACGCGCTCTATACCACTTCGCCACAGAACCGGACAGCATTTGCTTAGACATGTTAAATTGCGAACGAGAAAATACCATCAGCAAGACACGGTTGAGACTACGGGAATTTGTTCAGGATACACAGGACGACCAATACGTTCAGATTGTCTGTGCTGTATGCGAGCCACACCGCTGCGATTAGATTCGCCTTTATACCCGTTGTGATAACGGAGGTTAATGAAGTAAAACTATATTAATATTGGTAAAGTACAACTGTACCAAATTATATGTCTAATACAATATAATAAATTTGTCTCATTTTTCCTAGAGTAGATTGCGGGCGTACGCTACGACGACCCTGCCTCTCACTCTAACACAAATTGTCACCCTAATTTTTACTGATCTGCTTGTATATTGAAAGTCATCTTTCTTCCCCCCTCCCACGTTTTCAATAATCACGTTTTAAAACTCTTTGTCTCCGTACGGTTTTCCTGCTATGCCGAACGCGATAGTAAATTCATATTAAAATGTAGATGTGAGCGGCTTTTCAGCATAGTTGATCTCTCCAAAATGCGGCTCAGTGGACATAGAGAGTTAATTCTTCTTTGAAAAGTTCGCATTATCACTCGCTGCATTCTATATGTTGTCTAGAACAGGGGTCGGCAACCTTTTGCTAACTGTGTGCCAACTTAAGGTTTCAAATTATTCAGAGTGCCAACATCACATATCATTTTATACAAGTCGAGGCCAATATTCTTATTTAACCATATATTTTATGATTATATTTTAATTAGTTAATATATAGTGATAATCAATAATATGTAAAGTTATAAACAACGCTAAAAGAAATCGAGTTTCATGAAAGATTTAAAAAAAAACTCTGTTATTTTAATGGGAACCTTGCCCTTGAATGGTCCTGGTCAGTTGCTCAATATCGACAACATACTTTGAGTTTGACACAATTTTCTGAATGTTCAGGCGTTAGGCGACTACGCTGTGGATTTAGCACTGCTTTCATATGAAAGAAAATTTGCCCACAGGAATAGGTGCCATTTGAAATTGCTTGGCGTGCCAAGTGTGGCACGCGTGCCATAGGTTGCCTACCCGTGATCTAGAATATTCATATTTTTTTCATATTTTTTGTCCGTTCCTTCCAGTATGTATACATTTCCAATCACTGATGAGAGATTCACCAATTTCACGATTCAATAACTATAATCTACATATAGAAGTGAAAGATATACGTAATAGTTTTTTTATGGGTAATAATTCCTGGTATACAGTTGTTAGAACTTATATTTTGCAATCGATCACTTCCTGGTTGTAGGCGAAGTCGTGCCAGCTACATTAGGGTTTATCTTTCTGCGAGTTAACTGTAAATTGAGGAATATCCGCTATACGAAGTGTGATTGTTTACGCCCGGGTGTTGCCGTACCCGAAAGATAGCCAAAAAAATTAATTAAAAAATAGCAATACTGTTTACCTTCCATGCATGTTGTAAGAGGCGACTAAGGAGGTTTCGGGGTAGTTTTGGCTCCTCCATGCCATATCGGATCAAAGTGACCAAGAGGCCATTCGGAAGTCGGACATTTCAGGCAGAAAGGCGCTGGTCCCGTTTTACTGTAAGCCATGACACAAATCTTTCCATTATTCAGACAACATCCCGCTAATCTTAAAATTTGGTGGCAATGAACGAAGAAGAAGAAGAAGACTACATTCACTTCCAGAATGTCCCGAACATGAAATCCTGATGCAAGCACACTGGCACAAAGAAACATCGCTAGAAGAAAACTGAATGTCCCGAATATGAAATCCTGATGCAAATATAATGTCCCTAACATGAAATCATGATGTAAGCACACTTTGCTGGCACAAAGAAACATCGCTAGAAGAAAAACTCTGCAGACCTCTGTAAAACAAAAACAACAGCATATCCTATTCAGGACGTATCCATTAACCCAGTATTTTTTCCACTGTATTGAATCTCTAGGCAATATCAATACATTCAGTATTTTGCCGTTGATTTCTGAACTGACCAATTGCACAATTGCTTGCGGCGGGACTTGAACGTTCGCCTTTCATAAAATCGTGTCTCGAATACACAAGAAGTAGAAGATTGCCTTCAGTGTACTCGAGTTTCCCCATATGGATATTCAGCCATATTCTTAACTAAGCGGTATGCCAGTTTTAAGAGTACCGCTCATATCACATGATTCCGTACCTTCAAGCGATAATCCCCGTGATCTCCGAACACACTTGTCTGTAAAGAAGACGCCACAACCTGGGATCAAACCCACGACATCTTGAGCACAAAACAAATCAATTAACCAGGGAAATCATTTCGGGAGTTAATATACAGTAGTCACAGGATATACCGCAACCAAGGAGATACATCTGGCCTTGGAACGGCAATTGAGGGAAAGTGTGGATACGATCAACCATCATTCACCCGGGGAAAGGCAATAGACAGGATACAATGCAACCAAGGAGATACATCTGGCCTTGGAACGGCAATTGAGGGAAAGTGTGGATACGATCAACCATCATTCACCCGGGGAAAGACAATAGACAGGATACAATGCAACCAAGGTTACACATCTGGCTTTGGAACAACTGAGGCTTCCACCCCTACGCTTAAAGGAAAGTTCTTGTGGATACGATCAACCATCATTCACATGGGGAACAACAATAGACAGGATATAATGCAACCAAGGTGACACATCTGGCTTTGGAACAACTGCCCTACGCTTAAAGGAAAGTTCTTGTGGATACGATCAACCATCAAAACACGGGGAACAACAATATGATATAATTTGAGAACCCAATTCAATATTGGAAATAAAATAACTCAGACCAAGAACTGAGTCATCGACCAGTTTGTGATATCGTTACCACGGTGCTTTACTTTGCAGTGCGTGTTCTGGGGCATGTCTAAATCGACATATTTCGGCTATGTATGGCACTGGGAGTTTCTTTCGCTCGTAAATATCATGCAATTGAACGCTAGTGATAACAACTTCTATCCTGGAGAAGGCTGGGAGGAAAATAGTTAGCTAATTTGTGTATTCAATGTGGTTGCATTGAGAACACATCAGTTACTGATTGCACAATGACTATATATGTTAGGGCTGGTGTTTTCCTAGGTTCATGGCAAGGTTTCATCATTCGGATTTTTGTTTAAATGTTGGGGTTAGGGTTATAGTTGGTGTTTTCCTAGGTTCATGGCAAGGTTTCACCATTCGTATTTGTGTTTAATTGTTGGTATTATCTCTGTTTAACCTGTAAAGGTAAATGCAAATAAAGTTTATAGGTTACTAGAAAACTATCAATATAAAATAATAAAATATAGAAAATAACAATAAAAAAAAAGAACAAATACAATTGTCAACGTGTCGGTCCAATTGGGACCTTTATCAAGACAACAAAAACAGTTAAGAACAAAATGTTATATACACGTTGACAATTGTATTTGTTCTTAACTGTTTTTGTTGGCTTTAAAGGTCCCAATTGGACCGACACGTTGACATTGTATTTGTTCTTAACTGTTTTTGTTGTCTTTAAAGGTCCCAATTGGACCGACACGTTGACAATTGTATTTGTTCTTAACTGTTTTTGTTGTCTTTAAAGGTTTAATTGGACCGACACGTTGACAATTGTATTTGTTCTTTTTTTTAATTGTTATTTTCTATATTTTATTATTTTATATTGATAGTTTTCTAGTAACCTATACACTTTATTTGTATTTACCTCTATTTGTATGGTTACTGCGGCACTTCCTTTTTGTCGGTCATCCTCCGATATTTGGGTTATTTATATTTAACCTGTAAGGAGTCGCAGGATTGAAAGTCGATCGGTTTTCATAATATGGCACGTTTGGTTGCTTGATATGCAGTAATATTGTGACGTCTCA
Organism: Meghimatium bilineatum; assembly: GCA_034231615.1. NCBI lineage: Eukaryota > Metazoa > Mollusca > Gastropoda > Stylommatophora > Philomycidae > Meghimatium > Meghimatium bilineatum. Next base: position 7,105,058 of record CM067318.1, read on the forward strand.
GGACGTTAGTAACTACTTTAATCAACCTTCTTCTTGGTCTTCCTCTGTCTCATGCTGTTTCCATTTTCATTTTGCATGCCCTTGATGCTGGCTGAAATAAGTTCATTCTCAGTAAATGACCAATTCAGTCTCTGCTGTTCAATGTATTAGACCACAGGCATTGTTCCAACAGTTGTTGTAATCTCTTTATTCCTTACATGATCTCTCTCTCTCTCTCTCTCTTTCTATTTACTCGAAAGCTTTCTCTTGATCTATGAAAGCAATATTCATTTGGTTTTTATATTCTATTGTCGCTTCACACATTTGTCGTAGAGAAAATATTTCATTTGTACACGCTCTTCCTTTTCTAAACCCGATCTGTTCCTTACTTAGCACTTGATCCACAATAAATCGTATCCGTTTTTCAAGAATCTTACGGAACATTTTTATTGACATGGCTAAGGAGGGAGAAATCACTGTATGTGTCACAATCCTGCTTGTTTCCTTTTTTTACTTTCATATTGGTACTATGATGTTCTTTTGTCAATTTATTAGGACATAATTATGTATGTCTGTAGCTTGTACAAATTTATTTATAGGTATGACGGTTGTTTGTTGTTCTGATGAAGATTGAAAAGTCGAAACGTATAAACTGTTAGTTTTTGTCTATTTATTAAGTGACACGATATTTAATCATTTTCCATATTTATATTGTGCTTATTTGCCCCGTGTCACTAAAGTCACCTCCATATTTTAAATTTGAGGTTTTACTTCTGACATCCTGGTAACGTGATCTTTGCATGACAACCGTCTCGTATCACCACAACACTGATAGCTTGGATCTACTGTTACCGACCTTTTTCTCCAAATCAATATTCGAATACGATATAAAAAAATACTGCATTTGACATAGTATCAAAGAGATTTAAAAAATAAAATTGATTATTTATTACTACGAGCCGGAGACTTTGAGATTCGGTATTAGTTGTAACTATTTACACATCATTTTTATTGAACCTTACTGAAATAAATATTAGGTCATAGAACGCATGATTATATCAATCTTATCCGTCTGTTTTGTCGTTGGTTCGCGCCTGACAGATACAACTGTTTCATTGGTTACTGTGAGTGTATTTTTTTGTCGGCAGCCAATGGAAAAACATGTAAAAATTAAGATGACGTCACTTATCTATAATGGCATGAGATCTGCTAACAGGGTCATTATGGATGTTGGAATGCGTCCAGTGGTAGTCAAGTTGATTGATAACGCTTTCGCAATCTTCGTGCTTCATATAGTTTTTGATATGATATGCCACGGTAACCACAATGCAGCACTGCAGTTCTTGGTTGTGTTGAAGTTGTGAACAATTGATTAAAATTGGTAAGATATCTTATTCAGGACGTAGCCATCAACCTACCATTTTCTGACTGTATTCTTCTTCTTCTTCTTCTTCTGCGTTCGTTCTCAAACTCCTGCAGATTAGCAGGATGTTGTCCGGAGAACGGAATGCGTTATGTCATGGTTTACAACATTGCTGCGATATCTGCGTCTTTCGGCCTGACACATCCGCCTTCAGCATGGTTTTGGGTCACTGTCCCTATATGGGATTGGACAACCAACTCCATCCCATAACCTCCTTAGTCGCCTTTTACGACATACGTGGAAGGTAAAAATCATTCAAAATTTGGACACCAACCCCAAATGATTTGGCCAGAATCAGCTCGAGCTGCTGTGTTTCTGTTTCCAGGGTGCACCACGAGGAGGTACATTTGGGATCTTGGTTATCTCCTAACCCTGGGTCCGCCAAGAGCACTGCGTTCCCTTTGCACCCCAGACAGCAAGTAAAATGGTTCGGTCACCTATGAGAATGAACCCAAACCAAATAGTAGTAAGAGTATATAACAAAAGAATACCTAGGCGTAAAGCTAAATGTATATCAAGAAAACGGTGGATAAAAAAACATCAAGATAACCTTGAACAACCATGGACTAAATGCATCCACAGTGACACATCTGGCATTATAACGACAGCTTCAGCTCTCACCCCTACGCTTAACGGCAAGTGTGAATACGACCAACCATCATTCACCTAGGGACAGACAATAGACTAAATGTTACAGTTAGCCAAAGTTACACATTAGGTTGTTTGGTCACTCCATAAGAATGAAACCAACACAACCAATTCTTCGCGCACACAACAGCAGAATATCAGGCTACAAGGCATGAGGAAGACCAAGAACTAGATAGGGGGGGGATGAGAGACAATTAAAGAAACTTTACACAAGGACTGACTTTGGTCAATGTTACCCAAATGGCTAAGGAAACATAACTCCAACTCCCCCCCCTTCCACGGCGCTTAACAGCACAGGTGGAAATGACAATAGATAGATACACATTACAGTGATACTCCAAGACCCGCAACGCATGTTATGTAAGATAGAAAGATGCATTTCAGAGAAAGAATAGATCACGTTTTTGAACAACTCGGGGTGTCCAAATAAGCAGTTTACGTAACGTGCAGAGCCATGTAACGAAAGAGCAGATTACTTAACGTAACAGCGCCATGTAACGAAAGAGCAGATTACTTAACGTAACAGCGCCATGTAACGAAAGAGCAGATTACTTAACGTGCAGAGCCATGTAACGAAAGAGCAGATTACTTAACGTGCAGAGCCATGTAACGAAAGAGCAGATTACTTAACGTAACAGCGCCATGTAACGAAAGAGCAGATTACTTAACGTGCAGAGCCATGTAACGAAAGAGCAGATTACTTAACGTGCAGAGCCATGTAACGAAAGAGCAGATTACTTAACGTGCAGAGCCATGTAACGAAAGAGCAGATTACTTAACGTGCAGAGCCATGTAACGAAAGAGCAGATTACTTAACGTAACAGCGCCATGTAACGAAAGAGCAGATTACTTAACGTAACAGCGCCATGTAACGAAAGAGCAGATTACTTAACGTAACAGCGCCATGTAACGAAAGAGCAGATTACTTAACGTAACAGCGCCATGTAACGAAAGAGCAGATTACTTAACGTAACAGCGCCATGTAACGAAAGAGCAGATTACTTAACGTAACAGCGCCATGTTACGAAAGAGCAGATTGCGTAACGAAATATTCATCTCATGTGACATATTCTTTCCAGAACGTGGTTTTCCTTATGGATTCCCTAAACACTCCGCGATTCTGTGCGAGTTGCTCATCTCATGTGACATATTCTTTCCAGAACGTGGTTTTCCTTATGGATTCCCTAAACACTCCGCGATTCTGTGCGAGTTGCTCTGCCGCAGCTGGAGACATGTTTAAACAATCTGATAATCACTGCACCATCGTCGTCTTGGGCGCCCACTTCCCTTATTGCCGTTAACTCTGCCTTCATCTATTAATCTTTCCATGCTGTTATGTCTCTTTATATGACTCCAATAAAAATCTTTCTTGTTAGGACGTTGTTAAGGAGATAGCCATCTTGGAAGTTTATTGAACTTAACACTTCTTGATTTGTCTTTTTAGCTGTCCATGGTATACGTACAATTCTTCTGTAGCATCTCATTTAGAAAGCAGGTATTCTCATTGCTATTGTTTTAATTAATTTTCGTGCCTCACAACCGTATATTGCCACTGGAAATACGCATGTTCTGATCATACATGGCTATGCTGCTGGTACCTTGACAAAGATTGTTCATTAGCGCAAGTTTCAATGTCGTCATTGCAATTCTTCTCTTTGTCTCGACAGCGCAGTGTCCTGCGCGATTTATGTTTGTGCCCAAATACTGGAAATTTGTTACATCCTATAGTTCTTCTTCTTCTGCGTTAGTTCTCAAACTCCTGCAGATTAGCAGGATGTAGTCCGGAGAACGGAATGCGTTGTGTCATCGTTTACAGCATTGCTGCGATATCTGCGCCTTTCGGCCTGGCACATCCTACTCCAGCATGGCTTTGGGTCACTGACCCTATATGGGATGGGACAGCCAACTCCATCCCATAGCCTCCTTAGTCGTAAGACATGCGTGGAAGGTAAACAGTGTTGCTATTCTTTGCTTCCCTTTCGGGCCCCGGCAACACACGGGCGAGCACTCATATAAGATTTGAAATGTCTCTGTCGTAGTGGCTAAGATGTTTGCACTATGCTCAAGAGATTGCTAGTTCGAATCCGTCTCATGAGGTCTTGTTTACTTGGTGATTCTTTTTCTGGAGATTTCTGGGGATTATCATTTGAATAAGCGGAGTTACGTCCTGTGATCGGTACTCTCAGTAGGCGGAATACCGCTTCGTTGAGAGTTACGGAGTATATATATCTATGATCTTGGGACTCTTACCTGCTGAAGCCGGATGTGTCAGACCGAAAGTCTCAGATATCGCAGCAATGATGTAAACCATGAAACAACGCATTCCGTTCTCCGGATTACATCCTGATAATCTGCAGGAGTTTGAGAACGAACGCAGAAGAAGAAAGAATAATCAAGTACATAACTCTAACTGAATTTGATAAAGTGTATGTATGTATGATACGCAGATGTAACAAATGGTCATCAGGGCTTGTGATGGACGAACCACATCGCCCGTGTGTTGCCAGGGCCCGAGAAGGGAACATAGAATAGCCATACCATTTACCATCCATGCATGTCGTAAGAGACGACTAATGATGTTATGGGGGGTGGCGTTGGCTGTCCCATCCCATATAGAATCAAAGCCATTCTGAAGTCGGATGTGTCAAGCAGAAAGGCGCAGCAATGCTGTAAAACATAACACAACTCCTGCCGGACTATATCCTGATAATCTGCAGGAGTTTGAGAACGAACGCAGAAGAAGAAGAAGATGTAAGAACATGCACTACTTAAAAACCGCTTTCTGCTACTACTATTCCCATGAGATTATTTCCAGAACATACGTACTCCCAAATTAGCCGCTTCCGCTCCAGTATTTGTCCGTATCAACGTTTCCACCAGCAAGCTACGTAAAGGCCGCTATTAGCTCATCATTGCCAGGAAGTGGCTACTTTAGAACACGGCGTGGGTGTCGGCGAGCGCCGTGCGATCATAATTAGACGCCGAAATCACATTTAATATCTTGACATATGTCACTCGCTTCTAGCTGTCTCCACTTTATCCGCGACTTATCTCTTTCAGTTACGCTCACGCCACGACCGCCTACAACACAAGACCTACTGGCTAATGGGAAATCGAGCATTTTTTTAAATGTCTGACTATTCACGGAATTTCATTGGTCACTACAGTTTAAACAATAAAGAGTAAATATAATTGGAGATTTTATGTGTTGTCCAATAGTCAAATGTGTTATAATAGGATGCGCTGTAGAGAGATTACACTGTACTTTGTGTGACAACCAATGAAAATCAAAGGAATAATCAAATGTAATTTTAGAAAGCTTGATTTCCCTTTAGCCAATGTGTCTTTTATTATAGACGGCAATGAGTCTGTCCCCGTTGACTGGATTTCTTTCTTTTCGTTTTAAACATCTTTATGCCGTCAGGTACAATTATAACAGCAGATGGAAGAAGTTCAACAGAAATAAGATGCAGAATAGGACAGGCAAAAACAACATTCAGAAGAATGAAAAATATACTGTGTAATATGACCTTGTCATTAGAGGTGAGAAAGAGAGTTCTGCAGTGCTATATAACCCCTATACTAACATATGGGTTCGAGTCTTGGACAATAAACAAACTGGAAAGTGGGAGATTGGAGGCAACGGAGATGTGGTTCTACAGAAGAATGCTGAGAATACCATGGACTGCCAGAAAAACTAATGTAGAGGTGTTAAAAGAGTTAAATGCGAAACGGACCTTAATCAAGAATATAAGAAAAAGGCAATCTTCTTTTTTTGGCCACTTCATGAGACAGGCAGGTTTAGAGAACATAATCACAACAGGCAAGATTGAAGGCACCAGAGACAGAGGGCGACAACGTGAGAAAATATTAGACAGTTTGACAACCTGGCACGGCAAAGAAACAACAACGACTTTGATACATAATACTGTGGACAGAGAGCTGTGGAGAGCCATGACCGCCTACGCCACCCGGCATGGCACCTGATGATGATATGCCGTCAGGGATAGAAGAGTTCCCTAAAAATGACTTTTTGTGTGTGTGTGTGTGTGTGTGTGTGTGTGTGTGTGTGTGTGTGTGTGTGTGTGTGTGTGTGTGTGTGTGTGTGTGTGTGTGTGTGTGTGTGTGTGTGTGTGTGTGTGTGTGTGTGTGTGTGTGTGTGTGTGTGTGTGTGTGTGTGTGTGTGTGTGTGTGTGTGTGTGTGTGTGTGTGTGTGTGTGTGTGTGTGTGTGTGTGTGTGTGTGTGTGTGTGTGTGTGTGTGTGTGTGTGTGTGTGTGTGTGTGTGTGTGTGTGTGTGTGTGTGTGTGTGTGTGTGTGTGTGTGTGTGTGTGTGTGTGTGTGTGTGTGTGTGTGTGTGTGTGTGTGTGTGTGTGTGTGTGTGTGTGTGTGTGTGTGTGTGTGTGTGTGTGTGTGTGTGTGTGTGTGTGTGTGTGTGTGTGTGTGTGTGTGTGTGTGTGTGTGTGTGTGTGTGTGTGTGTGTGTGTGTGTGTGTGTGTGTGTGTGTGTGTGTGTGTGTGTGTGTGTGTGTGTGTGTGTGTGTGTGTGTGTGTGTGTGTGTGTGTGTGTGTGTGTGTGTGTGTGTGTGTGTGTGTGTGTGTGTGTGTGTGTGTGTGTGTGTGTGTGTGTGTGTGTGTGTGTGTGTGTGTGTGTGTGTGTGTGTGTGTGTGTGTGTGTGTGTGTGTGTGTGTGTGTGTGTGTGTGTGTGTGTGTGTGTGTGTGTGTGTGTGTGTGTGTGTGTGTGTGTGTGTGTGTGTGTGTGTGTGTGTGTGTGTGTGTGTGTGTGTGTGTGTGTGTGTGTGTGTGTGTGTGTGTGTGTGTGTGTGTGTGTGTGTGTGTGTGTGTGTGTGTGTGTGTGTGTGTGTGTGTGTGTGTGTGTGTGTGTGTGTGTGTGTGTGTGTGTGTGTGTGTGTGTGTGTGTGTGTGTGTGTGTGTGTGTGTGTGTGTGTGTGTGTGTGTGTGTGTGTGTGTGTGTGTGTGTGTGTGTGTGTGTGTGTGTGTGTGTGTGTGTGTGTGTGTGTGTGTGTGTGTGTGTGTGTGTGTGTGTGTGTGTGTGTGTGTGTGTGTGTGTGTGTGTGTGTGTGTGTGTGTGTGTGTGTGTGTGTGTGTGTGTGTGTGTGTGTGTGTGTGTGTGTGTGTGTGTGTGTGTGTGTGTGTGTGTGTGTGTGTGTGTGTGTGTGTGTGTGTGTGTGTGTGTGTGTGTGTGTGTGTGTGTGTGTGTGTGTGTGTGTGTGTGTGTGTGTGTGTGTGTGTGTGTGTGTGTGTGTGTGTGTGTGTGTGTGTGTGTGTGTGTGTGTGTGTGTGTGTGTGTGTGTGTGTGTGTGTGTGTGTGTGTGTGTGTGTGTGTGTGTGTGTGTGTGTGTGTGTGTGTGTGTGTGTGTGTGTGTGTGTGTGTGTGTGTGTGTGTGTGTGTGTGTGTGTGTGTGTGTGTGTGTGTGTGTGTGTGTGTGTGTGTGTGTGTGTGTGTGTGTGTGTGTGTGTGTGTGTGTGTGTGTGTGTGTGTGTGTGTGTGTGTGTGTGTGTGTGTGTGTGTGTGTGTGTGTGTGTGTGTGTGTGTGTGTGTGTGTGTGTGTGTGTGTGTGTGTGTGTGTGTGTGTGTGTGTGTGTGTGTGTGTGTGTGTGTGTGTGTGTGTGTGTGTGTGTGTGTGTGTGTGTGTGTGTGTGTGTGTGTGTGTGTGTGTGTGTGTGTGTGTGTGTGTGTGTGTGTGTGTGTGTGTGTGTGTGTGTGTGTGTGTGTGTGTGTGTGTGTGTGTGTGTGTGTGTGTGTGTGTGTGTGTGTGTGTGTGTGTGTGTGTGTGTGTGTGTGTGTGTGTGTGTGTGTGTGTGTGTGTGTGTGTGTGTGTGTGTGTGTGTGTGTGTGTGTGTGTGTGTGTGTGTGTGTGTGTGTGTGTGTGTGTGTGTGTGTGTGTGTGTGTGTGTGTGTGTGTGTGTGTGTGTGTGTGTGTGTGTGTGTGTGTGTGTGTGTGTGTGTGTGTGTGTGTGTGTGTGTGTGTGTGTGTGTGTGTGTGTGTGTGTGTGTGTGTGTGTGTGTGTGTGTGTGTGTGTGTGTGTGTGTGTGTGTGTGTGTGTGTGTGTGTGTGTGTGTGTGTGTGTGTGTGTGTGTGTGTGTGTGTGTGTGTGTGTGTGTGTGTGTGTGTGTGTGTGTGTGTGTGTGTGTGTGTGTGTGTGTGTGTGTGTGTGTGTGTGTGTGTGTGTGTGTGTGTGTGTGTGTGTGTGTGTGTGTGTGTGTGTGTGTGTGTGTGTGTGTGTGTGTGTGTGTGTGTGTGTGTGTGTGTGTGTGTGTGTGTGTGTGTGTGTGTGTGTGTGTGTGTGTGTGTGTGTGTGTGTGTGTGTGTGTGTGTGTGTGTGTGTGTGTGTGTGTGTGTGTGTGTGTGTGTGTGTGTGTGTGTGTGTGTGTGTGTGTGTGTGTGTGTGTGTGTGTGTGTGTGTGTGTGTGTGTGTGTGTGTGTGTGTGTGTGTGTGTGTGTGTGTGTGTGTGTGTGTGTGTGTGTGTGTGTGTGTGTGTGTGTGTGTGTGTGTGTGTGTGTGTGTGTGTGTGTGTGTGTGTGTGTGTGTGTGTGTGTGTGTGTGTGTGTGTGTGTGTGTGTGTGTGTGTGTGTGTGTGTGTGTGTGTGTGTGTGTGTGTGTGTGTGTGTGTGTGTGTGTGTGTGTGTGTGTGTGTGTGTGTGTGTGTGTGTGTGTGTGTGTGTGTGTGTGTGTGTGTGTGTGTGTGTGTGTGTGTGTGTGTGTGTGTGTGTGTGTGTGTGTGTGTGTGTGTGTGTGTGTGTGTGTGTGTGTGTGTGTGTGTGTGTGTGTGTGTGTGTGTGTGTGTGTGTGTGTGTGTGTGTGTGTGTGTGTGTGTGTGTGTGTGTGTGTGTGTGTGTGTGTGTGTGTGTGTGTGTGTGTGTGTGTGTGTGTGTGTGTGTGTGTGTGTGTGTGTGTGTGTGTGTGTGTGTGTGTGTGTGTGTGTGTGTGTGTGTGTGTGTGTGTGTGTGTGTGTGTGTGTGTGTGTGTGTGTGTGTGTGTGTGTGTGTGTGTGTGTGTGTGTGTGTGTGTGTGTGTGTGTGTGTGTGTGTGTGTGTGTGTGTGTGTGTGTGTGTGTGTGTGTGTGTGTGTGTGTGTGTGTGTGTGTGTGTGTGTGTGTGTTTTTTTTCATACATTTTTGTTTTCGTTGATTATTTTATTTCTGTAATCTATCGTTTGTATGGTCTGCCCTTGGCTTTGTATCAATCGTGTCTGTATATTCATGCCTTTTGGGAAGCACTGTCTGATGGTAGTCTAGAAGCGTGGGATCTGTTGTCTTCAGATGAAATTCAGGTTTGACATTATGTTTGTTAGTCTTCGGATGTTTTCATTTCTGATTCTGTCTCGTATTGTTACTCCGAGAATTCTACGTAGTCAAGTCATTTCTGTTGTGACAAGTTTTCTTTTAGCTTCTGTTGCTAGTGTCCACGTTTGATACTGGTAGCATATGGATGGTATTAATACTCGTTTTTTTAGTGAAATTTTGGTGTTCAATTCCACACATTTGTTTTTGAAAATAGGGAACATCTGCCATAGGATCTGGTATGCTATGTTGCATCTATGTTGGATTTATTGTGGTATTTTCCCCATCTCATATATGATGTTTCTACGATAAATTTTTACGATAAGTTTCTAACATAAGTTTCTACAATAAATTTTTACGATAAGTTTCTAACATAAGTTTCTAACATAAGTTTCTAACATAAGTTTCTAACATAAGTTTCTAACATAAGTTTCTAACATAAGTTTCTAACATAAGTTTCTACAATAAATTTTTACGATAAGTTTCTAACATAAGTTTCTAACATAAGTTTCTAACATAAGTTTCTAACATAAGTTTCTAACATAAGTTTCTAACATAAGTTTCTAACATAAGTTTCTAACATAAGTTTCTACAATAAATTTTTACGATAAGTTTCTAACATAAGTTTCTAACATAAGTTTCTAACATAAGTTTCTACGATCACGTCCGAACATAAAATTAAAAATTAAAAAAATCCTGGTTGTGATTTCTCACTTGACGCGACCACTCCTCCAGTCGATCAGCTGTTCTTCTTCTTCTTCTTCTTTCGTTCGCTAATAATGTTTATATCTGCAGTGTTGTTTCTTGTATAAATTGGACAGTGTTTTCAATTTCTTGTTTTGTACCATAAAGTTTAACATTCATTGGTGTATCAGAAGGCCAGTATGTGCATCTTAATGTGTCATAGTACCTGGCGCATGAGTTAGGGAAGATTAAAAAAACAGCAAGGAAGGGAACTGGCCACCCCACCTAATAGTTGCTGCAGCTTAGTACATGAAAAGTTATCTTCATCCCCGACGGCAGATGTCATGGGACCTACCTTTACTTTTTTACGATAAGTGAATAATTTACCTGCTTAAGTTGTTGGTCATTGATGAAAATAGTGTTGTTTCTGTCTGTTTTTGCTATTGACATTACCTCATTTTGTTTCTGTGTTTATCTGGGCTGACTGGAGGTAACTTCATCAAATATCACTGGAGGTATGGTGTGTAAATAGGAGTGAGATGTGAAGAAACATTACTAATCCACCGATACACAGAGAGAGAGAGAGAGAGAGACCAGATATTGAAGATACTTTTTTTCTTTACACACAATAGCGCACAAACACATGCATATATCACACATTGACATTGGATCAAAGGTCATGAACCCGTGGATTAACAAACAAACCTTTACAAAAAATGCGGAAATATAAGAATGAATGATAATAGTAATAGCAGAAGGTGAACCGGAACTGCAATGACTAATAGATCAGGTCGATAAATCAAGTAAGGAATATGGATTGGATATAAACATGCAAAAAATAAAAACCACGATAATCAGCAAAATCGCAGAATATGTGCTAAACATAAAAATACATGGATAGATACTACAATGAGTAGAACATTACCAATATATTGGACACATAATCACAAAGATGACAGATGTTGTTCTTCTTCTTCTTTCGTTCACCTGAAACATGTCTGCAGTATATCTGTAATTCTGTCTCCTTAATAAAACTCAGTCTTTTGTAGTTCATACAGTGTCCCATAGAGCTTTGATTCCAGTGTTGTTTCCTCTGGCCAATATGTCTGTCTCAGTGTTTCATGCTCAGAACACTCTTGAAGTATATGTTAGGCACTCTGTACTGCCTGTCCACATGTACACATGGTCGTGTTGCCAATCTTGAACTTTGTATACATGTGACTGCGGAGTCTGTTCTGAGACGTAGAATTATAACTTGTTCTGATCTGTTCATAATGTGATAATCATCTTGTGTTGGTGTTTGTGGCTTTCTTATTGACTTGATCATCTGTTTTTTCTGATGGTAGGCGATTGGTATATCTGGTTGGTCTTCGGCAGCACCTTCCTTAGCCAGTTGGTCTGCTTTTTCATTTCCTGGTATTCCACAGTGAGAGGGTATCCACTGCATGGTTACCCTATACTGGTAAGACAATTCGCTAAGTAGTTTTTTCAAGTCTGTTAGTTTTCCAGACTGGAGAGCTTGAAGCACTGATGACAGATGTGAAACAGAAGTTAAAAGGAAAATATCTTTGGTTTAAAGTACTTTCAATGACATGAATTATTAATTAATTTACTTTCATTAACTGCACAGCAGAGATAATAGCAATTGAGAAAGCTCTGTATCGATTTATTGTGGACTTTGAGAACGGAACTACTCCACCTGAAGACATAGTCATCTTCTCCGACTCAAAATCATCACTCCAAGCCTTGGAGACCAAAAAAAAAACAACCCCATGCTTACAATACCAACAGAGAAATTGACCATCTGTCCACATCATATGGTGCAGAAGTAACCCACCAATGGATACATGGCCATACCGGAGTCCTTGGAAACGAAATGGCTGATAAATAAGCTAAGAGAGGTGCTGCCCCCCCCCCCCCCCAGTTCTCCCCCAAAATCTCCCTACAAACAAATCCTAAAAAACAACTACAGACAAGAATGGTTATAACAGTGGTCCAGCTCAAAGACTGGGCGCTAACTATATGAACACCAACAGAAACCCAACCGAATGGATCCTCTAAAACAACTCGAGCGAGCACACCATAGTCTCACATTCCAACTAAGAACAGGCCGTTAATAAACACCTGAACAGAATAAACCCATTACACGAACCAAATTGCAGACACTGCAACGAACAAGAAGAGACTGCTGAACACCTACTACTGCAGTGCCCAAAACTAACAGACATCCGACAAGAACTATTACCACCACTTCCAGCTATACACAACACATTCTACACAACTGCACCACAACTGAGGGAAAACCTGTACATTCGCCAGAAGGGCTATGGGCTGTCAAGAGCTTCCTGCTCACAGCGAAAGGGATTGAATCATCATCATAAACATGCAAAAAATAAAAACCAAAAAATATATTGGACACATAATCACAAAGTTGACAGAAGTGAAACAGAAGTTAAAAGAAAAATATCTTTGGTTAAAAGTACTTTCAATGACATGAAGAAAATATTGACATCTAATCAAATTACAAACACGTTAAACATGAGAATTATAAAATGCGACATTTATTCTATATTAATGTATGGTTCAGAAAGATGGACAATGAACAAAAAACTAGAAGACAGAATTGATGCCTTTGAGATGTGGGTGTATAGAAGAATAGAGAGAAATTCGCGCAAAGAGAAGAAAACAAACAGTGGTTCTAACAACACTTCGTATGAAAAAAAGAACTAGTAAAAGAAATAAAGATACTTTATAATAGAATACAAGAATAAAGTACTTTGGACATATTAAAATAAATAACACTTTATTTGAGGGTAAAGTAGAGGGGATGCGAGCAAGAGTTAGACAGAGGTACAAGTGGGAGAGAAACATCATGAGATGGACAGGTTAGTCTAGCAGAGTGCACTACCAAAGTAAGCGATAGGTCTCGGGAGGTTCGTTGCGGACACGGCACTTAATGATGAATAATAATAATAATAATAATAATAATTGCCTGTGTGTTGCTTTAGTTCTTCCCTATTTCCAGCATGGGAATAATTTAGATAATTTCTTCGTCTTCTTCTTCAGCGTTCATTCTCAAACTCCCGCTGGATCTCTTTTGTAGCAGGACCATGATCCATTCTAGATTTCCGCAGAGAGAATGAAAATGCGTTATGTCGTCGTTGTATTTGCGCCAGTTGTCCCGACGTCGACATCTGTCTTGTTAAATTTATTTAGGTAATTTGATGAGACTTGATCTCACCCCTATTGCCAGCTTGGGAATCGTTCCCGTTAATGTTTCCTTCGATTTCTGTTCAAGCGAAACAGAATGCTATTTTCCAAAGAGGCAGACGGACTGGTAAAGGATGGAGCAACACAGGAACAAATAGACCAAGAAATCTCCTACCAAGAAAAAGACCCTCATCAAAGCCATCAGGAAAGTCGACCACACAAAAGACAATTACCACTATCTCGACAGAGCAGAGCAGGTTATCATTTCAGAACAGGACACAACAGATTAAACAGCCACTTAAATAGACTAAGATTGGTCCCATCACCACGGTGCCCTTGTGGGCAGGCAGCACAGACCACTGAACATATCCTGCAAGACTGCAATACACTAAACCAGTAAAGGGAAGAACACTGGCCCACAGAGATGGATTTCCACAGAAAGATGTATGGGAGCACTGAGGAGCTTTCAAATACATCAGCATTTATTAAGAAAACAGGACTTGCTGTGTAGACATGTCAAACTGTGAACGAGAAGAAGAAGAAGGTAATGCTGCTTGAGTCATGGCCGGGTTCCAGTACCTCTCTCTCTCTAGCCAAGGCAGATACCAGTGGATCAAGGATATGACATCTCGTCAGACTGAGAACCACTGCCGTGATGAGATCACACATAAGGCACATACAGAGGTTATTCAGATCAGTCCAAGGGGGCGTGTAAGCTTGCTATCTGAAGACAAGGTTTTTTTTAAATTTATGATAAGTGCGTCATATATGTAACTATTGTGTTTATACAATACATATGGTTGTTTTTGTCTTTTATATGTTTTTTATCAGGTTACATCTCCTGTATTTAATCGTTTTAGTACTATTTATTTAAATCAGTTTCCGAGGCTTGTTTTTATCATCCTGCCATGCCTGTTTTTGTTAGTTGTTTTTACACTTGTTTTTATGTCTGCGACACTTGTTTTTATGTCTGCGACACTTGTTTTGTCAGTCTGCGACACTTGTTTTTGTCAGTCTGCGGACACTTGTTTTTGTCAGTCTGCGGACACTTGTTTTTGTCAGTCTGCGACACTTGTTTTTGTCAGTCTGCGGACACTTGTTTTTGTCAGTCTGCGGACACTTGTTTTTGTCAGTCTGCGACACTTGTTTTGTCAGTCTGCGACACTTGTTTTTGTCAGTCTGCGGACACTTGTTTTTGTCAGTCTGCGGACACTTGTTTTTGTCAGTCTGCGACACTTGTTTTTGTCAGTCTGCGGACACTTGTTTTTGTCAGTCTGCGACACTTGTTTTTGTCCACTTATCATGGAAGCATCGAATGAGAAAAACACCAAAGAAATCCAACATAGATGCAACATTGTATACCGAATCTTGGGACAGATGTCTCTTATTTTTATTTTTTTTTAAATGGTGAGCATGAATACCAAAACTGCACTATATAAAACGATCGTCATACCATCACTATGCTACTAATGTCAAACATGGACACCAACAACAGAATCCAAAAGAAAACTTGTTACAACAGAAATGACTTGTCTACGTATAATCCTTGAAGTAACAATAAGACAGAATCAGGAACAAAAACACTAGAAGACTGACAAACACAATTCCGGATTACATCAGAAAACAGATTAAGTGGTTTTCGCATGTTTCCAGACTACCATCAGACGGCGCCCCTCATAAAGCATTACTATAAAGACACGATGGATACAACGCCAGGGACAGACCTTGCAAAAGATGGATTAGAGAAATAAAATAATCAACGAAAACAAACATATATGAGGCACACAAAAAGCCATCTCCAGAGAACTCTTCTACCCCTTACGCTGCAAGGCATAAAGGGGTATGTATGTCATGTGACGTATTCCTTCCAGAACGTTGTCTTCCCAATGAACTCTCTGAACCTCTCTCTGTCTTGGGCGATGTGGCTTGCATTTTCTAGCGATGTATTCATGTTATCTTTAATGTCGTCAGTCCATCATCTTCTTGGTCTGCCCCTTCTCCTCTACTCAGGTACTCTTCCCTCCATTATTTGTCTTTCTAAACAGTTATGTCTCTTTGTATGACCAAACAGGCGTAGTTTTCTTTTTGTTATTGTGTTTAGTAACCAACACTCTGGAATATTCAGTGTGTTTATAATATCTGAGTTTCTGATTTTATCCTTCCATGATATTCTAAGTATCTTCCTGTAGCATTTCAGCTCGAAAGCGTTGATCCTCTTTGCCGCTGTTTTACTTAGAGTCCATGTTTCACAGCCGTATGTTGCAACCGGAAAAATAAAAGTAAAGGGGTATAAAGCGAAAAGATAGAAAGACGCTTATTTTTATCAGTTTGTGATGCTTGTTTTTGTCACTTTTATGTTTTTATCACCATGAGTCTGTTTTTATCTCTTTTAATCTGTTTTTATCACGTAATCTCTTGTTATCCGTTTAAATATCTTGTTTTTATCAGCTTACATCACCTATTTTTTCAGTTTTCATCTCATGTTGTTATCATTTTATATCTCCGGTTTTATCACTTTACATCTCATGTTGTTTAAAAAATCAGTTTATATCATTTTGTTTTCATCAGTTTGCACCTTTTCAGTCTCAATTGTGTGTCTTATTTGTTTAACCCCCTTTATTGATCTTAAAAAGAAATGATAACAGAAAGCTGGTCCTTGTTGGTGTGTGGGATTAATCAGACAGTCATAACAGAACACTGGTCCTCGTTGGTGTATGACATTAGTCAGACGGTTATATTTAAACCGCCGGTTCATTGCGGAATGAAATGCCCTTATTTTTTATCAAAACAAACAATACATTGTTTAACGAAACAAAATATTGCTAAAAGCGCATACAACGCTGCATTTATTCGATGGGGGGAGGGAGGTGTCCTCGCAGTGCGTTGCGCGCACATCGATGATTGCTAGTAGACCCTGCGTGTTTAAAAAAAAATGTATTTGTTTTTTTTTAAATTTTATTTTCATCTCCGCGTCACGTAAGTTTATGAAATCTAAACTTAATATTAAAAAGTTGCAATATGTGGGCATATCATTACGTATATAAGCAAACTGCCATTATGACGTCGCGCTGTTCATTTGCACAAAAATGGCACGTGCAGAACACTCTTAACAGCTGTAGCAACAAAATTAACAGACTATACAAGACAACACAGCTGTTATTATAATTTCTGTCATACTTTTAAGGGTTTCATTTGAAGAAACCTCGTACAATTATTTCTTCAAAAGGTTTGGTACTGTCCCAAAATAAAGGTCTACATATTTTACGAAATCAGGAACGAAACATGTGTATCTATTCGCTATCTCTCCTTCTCTTTCCTCCTATCGTAACTACGTTTGTCTGAGGTAAGATTCGTTATACTGTTGTCTTTGTTTGTCATATTGAAGGTTTTTTAGTCGAAACGTCGTCTGTCTCGGTATCTCGTTGTTAGGTTGTTTATGTTTTATTTTGGTAACTAATCTACTTATTTTTGTTTATCTTGATATTTGCCACGTGTTACTCCAGCCACCTACTTCCTGCTTAGGGTTGTTACCCCATAATGGTACATTTATCCAAAAAGGTTAACCGCTTCTGATTTACGAGTCCTGTGTAAAAGTATCTCAGTATGAAGCTAGTAGTCGGCATATTAAACGACATCTTTGATAGGGCAACCATCGAGAGTGGGGGGTAATGGAGAACTTATTTTCTGCGATTTGGCATATCAACTAGATTCTGTATTTTTTTAAATTTATTATTTAGCAATAGAATTTCGCAAGAGTTCAATATGTGTACCTTTTGGTATACGTGGGAAATTGTACCTGATCAGACGCGAGTCAAGGTTGAGAGGTCACGGTATGAAAAAAAAAAAGGATCACATATCTGGAACAAGAAATTGAAATGGATTTGATACTATCACATATTTTCCATTCTCTTTTATATTTGTGTCAGATTGGTGATAGAGATATAGTGGCTGAATCCTAGTTTGATTCTCCACTGTGACCTTTGTTCTACTTTCGAGGTATTACCTGACCTCTGCAGCGTGATTAGTAGAAATTGTATTTAAAATTAAGGTATATTCATTGAAAAGGCATATTAATTTCGTATTAGTATTTGAATTAGGGATGGGGGTAAGGGTTAGGATCAGTTATAAATGAAATAATAAAGTAGTTGTCAAAAATTATAATTAAAAGTGTGCTTGATGTCGTTTGTGTCGGGAGATGTGACGTCACGGCATCCATTACTTTCGATAATTTCATTGGTGTTACACGGAAATCCGCGACAACGGTGTGCTAATTATATCACAACATTGACTTAAACTAGGATTCAACCAATCTAGTTTCTTAGCACAAAAAAGAGCACTTGTATTGGATCCTGTAAACAGTGTTACACAACCTCTTTTTTTTAACCATGCCCCACCTAAGTCTTTCGTAAATTTCGGATCCCCGTCTGTATGTAACAAAATCAAGCCTAATTACAACTTGTTCGAATTGCCCCCTCTACCTTTTGAACAATCAAATCCCTCCGCCGTCCTCCTGGGCGTGGGCCCAACGTTGGGAAAGTTCCCTGTCAACGCCCCAGTATATCATTTTCATTGTCAATGCCCCCGTATGTCATTCTTTCATTGACAAAATCCACCTTGTATCATTTTCATTGTCAACGCCTCCGTATATTTTTCTTTCATTGTCAACGCCTCCGTATATTTTTCTTTCATTGTCAACGTCTCCGTATATCATTCTTTCATTGTCAACGCCTCCGTATATCTTTCTTTCATTGTCACTGCCCACGTATATCTTTCTTTCATTGTCAACGTCTCCGTATATCATTCTTTCATTGTCTCCGTATGTCATTCTTTCATTGACAAAATCCCCTGTGTATCATTTTCATTGTCAGCGCCTCCGTATATCTTTTTTTTCATTGTCAACGCCTCCGTATATCTTTCTTTCATTGTCAACGCCTCCGTATATCTTTCTTTCATTGTCAACGCCTCCGTATATTTTTCTATCATTGTCACTGTCCGCGTATATCTTTCTTTCATTGTCAACTCCTCCGTATATCTTTCTTTCATTGTCACTGCCCGCGTATATCTTTCTTTCATTGTCAACGTCTCCGTATATCTTTCTTTCATTGTCAATGCCCTGTATATTAGTGCCTGAAATGCAAGTCTACCTTGATGTGGCATCGCCTCTAATAACCAATAGTGTTGAAACTTGGAATTTTAACATCTAGGGAAAGCTGTCTCTGAAATACATCAGTTTACATTGAATAAAATATTAGTGATTTTATATTATATTATTAAATATTATATATTATTATTATATATTAAATATGATTAATATTTATATAAATTAAATACTTTGTTGTTGTTATGACTTGGGGTATTTAGTCACCCCTTATGATAGGTTACAGTATTACTTTTTTCTTCCATGTTGTACCCCGGGAACACATCTTGTACATATCATAGACTTCAACTTTGAGACCACTCTCAGATTTACTTTGAACATCTAGATATACAAAAGGATGTGGGACGGGATTGTAAAACGTCAGAGAAAGAGTCGGCTATTACTAAAAATAGAGGATTTCACGTGCAGTATTGACCATGCTCTTTGTCAAACAACCCTGCGTACTGATCTCGCACCAAATCTGATCGATCATTGGTCAGTTTGTGTTGACTTCCTACGAAAATCACGAAAAACGTCAGATATATCAAGATAAGTGACGCTGCATGAGATCAGCCCGCAAGACTATCTCGGAGAAGGACTTGTGTTCTAGCTATACTAGTGAAAACTGGGTCGACATCAGAAATTCTGAAATAAATACCCCTTAAGGCTGATGCGCTTCTAGTCCTTCTATCTAGATATCTTTGGATTTGTCCATCCAGATAGAGCATTTCTAGCCCCCTGTTTATGTGACACTGGGATAGGACAATTTCATCAGTTGATTGACGGGTGTTAATTTATTTGTTTATCAGGATTGAGAGCAAATCTCATCTTCGATCCCTGACACTAATTGGTTAACTAGTCAATTGATGAGACACGAATTGACCTGATTCATGGATTCACAGAATGAAGTGTTTGTATTTTTTTAAATAGCCTGGGGTTCTGGTTTGACAGGTAAAGCTTGAAACGAGGTAATAAAGTTTTGCTAATAATACGAAACATAGGCACGCCCACTATGAGATTGGGGTATTTCAATATTAAATGTTTGTTTCGTATTATTAGCAAAACTTTATTACCTCGTTTCATGCTTTACCTGTTGGACTTCAGTTTTTGCGCAATGAGTACATATTTTCGATGTTATGGGTTGAATGGTAGTGAATTCGACTCTGAGGTTTAAAGTTCCTAGTTCGATTTCAGGTATTCGGGTAGTTGTGCATTTGGGCTGTTTGTTAAGTACTGGCAACCTACTAAACGTAAATATTGCCTAGAAAATAACTACATTTAAAAAATGCTGGTTTTAGCGCTATGTTCTGAATAGAATATGCCACCAACAACTATGGGCACACCACATGACCCTCCCTCTCCTTTTTCAGCTAAAACTAAGCACATTGTGCTTACAGCAATTGGGTCTTCTTCAGCGTTCATTCTCAAACTCCCGCTTGATCTCTCTTGTGGCAGAACAATGGTCCTACTATATTTCCAGCAGGATGTACTCCGGAGAATAGAAATACGCTGTGTCGTTTTATTTGCGCCAATGGTCCGACACATCCGTCTTCGGCGGTAGTAATTAGTTCAAAACTACATGTTTCTATCAACGTTAAAACTGAATAAGAAAATTTGAAAGATGAAAGAATTACGGTATATCACATTTTCAAGCCCATAGATGTGGAGGTTGGAGTACATGGTTTGAGCACACCATCCCGAGATAATCTGAACATAACTTATAGCAAGAGGGTGTCTTAGGCTAGGAAAGTAAACCCATGCAGAAAATATGGAAGGGAGACTCTTAGACAGTCTGGTTTATTAAACCATCTTCCGCCAATGTGTTGCCGGGGTCCGAAAGGGGAGCAAAGAATAGCAACACTGTTTACCTTCCACCCATGTCGTAAAAGGCGACTAAGGAGGTTATGGGATGGAGTTGGCCGTCCCATCCCATATATGGTCAGTGACATAAAGCCATGCTGAAGTCGGATGTGTCAGGCCGAAAGGCGCAGATATCGCAGCAATGCTGTAAACCATGGCACAACGCATTCCGTTCTCCGGACTACATCCTGCTAATCTGCATGAGTTTGAGAACGAACGCAGAAGAAGAAGAAACTATTTTCAAGCATCGCCAGCAGTTCTTCTTGTTTCCAAGTGTATTGGCGTTGCCTTTCCATCGGAACTAATCAACGGAGCTGAGATGGAGGCTAGTGCAAATGGGCAGTGCACTTTCTCCACGAATCTTGCCCGGGAAAGCAGTCATTTATGAAATGTAGTGACTATGTGTCTCGCCAATATCATCATCATCATCAAGTGCCGTCTCCGCAACGAAGGTTGGCTGCAACGTATCTCCAACATCTCCTGTCTCTTGTCTTGGTGGTGCACTCTGCTAGACTCGCCAATATACATTGACCTGTTTCCTGACCGTGTGTGAAGACACAAAATACAATCAGACGAAGATGGACGAATTACCTTTGTTTAAGTTAAAGGAAAAGTATGAAGGGCTGGGGGGAGGGGGCTCTTGCTAAAGTAGTATCTACGGGGTTTTTTTTAGGTTATAGTAAAAGGGGGAATGGGCGGCTCTTGCTAAAGTCTTACCAACGGCACTGCCCAAGTTATCCATGTTCTATCCTGCATCTGTTATTTTCTGTCCCCTCCTCTGTCACAATATACGTACACTCTAGACCTGCATGAAAAATCGATCAGACAAGAGCAAATACCAATGTATACGAGCTATGTTTGATCTGCCTGAAATTTACAATGTGGTTTCCAGTATAACCAGCCGCTACTTATTGAATACCCGTCAACTTGTGCGGAATACCGAGTGTCACCTATACGGCTATATACTCCATTAGTATTTACATATAGTCAAGTATCCTTTACACAGAATTTTGGATTAAAAACATGAGTTTTATGACTGGAGTACAGAGTGATTCTTCTAGAAATTGACTGGCATTTTAGTGCCTTGTTGATAATCCTTGTGTCCTTGCCATATGGTGTATGTTTTCTAAAATTGTCCATTATCCTGTATATTTGGTTTAAGACTGTAGATATATCTTCAGTAATGTGGGAGAGTTACATATCTTCAGTAATGTGGGAGAGTTACATATCTTCAGTAATGTGGGAGAGTTACATATCTTCAGTAATGTGGGAGAGTTACATATCTTCAGTAATGTGGGGGATGTTACATATCTTCAGTAATGTGGGAGAGTTACATATCTTCAGTAATGTGGGGGATGTTACATATCTTCAGTAATGTGGGGGATGTTACATATCTTCAGTAATGTGGGAGAGTTACATATCTTCAGTAATGTGGGAGAGTTACATATCTTCAGTAATGTGGGAGAGTTACATATCTTCAGTAATGTGGGGATGTTATATATCTTCAGTAATGTGGGAGAGTTACATATCTTCAGTAATGTGGGAGAGTTACATATCTTCAGTAATGTGGGAGAGTTACATATCTTCAGTAATGTGGGAGAGTTACATATCTTCAGTAATGTGGGAGAGTTACATATCTTCAGTAATGTGGGGATGTTATATATCTTCAGTAATGTGGGAGAGTTACATATCTTCAGTAATGTGGGGGATGTTACATATCTTCAGTAATGTGGGAGAGTTACATATCTTCAGTAATGTGGGAGAGTTACATATCTTCAGTAATGTGGGGGATGTTATATATCTTCAATAATGTGGGGGATGTTTCATATCTTCAGTAATGTGGGGGATGTTACATATCTTCAGTAATGTGGGGGATGTTACATATCTTCAGTAATGTGGGGGATGTTATATATCTTCAGTAATGTGGGGGATGTTATATATCTTCAGTAATGTGGGAGAGTTACATATCTTCAGTAATGTGGGGGATGTTATATATCTTCAGTAATGTGGGGGATGTTTCATATCTTCAGTAATGTGGGGGATGTTACATATCTTCAGTAATGTGGGGGATGTTACATATCTTCAGTAATGTGGGGGATGTTATATATCTTCAGTAATGTGGGGGATGTTATATATCTTCAGTAATGTGGGGGAGCTTTCTTTCATACACAGGAAGTCTTTACGCAGAGCATTACATGGATCTACTGTCCAGGTCATGCTTGAGTCAGGGAAAACAAAAGAGCCGATGTGTTGGATGGTAAAGCTTTGGTGAACGGCACCGAGATAAAAAGAGACAGGATTGAATTGATTAGAGCAGTCATGGATACCCTACAAGAAGACAAGGAGGAAGTCGAACAAGACAATGTACATATTCAGAGAATAGTAGAAATGGGAGTGACTAGAGGTGATGGGAGAAAGTGCTCCCTCTCCGGAAAGATCAGAAGAACGCGTAATCGGCCACTGACTGTGACACTGAGCTTATACACTTTTAGATGGCTGACAGAACAGCAAGCAGAGCATATATGGAAATGTCCCCAGTGCTGTGACGCTTGTTCCTAATCAAGAATCATTTCTCCAATGTGGCATAGAACGGATTGAGGTTGTTCTGGAGCCTAGATCACCACATGAACTGTGCTAGGTAGCTTTTTAAGTGGTGCTGTGCTGTTCCACAGAGTTTCTTAATTCGCCACTTTACACTTCCCCACATTCACTCCACAGTTTGTGTATGAGTCCCGGTTACCTGATCCACAAAGTTGTATGTGTGGTACACTGGTAGATGGTCGAAGCCTGCTCTCTCTATCTCGGTAGTTTTATAACCTTTCCAACAGTCGGAATATATCATTGTTCCAGGCTCAATATTGTCAACAATCGCCTTCATTAAGATAGCAGAACTTCTATCTTCCACTTGCAGCGAGAAAACACCCTTTGTCTGCAAACACTATGTCGGTGAAAACACCGACATAGGCCACCAAATACCCATTTTTGAGGCAACACTCTTCCAGAATTTGCCTTTCTTTTGGTAAATATGCTTTCATCTACTTGACGATCATTCCTTAACCCCCTAATGTGTCTTCCTGGCAGCTGTGTCACCCTGTAGACACAAACTTCACGCATAAATGCGTTCGATTCAACAACTGTTGTCTTGCTAATCTGTAGTTCACAAACGCACCAGTCAGCAGATGTCATCTCGAAATCCCATCCATAAATGAAACGGCATATTTTTATAATGACATGTTTGTGCATTAGAAGCACCTTTGCATTTATGATTAATTTATGCGCTAGTGGTGTCGCTTTACATTGCAATACCATTGAATCCGTCCATCAGTGTTGTACAATAAGATCACTGGATGACCCTGGCCGCACATTTTGTCCTGTTTTAGCACTCCTCGTATTTGTAACAAGCGTACAGTGTCTTTCTCAGTATCTGACAAGCTAACTAGACAAACATCCATTCCTTTAACCATTTTGTTTTGTTGACAAGTCAACAGAAAGATGCGCAACGGTGTCTTGCGCATAAACACACATTAAAAAGTTGGATGATATGCGCAAACACTGCGCATAAAATTAAAAGCTGTGACCCTGTCAACTGATTCTTGTATTGTACCATATCACCTCTAATAACCAATAGTGTTGAGACTTGGAAATTTAACATCTAGGGAAAGCTCTGTCTCTGAAATACATCAATTTACATTGAATAAAATGTACATAAATTAAATCCTTTTTTACCGCCGAAGACGGATGTGTTGGGCCATTGGCGCAAATAAAACGGCAACACAACGCATTTCCATTCTCTGGACTACATTCAACTGGACATCTTGTAGGATCATTGTCCTGTTACAAGAGAAATCCAGTGGGAGTTTGAGACTGAACGCTGAAGAAGAAATCCTTTTTTTAGTGCCTTGATTTAGGGTATTGCTTTCTGAACTCTACAATCTGGGTGTTTTCCACAGTACTTGTCTAGTATTACCCTTAAACCTCTATTACACCATTTAAGGTTTTCTATACCACAGAAGACAGACGTGTTGGGTCAATGGCACATATAAAACAGAAACACAGCACATTTCCATTCTCTGGACTACATCCTACGTGTTCAGTTGTGTCTGTGGGTCTCACCAATGGCACACAAAACAAACCACCCATGCAACAGAAAACCTTAGTAGATGACATGCCGTTATATTGTGGTTCTCTTCTTATAGAAGCTTCATGGCATGTCATCTATACAATTATGCTTCTCCTGTTTGTATTTTGTTGTTGCAGTGTGTATTCTGCTTTGTTGTATATGATGTATATATGTATGCACCCTCTGTGGTTGGGAGGGAGTCAGAGATGTACTGCACAGCATTGGGAAGGAGGAAACTGACAGCACTGTTTTTCCTATGGCTGAGGCCCATCATAGAGGCACAGTGACGATCCTTTTGACTTGAACATTTGGTTGCATGCCTAGCGCAATAGAGAAGTCGACATAACCAGTAACCAATTGGTGGCAATTTGAATCCTATCTTGGCTGCAATGGCTCAGAGCAGTGCATAGGTTAAAACCTACCATCCTGGTGGTGTGGCAGTTATTCTCTGGCACTGACAGAGGTGGGCTGAAAATCTACTGACTTCCCAGCAATATAATGTTGGGCCAAAGGGCATGAGCCCATGGACCGCTGGATCAGCAACCAACCGACTACATCCTGAAAATAAATTGGGCTGGCTTAATAAGGATGGTCATTGGTTTGCTACAGAATGAGAAGATAAATGTTGAAGGTGATAATGTTCACATACAAAGAATGACCTCCTGTGTGTTGCCGGACCCGAAAGGGGAGCAAAGAATAGCAACACTGTTTACCTTCCACGCATGTCGTAAAAGGCGACTAAGGAGGTTATGGGATGGAGTTGGCTGTCCCATCCCATATAGGGTCAGTGACCCAAAGCCATGCTGATATTGGATGTGTCAGGCCGAAAGGCGCAGATATCGCAGCAATGCTGTAAACCATGACACAACGCATTCCGTTCTCCGGACTACATCCTGCTAATCTGCAGGAGTTTCAGAACGAGCGCAGAAGAAGAAGAATGACAGATATGGGATTGTGGGGAGAAAGTTTGTCTTCTCTGGAAATATCAGAAAATCACATAATCAACATCTGACTGGGACTTTGAGTCTGCATACTCTTGGATGACTGCTAGAACGAAGAGCAGAGCACTTATGGGAATGTCCATAAGTTGACATGTTGCCGATTTCTAATCAATAATCAAGTTAATTTTCAAATTTTTATCCTGCCACTCTGGACACATATTAGAATAGATGACATTGGTTTCAACATTATCAGAAAGCTGAATAGTGATATTAACTCAATTCATACATAAGCCAGTTATAATAGGACATAGCCGGCACCCTTTAAGGACGTAAGCCCGTTATAACAGGACTCCATATATACCCTCCAAATTGGCTTTGTTTGGTTCGTAAATGACAAATATTATTGTTCTTACAATTCTTATATTTTTATATTGAATATGAATTTCACATTCAATTACCTTTCATTTGATACCTTATATGACTTTCCATAGCTAATACTTTGTCTTCAGGAAGCTTGCGCCTGAATCATGTTGCGGTCCAAAAAGTTAGCCTAAAATTAATTACACCTAAACTAAACCAGGGGTATAATTACGTGTTGAAAGAGTTAATATGAACAGAAAGCTGAATGGTGATATATTTTTTTTCATTTTTGCAGGACATAGGGGATGGATGGTGGGAGGCAAAGAATAATAAAGGAAAACATGGTCTCATCCCAGAGACATATGTGGAGGTAAGATAAAACTGATACTGTCTTGAAATGTTCAGAAACATGACAGGTTTGCAATCATTTTCATAGATTGCACACATCTTTTATTGGCCTTAAGCCATTATTCACTGAATTCCATATACATTTGTCATATTTCAGTAAAATGCTATTAATACATTCCTAATATTTCAGTAAAATTTTGTTGACACTTTCATAATATTTCAGTAAAATGATATACAATAATAGTATTAGTAGCAATAATAATATTTGAGACATAATCCTACATAATCATCATCATTATGTGACATATTATTTCCAAAATGTAGTTTTCCTAATGGATTCTCTGAACACTTCCAAATTCTGAGAGAGTTGACCTGCCGAAGCTTGAGACATGTTTAAACAATCTAATATATCACTGCACAATCGTCATATTGGGTGCCCTCTTCCCCCGTTGCGGTTAACTCTGCCTTCAGCTATTAATCTTTTCATGCTGTTGTGCCTCTTTATATGACCCCAAAAAAAACTCCTGTAGTTTGTCTTTAATCTAAAACGTCGAAGAGGGCTGGCTCCTTAACAACATCTTAACAAGAAAGCTGTGTTTTTTTGGTCATATATGTTTTTAAGAGACATAACAACATGGCATAAAGATTAATAGGTGAAAGCAGAGTTAACGGCAACAGGGGAAGAGGGCACACAAGACGACGATTGTGCAGTGATTATCAGATTGTTTAAACATGTCTCTAGCTGCGGCAGGTCAACTCGCCCAGAATCGCGGAGTGTTCAGAGAATCCATAAGGAAAGCCATGTTCTGGACAGAATATGCCACATGATGATGATGAGATATTTCAGTAGACCACCAGAGTATGCTGACTTTTTTTCAATAGTAAAATGATATCTTGACCAGATTTTTCCTCACTCATCTGTATTGTTGAAGATAGAAATCGCTGGAGGACTCTGTGTGTTGATGCATCCAATGTGGTACCCCTACAACCCTGATGGGTTACGTGTTTATATATAGATATATTATTTCACTAAAATCTTATATCATCTTCATCAGGTGCCATGCCGGCTGGCATAGGCGGTCAAGGCTCTCCACAGTTCTCTATCCACAGTATTATGTATCAATGTCGTTGTTGTTTCCTTGCCATGTCAGGCTGTCAAACTGTCTAATATTTTCTCTCGTTGTCGCCTTCTGTCTCTGTTGCCTTCAATTTTGCCTGTTGTGACTATGTTCTCTAAACCTGCCTGTCTCATGAAGTGGCCAAAAAAAGAAGATTGCCTTTTTCTTATATTGTTGATTAAGGTCTGTTTCACATTTGACTCTTTCAACACCTCTACATTAGTTTTTCTGGCAGTCCATGGTATTCTCAGCATTCTTCTGTAGATCCACATCTCTGTTGCCTCTAATTTCCCACTTTCCCGTTTGTTTATTGTCCAATCTTATATAGAATTCCTATATTTTTCTAAGGTTTTATTTAATTTATTACTTATGCAAGAACTAATGTGGAGTTTTCGTTCTTTTGTTTAGATTGTTTCAGTTCCTGAACCACAATTCCCTCCACCACCTCCTCCTTTGGCGGGAAACGCTATACATTCTCCCCCGTACATGTCTCCAAGTAATGGGTACACAAGGTCAACACCCGACGAAGGAAGGAGCAGCTTTGATACACAACAAAGTATGGACGACTGGGATGACGAGTGGGACGATGATGATGATGATGGCGAATCCAGTACTAGCACAGCAGGGCATAGTCATGTATGTTCATTGTTGCTGTTTGTTATTGTTAATATTTGATTTAATTTTAATATTTCATTTGTTTTCATCTTCATAATTAAGTGCTGTTATAGCTGTTATAGCATCACCACACGCGGTAATACTCACAGTCTCTCAAAGCAGCATGCTGCGCAAGATAGAAAAGTTCATGCTAAGAAAAGAATGGTGGGACATATTGAACAACTCAGTTGTTCAGAGCATTACATGGATATACTGCCCTGGTTATGCTGGGGTCAGAGGAAACTAGAGAGCCGACTTATTGGCAGGCAATACGGCGATAGACGGCACATTGCTGAGAAGAGATAAAGCAGATTTAATAAAGGCAGTAATAAATTCATTTCACGATGCAGATGATGTCAATGAGGCTGAGAACGTACACATACAGAGAATGTCAGAAATGGAAGTATCTAGAGGTGAGGGGAGGAAAAGTAAATTTTTTGGAAAGTGCCGAAGATCACACAATCAACACCTGACTGGAACTATGAGTCTACATACACTGGGATGGCTGCTGGAGCAGAGGGCAGAGCACTTATGGGAATGTCCCGCGTGCTGTGAAGCCAGTTTCTAATCAAGAATCATTAAGTGATATCTTTGCAACAGACCTCCAACATCCCGTCTCTTGTCTTAGTAGCACACTCTGCTGGACTGTAACCTGTTCATCTCGCTGTTACTCTCCCACGTGTATCTCTGTCTACCTCTTGTTCACCTCCCCTTTTAACCTTCAAGTATGGTCTTTAGCAAGATGTCATGTCTTTTAAAATGTCCAAAATATTTTATTTGTTTGATCTTGATTCCCTTTAATAATTCTTCATACAAAGTATTGTTAGAACCTCTTTGTTTTCTTCTCTTGTCATGATGTTCTCCCTATTCTTCTATATATCCACATCTCAAAGGTATCAATTCTGTCTTTTAATTGTTTGTTTATTCTCCATGTTTCTGAACCATAAATTTATATAGATGTAGTATTTTATAATTCTCATGTTTAACTTGTTTGTAATTTCTTTAGATGTTAATATTTCCCCTCATGTCATTGACATTACTTTTAGCCATTCCTATTCTCCTTTTAACTTCTGTTTCACATCTGCTGTCATTTGTGATTATATGTCCGAGATATTGATAATGTTCTACTTGTTTTTCTTTCCATGTATTTTTGTTTTACATTCTTTTTTTCATTTGTTATATTATATCGTAGTTAACAGGGAGGAATTCATATTCTGCCTAACGTTTTCAGCGTAGTATGAAATATTTTGATAAATCAAATAGTTTACTTTGTCCCATTCTAATAAAGAGGAGTGGGGGGGGGGGGGGGTGTGAGAGTTGGTTCTGTTTAATGTTTTTGTGTTCCTCCTGTTAATTATGAGGATATATTATATTATCTTCTGGTAGTGACGTCCGTTAATGGAGGGTGTTTCTCTAATCAAGTCTGGGTCACTCCGTCGATCGTTGGATTGATCAACTAACATCGTAAAGTCCAGACCGATTTGTGTAACAGAAGTCGGTTCATTCCAATTCTTTTTCATTAATGTCTTCATAGGATAACTAACACCCATTGGAGTGAATTCAAATCGAATGATAAAATCAGAGAAGAGATACATAAAAATTTCATCACAATTGTTATCAGAAAAGGCCGTTGGTCCTACATCGAGCATGTCCTACATGCAGACACCAACAGAATACACCACCAATCTCTTGAATGGATACCTACAGGCAAAAGACCAAAGGGTAGACCAAAAGAAACACTCAGAAGAACAATACTTAGAGAAAGTCAAACAACCAATATTCATACTATTCAAGAACTGCACAGAAAGCTTTGAACAGACAGAATTGGAGAAATCTGACCTCTGCGCTAAATTCAGCGCAAAAGGAAAATGAATGAAATGAATTAATTATATTATCTAAACATTTAAGATTGTCAACATGAACTGAACAAATATAATGAGATTAATTTTTAAATTGTTCATATTGAACAATTCTTTTCATGGACATGAACTTTCTTGAAACTGGTGCAAAATAACAATAACAAAGTACCGATAACAACAAAATTCTGGATAAAACACATAGTGGTACAGCATACTTCACACACAAAAAACACTGGATAAATTTATTATAAAAATAGTGTTCGGTGACACTCCTGCATGTGGTGGTTCCATTGCTATTGGTTTGCTTACTATCTCCAGGTGTGCCAGGTTTGAAACCATGTCTGGAAAAATATCAAATCCTGATCTTGATTTCTTGCCTGACACAACCACTCCTCCAGTCAACCCAACTGTAAATGGTACATGACGCATGAGTTAGGGAAGGTGAACACAGCAAGGAAGGGAACTGGCCACCACACCTAATAGTTAATGTGGTCTAGTACATGAAGACTTTTACATACTTATTTCAACACTTCAAGAAAATAATTTATTGTATGAAGTATTTATTTGTTTTCATGTTTTTTATGTTCCAAATTGAAGGATTTAGGTGGACCCGGTAATTTTGGTTTGAAAACACCGAAGCGAGAAGGCAAGACCAACATTTCTCCCAACAGTGAGATGTCTAAGTACGGCACTGTCAAAAGTAGTTTTAATAGGTGAGACAATTCTAGTTACAGATTCTTCTTGTTTGGATACAATTTCAGACTTGTGTGTTTGTTCACGTTCTTTCTCAGACTTCCATTGGATCTCTCCTGTGACCGGAATTGATTTCCAGCAGGATGTAATCTGGAGAATGGAGATGCGTTGTGTCACTGTTTTAGCAAATGACCCAATGCACCTGACTTCGGCAGAATGTCAGATTTAGTCCGATGTGAATACATATTTATAAGCAGCAATCGCACACAGATAGTTTGTTGCAATGCTGCAGTCCATATTCATATGTGTCCATTTATTTTTTCATAAATCTGTATTTATAACAATTTATTTCCATTTCCGTATTTCAATACAAACATCTGTATTTATCCCTCCCAAAAAATCACTTAATTTTTTTTGTTTATTTAAAAAAATTATTTTTTTAGCCCGACAATATGAGCGTATGAGATAAAAGTGTACACATTTGTAATATTTACTAGGGAATGTAACACCAAGTGAGGCTTGTTTACATTGCATGCTGCTGTGAATAAGAGTCTTCTGGGTAAGCTTTCGAGGAAATTACCCCTTCCCTACAGAAGCAACAATACAACATTTGCATAGAGAGCTATACTTTTTTTTAGTATTCATTCTCACACTCCCACTGGTTCTCTCTTGTAGCAGAACAATTACAGCACATGGTTTGCAGCAGGATGTAGTCCAGAGAATGAAAATTTGTTGTCGTGTCATTTGTGCCAATGGTGTTATACACCTGACTTCGATGGCTATCTTTTAATTCTTGGGAATCAAAACAAATAAACATATCTTTCTCTCTCATAACTCCATCAAATGAGTTTATGTAATTCCATCAAATGAGATTATGTAACTCCATCAAATGAGTTTATGTAATTCCATCAAATGAGTTTATGATATTTCATGGTGTGTTCCAGGTTTTCTCATTTTGCTAAGTCTGGAGGTGAAGCTTTTCTCATGGGACAGGCCAATGACAGGGTTCCAGAAACAGACAAAATCAAAATTGTGGTAAGTCTAAAGCAGGGGTCTGCAACCTTTTGCTAACTGTGTGCTAACTTAAGGTTTCAAATTATTCAGAGTGCCAACATCACATATCATTTTATACAAGTCGAGGTCAATATTCTTATTTAACCATATATTTTATTTTTATATTTTAATTAATTCATATATAGTGATATTCAATAATATGTAAAGTTGTAAACAACATTAAAAGAAATAGAGTTTCATGAAAGATTTTTCAAAACTTGTTTATTGTTAATGGGAGCCTTGCCCTTGCATCTTCTTGGCCAGTTGCTCAATATCGACAACATACTTTGTCACTTTGAGTTTGACATAATTTTTTGAATGTTCAGGCATTAGGCGACTACGCTGTGGATTTAGCACTGCTTTCATGTGAGAGAAAATTGGCTCACAGGAATAGGTTGATCCAAAAGCTGAAAGAAGAGCAAAAGCAATTTTCTTCAAACAGATGTAATAATTTGGAAGGGATGTCCAACAGCTGAGAATAGCTGCAGATTTTTCTAGATTTTCATTTTCCAGAGACTTCCGTAGTTCAACAAATTGTGATGTCTGCGTGCCATTTGAAATTGCTTGGCATACCAAGTGGTAAGCGTGCCATAGGTTGCCGATCCCTGGTCTAAAGAACAGCACAGAATGAACATTATACACACACACACACACACAAGGGTACAGTACAAGTTAGACTCCACCACATAGTTGAGTTATTTCCCTTGTCTATGTTTGTAAATTTCATGTTCATCATTTAATATTTTAAATATTTATTTATTTTAGGGTTTGGGTTAGGATAGTTGTGTTTTACATAACTAACCCTAGCACCAACCCTAAATAAAGAAATATTTCAATTATTAAATGATAAAGTTGAAATTTACAAACATAGGCAAGGGAAATAATTAAACATGTGTGGCGTCTACTTGTACTATACCCACACGAGCTGTGGATAGATGTGTAGTTTTACTTTCTTTCAGAGCAACACGCCATGTCCAGATCTTTGAGAGCAACACACCATGTCCAGATCTTTGAGAGCAACATGCCATGTCCAGATCTTTGAGAGCAACATGCCATGTCCAGATCTTTGAGAGCAACATGCCATGTCCAGATCTTTGAGAGCAACATGCCATGTCCAGATCTTTGAGAGCAACATGCCATGTCCAGATCTTTGAGAGCAACATGCCATGTCCAGATCTTTGAGAGCAACACGCCGTGTCCAGATCTTTGAGAGCAACACACCATGTCCAGATCTTTGAGAGCAACATGCCATGTCCAGATCTTTGAGAGCAACACGCCATGTCCAGATCTTTGAGAGCAACATGCCATGTCCAGATCTTTGAGAGCAACATGCCATGTCCAGATCTTTGAGAGCAACATACTATGTCCAGATCTTTGATAGCAGCACAGTGTGACGACACAGTGCTTCTTTCAAATGATATAAAGGGATTGGAACAACTAATCAAGAACACAAAGAAATATAGCGAAGCACAAAATTTGTATTTAAACACGCAGAAAACAAAAATCATGTCAACAGATATAACAACACAACAACCAAAAATCAGAATAGACAATACCGAGATAGAATGTGTGGATAAATTTGATTACTTAGGAGCAAACATCAACGGTGCAGTAGACTGCATGGCAGAAATAAGGAAGAGATTGGCAATGGCATATTGCAAAATAACACGGCTGAAAAACATATAGAAAAACAACAAAATAGAAACGAAAGTGCTAATGTTATGAACTTTTATTTTTCTGGTTGCAACATGAGGATGTGAAACATGGACTCTAAGTAAAACAGCAGCAAAGAGGATCAACGCCTTCGAGCTGAAATGCTACAGGAAGATACTTAGAATATCATGGAAAGATAAAATCAGAAACTCAGATATTATAAACACACTGAATATTCCAGAGTGTTGGTTACTAAACTCAATAACAAAAAGAAAACTACGCCTGTTTGGTCATATAAAGAGACATAACTGTTTAGAAAGACAAATATTGGAGGGAAGAGTACCTGGGAAGAGGAGAAGGGGCAGACCAAGAAGACGATGGACTGACGACATTAAAGATAACATGAATACATCGCTAGAAAATACAAGCCACATCGCCCAAGACAGAGAGAGGTTCAGAGAGTTCATTGGGAAGACAACGTTCTGGAAGGAATACGTCACATGACAACAGTGTGTGTCTCCGTTTTATTTGCTCCAATGGTCCGACACATCCGTCTTCGGTCGTTGCTTCCTATTAATATAGCCACAGATGTTCAAAATATTCAGAATTAAATTGTATAAGATATTTAGTGTCATATCTTTATTTAGTCATTCCAACAAAATAAATAATTTTTTGTCAATTTGTAGGACTCCCCTGATGGTCCTGTTTGGCTGAAACAAGATTCTGCTTACACGTGTATTGTGTCTGACCCTAAAAAGGAAAGCAAAATGAAGGGGCTGAAAACGTTCATGGCATATCAACTAACACCTTCAGTAAGTCACCTGCCTGTAAAATATATCTTTGTTATATAATTGTTATATAATTTTATACTCAATCAAGTGTCATGCTGAGTGGCGTAGGCGATCATTTTTTCTCCACAACGCCCAGCCTCTTGTATTGTTAATGAGTCAGCTAGTTACATTTTTTGTGCTACAGTGACAACCCATCCAGAAATTTCTCTCTTTGTCTTCCTCATTCTCTTCTCCCATGATCTTTCCGGTGTTTACCAAATGTTCAAGTTTTGCTTTTCTCATCACATGAACTAAAATTTCTCGATTGTCTGCTTCTAATTTTTGCTATAATTTTGTCTTTTTTTACTCAATCATCTCTGAGGACTTCTACATTAGTTTTCTTGGCTGTCCATGGAATTTTTACCCTGTTTCTAAAAAAAAACCACAGCTCAGTTACCTCCATCATATCTTGAGCTCTTTTGTTTACTTCTTCTTCTTCTGCGTTCATTCTCAAACTCCTGCAGATTAGCAGGATGTAATCTGGATGTCATGGTTTACAGCATTGCTGCGATATCTACGCCTTTCGGCCTGACACATCCGACTTCAGCATGGCTTTGGGTCACTGACCCTATATGGGATGGGACAGCCAACTCCATCCCATAACCTCCATAGTCGCTTTTTACGACATGCATTGAAGGTAAACAGTGTTGCTATTCTTTGCTCCCCTTTCGGGCCCCGACAACACACAAGCGTTTTGTTTACTATCCATGCTTTGCATTCATAAGAGGAATTGACTCAATATACATCCTAGCACTCAAACTTCTGTATGCATTGATACAGCTCTATTGCTACTACTCCATTGCATAACTTGTTTCTCATCTTTTGAGTGTATATTTTTACTTGAATTGTATACTAGCAACCATTTAAAATGCATAATGTTTTCACATGAACCACAGAATGTGCTGAATTTAAATTAACTGAAAATATTTTGTTTTTATATTTATGAACCATTCGCTGAATCAAATCTGCAGTATTTTTTTTAAAAATAAAACATTCCAGAACCAGATAGTAAGCAGTTGTCTACTCTTGGTGTAAAGAACACATTTTTAAATTCACTATCATCAAGTCACAGCCATCATTAATCACACATGTGCCCCCCAGCAGCAGCGATAAATCCTGGCATTGCTGTCTCATGCTTTTTCAGTGTCTTGAAAAAGATTTGGAGTATAACATTCCATTCTTCAATGAGGGCTTGCTCGAGATCGTTCACATTGTTGATGTCATGCTGCCAGCCCCTGCTGTTCAGTTCATGCCAGGAGAGTTTGCAGGTCAATCCAGTACAAGTAAAGGTTGCTGGGCTAGGAAATTCCTTGTTACATTAGCAGTGTGGGTCCTAACATTGTCATGCTGAAAGATTACCACATCTCGGTGATTGTAAAAGCCATGACGATAGGTCCCAGTACTTGATTAACAGACATGAGGGGTGAATTAATTGTGAAAACATGAAGGAGTGTATAGTGCTCATCCACTCCACTTCAAACATGTACCCTTCCTCTCCTCCATATCTGTTATGCTGGACTACACAAACACCACCATATCTTTCTCCAGGCCAATGCCAGACTCTATTTCTCACATCAGCATATGAGAAATTAAACTGGCTTTCATCAGAGAACATTGTCAGTCTCCATTCTGCTCTTAGATGATGAATATTTAGTTGGGCCCTAGCCAGTCTGTTGGTTAGGTGGCATCTAGCAAGCACAGGACCGATGTTCAGTTTTTGCAAGCCAGAGAAGGAAACCTGCTTCGCACAGCATTTATGCTAATAAGCCCCAGAGTGTTGATTGCATGAGTTGCTGTTTGGAAGCAGTTGTGCAGATGCATCAGTGCAATATGACTATACAGAGCCGTCCGACACGATGATGTTTCAAGTCTAATTCCACCGAAACAGATGTCGACATCAGGGCACAACTCTGGCCCTTGCGACAGGTTTCTTTGTTGTTCCATTCACCCATGCTGTGCTCGCAACTAGTTCAAGCACAACGTCGACCTGTCGGAATAACATGGTAACTGTTATCGAAGGTTACGACTATGGGATTGTATAGATGTCTGGCTTGGTCACCAGGGGTACCTGTCACCAGGAATCGTTAGTGTAAACATACAGACATTCCCCGCATTTATCTTTCATTTGAACAGTCTGTAATAGTTCATTGTAATTCACGACGATGAGTAATGATTAGATTCAGTAGATGTGTTTACAACTTGTAGCAGAACTGACTCAGAAAATAATGACGTATGCGTATTATGAGTTCTGATGTTTATTCTAATTAGAAAACCACAAGTTATTCTACAAAAATCGGTGTTGGCACATTTTCAAAGTGTTATTTTAATTCAGATGTTCAATTGCATGAATTCAGTTGTTTGTCAGCCTTTAGATGTTTTTAGTTGTTTGTCAGCCTTTGGATGTTTTTTTAATTTTGTGTGTGCACATAATTATTTTTTTTTTTAATTTTAGTTTACCAACATTCAAGTGAGCAGAAGATACAAACATTTTGATTGGTTGCATGGAAGACTGGAGTGTAAATTTGTTTGTGTTCCCATTCCTCCATTACCAGACAAGGCAGTAACAGGTGAATGTCTAACCACATTCTTTGCGTAATTTCAGAGTATAGGAATTATTCATTGTAAGGGGCAAGCTGTAATATTGAGACTTCACAGCAAGATAGGGAACATAAAAGAAGTAAAATAAGTTGATTTTAGTTCATATAGATTCAGAAGATTAATAAAATAGAAATGTGTACAGGTTCACAAGAACCATTGCTTGCAATGACAAAATAGCGAAATGACTAAAGCTTGCATAGTTTGGAAGAGTATACCAACTTCATTCCCTGTAAAAAATTATGCTTCAGGGAGCCATCAAAGGTGGAATAGACTGGACAAGACAAGATTTTTTCTCACTCATCTGCATTTGTGAAGAGAAATCACTGGAGGACTCTGTGTGCTGAAGCATCCAAAATTGTACCTCTACATCCCTGATGGGTTATGGGTTTACACATAGATAGATTCAGAAGTTATTATCAGTGAGAATTTCTCAGATAAGGATATTATTGTCTACATTTATGGGTCCATGACGGCACATGTGAAGTGCTTGGATATTTACGGCTCAATGCAGAATGAAGTATATTAGGGAAGAAATTGGTGCCTTAGGGAATTAATTAAGTGTACTAGGGAAGAAACTGATGTACAAGCTGCCCGTACAGGCATATGACCAAATGAGATCAGGGTACAAAGCCAGAGGAAGACCACGGAAAAGATGGATAGTAAACGTCAGGGACATCCTGAACAGACACGGTCATAGCACAGCCGAGACCACACATCTGGCTTTGGAACGCAAGTTCGAGCTCCAGCCATCCCTATGCTTAATGGCAAGAGTGAATACGAAACCACCTGGGGAAAGACAATAGACAATAGACTGGTGCCTTCTGTACAATCACTAGTAGTCTGACGATGGAGGTGATAACAGTGATGACAATGATATGACTGGAGTCCTAGAGTGCTACAGGCGCATGTTTTTTTTGGTGCTGATTCTATGAGTAAGCTACGAAAATTAAGCTAGACTATCTCTGTCGTCAGTGGCTGGGGTCAATTATAGAGACCTGAATATTTTTTACCTGAACATGTCAGTGTTAGGGGAAAGGAAAGAGCAGACTTGCCAGCATGGCCACAGTGATAGTTCATTGGACCATACTGATATTTTGAATGATGTCAAGGAGATAGACCAGTTGGAAGATGTGGTGTGTATTTTTCTTCCCTTCCTACGGCTAGAATGCAGGACATGTGAGTGAAGCGTGGTGTTTCAAGAAATGAACAGCATATCGGAATCTAATGTAGTGCTATCAACCATTACAGAACCGAAACAATCAGTTATCACATGTTGCTGGACATATTGAATATTAGATCTCTGCCGAAGACGGATGTGTCTGGCCATTGGCGCAAATAAATCGGCGACACAACGCATTTCCATTCTCTGGACTACATCCTGCTGGAAATATAGTAGGACCATTGTCCTGTTACAAGAGATATCCAGCGGGAGATTGAGAATGAACGCTGAAGAAGAAGAATAAGAATATTAGATCGAAGCACCGATGGACTTGTTTGGAGTACCATGATGGTTTAATGAGTAACTAACAAGCTGATAAAGTCAAGTATCTTGGCACCTTTTCAACATCAGATGGCACGTTGACGAGTAACTAACAAGCTGATAAAGTCAAGTATCTTGGCACCTTTTCAACATCAGATGGCACGTTGACGAGTAACTAACAAGCTGATAAAGTCAAGTATCTTGGCACCTTTTCAACATCAGATGGCACGTTGACGAGTAACTAACAAGCTGATAAAGTCAAGTATCTTGGCACCTTTTCAACATCAGATGGCACGTTGATGAGTAACTAACAAGCTGATAAAGTCAAGTATCTTGGCACCTTTTCAACATCAGATGGCACGTTGATGAGTAACTAACAAGCTGATAAAGTCAAGTATCTTGGCACCTTTTCAACATCAGATGGCACGTTGAAATGAAAAGTAGATTGGCAAACGACAAATCAACGTTTAAATAAAAAGAGAAACATTATGCGCAACAGAACACTATCAATGTATATGTAAATTTGAGTGCTAGGGTGTTATGTTGAACCAATTTATTTCTATCTGTCTGAATCATAGACTGAAAATACATAAGCTTAAAGTGAACAGGAGGCTAGTGAGATGTGGGTTCTGAGATGAATTTTGAAAATATCATAAACAGACATCAACATCAGGGCACAACTCTGGCCCTTGCGGCAGGTTTCTTTGTTGTTCCGCACACCCAAGCTGTGCCCATAACTAGTTCAAGCACAACGTCAGCCTGTCAGAACAACATGGTAACTGTTATCGATGGTTACAACTACGGAAAATATCGTGGACTGCTAAGAAAATTAATGTAGATCATCGCCATGTCATGATGCTGGAATAAAAAGAAAATTATAGTAAATATTAGACGCAGTCAAGATTTGTAAGATGAGAAGAGAAAAACTTTAACAGCGGAAATATCATGGGGAGAAAAGACAAAGGAAGGGAAGACAAAATAGATCTGTTGCTGGACCTCAGATATTGAAGATTTCTGTAACATTTATTTTCTGGAGATTAAAGATTTCTGTAACATTTATTTTCTAGAGATTAAAGATTTATGTTGAATGTATTTTCTAGAGATTGAAGATTTCTGTTGAATGTATTTTCTAGAGATTGAAGATTTCTGTAACATTTATTTTGTAGAGATTGAAGATTTATGTTGAATGTATTTTCTAGAAATTGAAGATTTCTGTAATATTTGTTCTCTTAAGATTGAAGATTTCTGTAACATTTATACTTTAATGATAGAAGAGTTCTATAACACTTCCTTTGTAACTATACAGGACGATATGAAGAAGACTTTGTACAGGAGAGAATGCGACAGCTTCAGGGATGGGTTAATAGAATGGTTCGGCACCCTGTTATTGCTCGGAGTGATGTCTTTAATCACTTTCTTACCTGTACAGATGATAAGGTGAGTGCTGCTTGTCTAGCTATAGCTCATCATTTTCTTACCTGTAAAGGTGATATGGCGAGTGTAGCATGTCTCGAAATAGCCTTATGCAAGTGTAGATGTTTATCAGTATGGTAGACATAAGTGGTTGAGCAGTTGGGGTTCAGAACTTTCAGTCATGGCTAAAAATTATATAGGTAGATCCAGGAATAGGGT
The DNA here is from genome assembly GCA_034231615.1 of Meghimatium bilineatum. Classification (NCBI taxonomy): domain Eukaryota; kingdom Metazoa; phylum Mollusca; class Gastropoda; order Stylommatophora; family Philomycidae; genus Meghimatium; species Meghimatium bilineatum. The sequence continues at coordinate 7,144,642 of CM067318.1, forward strand.
AGTAAAGTTTTGCTAGTTATAAACAAACATAATAACACACACAAATCGACATTTGACCAAAAGGCCTTTATCAAGACAACAATTGAAACAAATTTAAAACATATTACAGAAAATGAACAGTAATGACATCGACGGTCGTATTGGTATGTGTAGTATGGATTGACCGGAAAAGGTGAATTTCCTTAAAATTATATTACGGTTGGTTTATCATTAATCATCTATCCTTGGATAGACAACTAAAGCCATTCCCTATGCTTAGTCCCTCCCAGTCACCACCCTTATGCTTAACGGCAAGTGTGGATATTCTAACCATTATCCACCTGGGGATAGACAATATCATTAAGCCTATAATAATCCCCTTAACCTAGAATCATCATCAAGTGCCTTCTCCGCATTAAGGTTGGCTGCAATGGACCTACAAAATCATCTGTCTCGTGCCTTAGTAGTTCACTCTGCTAGACTGAATTCTGCCCACTCTTATTTCTACCTACTCTTGCTCACATCCCCTCTGCTTTACTCTCAAGTAAGATCTTCAATAAAATGTTATGCCCTTTGATATGTCAAAAATATTTTATCCTTTTTTTATTTTTATTTCCTTTAATATTCATTTGTTTTTCATACTCAGCGTTATCAGAACCTCTGTATTCGTTTTCTGCTCATTCCATGAAGCTCTCCCTATTCTTAAAATATTTATATATACATATATATATATATATGTCTTCTAGTTGTTTGTTCATTATCCATGTTTCTGAGCCATGAATGAATATAGAATAGATTTTACATTTTTTAACTTCTCATTGTTAGTGTGTTTGTGATTTGTTTAAATGCTGATATTTTCCTCATGTCATTGAAGGTACTTTTAGCCAGTCATATTCTCCTTTTAACTTCTGTTTCACATCTACCATTATGTGTCCAAGATATTGGTAATATCTACTTGTTGTAGTATCTCTCCATGTATTTTTATGTTTAGCGGTTGTTCCTCTTTGATTGTCATAGTTTTTTTGTAATGTTAAGATTGTTTTTGTTTTTTTTGCGCTTGTTCTCAAACGTCCAACTGGATCTCTCTTGTAGCAAGGCAATGGTCCTGCTAGTTTTCCAGAAAGAAATAGTCCAGAGAATGAAAATGCATTTTGTCGCCTTTTTATTTGCGCCCATGGCTCGACACATCCATTAATGGTGAAATTAGTTTCTCAAAATCTGAGAACACATGGTCGTGGTAATTAAATTTTTAATTATCAAGGGTCATCTCGACATCAAAGGTTGACTGCAATAGACTTCCAACACCTTGTTTCTTGCTGTGGTGGTGCAAGTATTAGTTAAGTTTCAAAAAAATAAGGTTAAATACAAAACTAAGAATATTTACCTAAAATGTTAAATCAGTGGTATTGTACGCCTGTGTGTTGCCGGGGCCGAAAGGGCAGCAAAGAATAGCAACACTGTTTACCTTCCACGCATGTTGTAAAAGGCGACTAAGGAGGTTATGGTATGAAGTTGGCTGTCCCATCCCATATGGGGTCAGTGACCCAAAGCCATGCTGAAGTCGGATGTGTCAGGTTGAAAGGCGCAGATATCGCAGCACTGCCGTAAACCATGACACAACACATTCTCCGGACTACATCCTGCTAACTGCAGGAGTTTGAGAACGAATGAAGAAGAAGTGGTATTGTATTGAAACATCTGTATATGAACTCATAAAATTTGGAAGCACCAACACCCTAAGACTATCCTGTTTATCTCATGTTTTCCTCCAATTTTTCCTCCAAGAGACATACACCACCAAGATGCAATATAATAATTAACGACACAAAATTAGCACAAGTTGAAAATGTGAAATATCTTGGCTACCTGCTAACATCAGAAGGTAGATTGCTCAAGTGAGATAAAGAGCCAGACAGCACAAGCCAAATCAGCATTCCAAAAAATGAGAACCATTTTTTGCAATGGAAGTCTATCAATGCAGACCCGAATTTGGGTGCTGAGATGTTATATCGAACCAATTCTTTTTTATGGATGTGAAGCATGGACTATAAACAAGAAAATTCAAAGTGAATTGGAGGCTACAGAAATGTGGTTTCTGAGAAGAATGATGAAAATACCATGGACAGCCAAGAAAACTAATGCAGAGGTTCTCATTGATGCTGGCGTAAAAAGATGAATCATATCAAACATTAGAGGCAGACAGTCAAGGTTTCTAGGGCATGTGATGAGAAGAACACAGCTTGAACACTTAATAACCACTGGAAAGATCAAAGGGAGAAGAGATAGTGGACCACAACGAGAAAAGTTACTAGATGGGCTTGTATCGTGGCACGGTAGAAGCTCACCAACCGAGCTTATTGACAACACAAGAGACAGAGAGTCGTGGAGAAACATGATCGCCTACGCCAGTCGGCATGGCACTTGATTGTTTGATTGATTGCATATCTCTTCCTCACTTCCCTCCAACTCTACCTCCAAGTAAAGTCATCAAGAAGATTTCATGATTTCAGAAAAGTTATGAACATCAGATTGTAAGACAAAAAACAATTAGTTAATCTTCTTCTTCTTCAGCATTCATTCTCAAACTCCCACTGGATCTCTCTTGTAGCAGGACAATGGTCCTGCTAGATTTCCAGCAGAATGTAGCCCAGAAAATGGATATGCGTTGTGTTGCCGTTTTATTTGCGCCAATGACCCGACACATCCGTCTTCGGCGGGATAGTAACTTTGAAAGGCTGCATTTAAAAGTCTCATTAGGTGCTTGCAACAAAGAAAACTAACATCTACTACGATCAAATTGCCAGATTTAGTTAATCATACAGACTACTAATGTTGGTAAGCTGCTAAAAGCTCCATTGTTATAGTTACTTTTAGATACATTACTGCAAGGCAGGAAAATCCTTATGAATATAAAGAGTTACCGCCAACGACGGATGTGATGGGCTATTGGCGCAAATAAATCGGTGACACAATGCATTTCCATTCTGTGGACTACATCCTGCTGGAAATCTAGTAGGAGCATTGTCCTGCTACAAGAGAGATCTACCGGGAGTTTGAGAATAAACGCTAAAGAGAAAGAGTTAGTTAAGTAAATAAAATAATTGTCTCATTTTGTACAATTTCGAGGTTTGGAGAATGTGCTGTTATGCAAGAATTTTTCCGTGATCATCAGGTTGCTTTAGCATGCCTTTGCCTACCTCTATTTTTTACGGAGTTGTTCTGGAAGTGTTAATGATCTATGTGAATGTTATCTTTGAATATTTTCAGAAATGGAAAGGGGGGAAGAGAAAAGCAGAAAAGGATGAATTTCAAGGTGGAAAATTCTTTCAGTTGTTACAGACACCAACTCAGTCATTAGATATAAGAGATGTGTAAGTACTTTAGTCTTGTCATGCCAGCACTTAGTCTTGTCATGTGAGTACTTTAGACTTGTTATTTGAGTAAAATAGTCTTGTTATGTGAGTACTTTAGTTGCGTTATTTGAGTATTTTAGTCTTGTCAAGTTAGCACTTTAGGCTTTTATTTAAATATTCCAGTCTTTTTATTTCATTAGTCTTGTCATGTGAGTACTTTAATCTTGTCATGGGATTACTATAGTCTTGTCTTGTGAGTACTTTACTCTTGTCATATGGGTACTGTGGATGTCTTGTTATGTGAATACTTTAGTCTTGTCATGTGAATACTGTAGTCTTGCCATGTGAGTATTTCAGTCTTGTCATGTAAGTACTTAGTCTTATCATGTGGGTACTTTAGTATTGTCATGTAATTACTTTAATCTTGTCATATTAGTACTTAATCTTGTTAATTTATACTTTAGTCTTTATCATTCGTATACTTAATCATTCGTATACTTTATCATTCGTATACTTAATCATTCGTATACTTAATCATTCGTATACTTAATCATTCGTATACTTAATTTGTATACTTAATCATTTGTATACTTAATCATTCGTATACTTAATCATTTGTATACTTAATCATTCGTATACTTAATCATTTGTATACTTAATCATTTGTATACTTAATCATTCGTATACTTAATCATTCGTATACTTAATCATTCGTATACTTTATCATTCATATACTTAATCATTTGTATACTTAATCATTTGTATACTTAATCATTTGTATACTTAATCATTCGTATACTTTATCATTTGTATACTTTATCATTTGTATACTTAATCTTGTTGATTCCTGTCCACAGTGAAGCTAAAATGGAGGTGTTCTGTAAGTTTGTGTTAGGAATGACGGACAACGTGAAGACACTTATCACAGTCCACCAGGAGTATTCAAAGAAACAAATTGGACGTAAGTATCAGTTGAGTTTCAAAAGAAATTAGGTTAAATACAAAACTAAGAATATTGACCTCAAATGTTAAATCAGGGGTATTGTATCGCTCAGAAACATCTATATATGAACTTGTAACCCATCAGGGTTGTAGGGGTACCACATTGGTTGCACCAACACACAAAGTCAGTGTCGTAGAGGTACCACATTGGATGCCCCCACACACAGTATCAGGGTCATAGAGATACCACATTGTATGCACATACCACCACACAGGGTTGCAGGGGTACCATATTGGATGAACGTACCAACACACAGAATCAGGGTCGTAGGGGTACCACATTGGATGCCCCACACACAGTATCAGGGTCATAGAGGTACCACATTGGATACACATACCAACACACAGAGTCAGGGTCGTAGGGGTACCATATTGGTTGCACCAACACACAGAGTTCTCCAGGGATTTCTATCTCCAATGATGTGGGCAAGTGAGAAAAAATCTTCTTATGTCTGTCCATGCTTTTATTTGTTCTCTGCTTCTTTCACCTTCGATTATGCCTACAATATTTATTTTGACAAGGAACCATGTTGGCATACATGTACAAACCATGCAAACACAACCATTGACCATAGTCCAGAGCTGGGTGGCTATGAATACCTGACAGGAAAGTGTTCTAGGCAGGAGAGCTTGAAGCTCATGACTCATACATTGCATGTTGTGGAAAGGCAACAGAACCACTAGACTTGACACCCCCTGAGCACACACCTCAAAGCATTGCACACTGCTGTTAGTAGGGTTCTTCTGGGTAAGAAATAAAGCTCTGGAGAAATCACCCTCTAATGCACCCTGCGGTGCTAATTGCTCATAATTCCTGGAAATTAAAACAACAGCAACGAATATAAAATGGTTAAATAGCAGTTTCTACATGGAACAATACACATTTTTTGCCTGAAAGGTCTTTATCAAAGTAGGGACCAACAAATACAGAATGAAACCATCAAATCGAATGGAAACTAAATCTCAGCCATGTGATAACTGTCAGGTTAGGGAATCAAGCAGATACTACATCTCAGCCATGTGATAACTGGCAGGTCAGAGAATAAACAAATGAAGACAGACAAGAATGACAGAAGTTTGAGAATTTACATGCAGAGAAACTACATCTCAGCCGTGTAGTAACTGACAGGTCAGGGAATCGAAAAATGAAGATCGAGTAATACATGCAGAGAAACTACAGTATACAAGGAAAATATAAAACAAAAAACCCAAGTATAAAAAAATAATTATAAAATAACAAGTTTTAGCTGCACCGTGTGTGACTGTCTAGTGCGTGATACATGAGAAGAGGTCTTTAGTATGAAAAAAGGCAACTGGTGATATGTGGCCCAAACTAGGGTCAGCGGTTCTAAAAACTTGGAGAAGACATGGTTTGAACAACAGAAAATGAGAAAAGGTATGTCGGATAGTAAATAAGAGCTTCATTAATCATAATTCCTGGGGAGCATACCATACAATAAAATTCACTTATACTTGTAGATGTATTGTATAATATCTGGTTGGTTGTGTTCTTTCAGCCTTCAGACGAGAGTACGGTAAAATAGGCACATCCTATAAACAGTTAGCACAGACATTCAACTTGGACAAGGGGGCTTGTAAGTATAATCATTTCATTGTTAGTGGCATGCTGAAGCCTTATGTGTTGGGCTAAATAATGCAGGTTATCGTCAACATTTAACACATCAAGAACTCATATTATGTACCAGTTTTCACCTACTTTTAAAACTCCTGCTGATCTTGAGCCAATCTTCCTGCTTCTGTGAATGTCATGTTCAGGTGGTCTTTGATATCTTGCGTCCATCCATCTTCTTTGTGGTCTATCTCTTTCTCACTTCCCTGGCATCATCTCCTCCATTGTGGTCTTTTTGAAGGTGTCTTGTCATTTCATACGGTCTCTTCCTCTTCTTCTTCAGCATTCATTCTCAAACTCCCACTGGATCTCCCTTATTACACGACCATTGTCCTACTAGACTTGCTGCAGGATGTAGTCCAGAGAATGGAAATGCGTTGTGTCACCGTTTTATTTGCGAAATGGCTCGACTCATCCATCTTCTATGGTATTTGATATGGTCAACTCTAGTAATATATAATTTTCAAATGTAATATACAAATATAGTAATTTTCTAGTAAGGACATTTTTGTTTATCCAGTTCTTGTTAAATATGTTTTTCTCAGGATGTCCCTATTGGTGATCATTTTTGGTCCGTGATATTCTGAGAATTCTTCTGTAACATTTTATTTTCTTCAGCATTAATTCTCAAGCTTCCGCTAGATCTCTCTTGTAGCTGGACAATATTTCTACTAGTTTTCCTGCAGGAAGTAGTTCAGAGAATGTAAATGAGTTGTGTCGTCATTTTATTTGCGCCCATGTACTGCCACATCCATCTGGCAGAAAATGATTTCAAATTTGGTTTCTCACTTTATTGATGATTGTGCAAGATTCACATCCATATATTGCAGCTGGGAATATGTAGGCTCTAAGGAAAATTAATTTATATTGATATATGACTAAGAAACATGGACAACAAACAACTAGAAGATATTTTTGATGCCTGAGATGTGGATATATAGAATAATATGGAGAATTTCATGGAAATAGAAGGAAATTAACAAAGAGGTTCTAATAATATTTTGTATAAAGAAAAAACTATTAAAGGAAATACCAACAAAAAAAAAAAGTGATAGCGTATCCTATTCAGGACGTAGCCATCAACCCAGCATTTTTTGGCTGTAGTGATTTTCTAGACAATATAAATACGTTCAGTAGTTTGCCATTGCTTTCTGAACAGTCCGGGTTCACAATTGCCTGTGACGGAGATCAAACTCGGTAATGGCCATCACAGACGCACTCTGTACCACTCCATCACAGATAAAGATCAAGCATAGTTTTGGGTGTATTCTAAGAAATGACACCTTGTTGAAGACTTTACTTGAGGGTAAAGTCAAGGTGAGGCGAGCAAGAGGCAGGCAGAGATATAAGTGGGAGAGAAATATCACAAGATAGGCAGGTTACAGTCTAGCAGAGTGCACCACTAAGGCAAGAGACAGAAAGATGTTGAAGGTCCATTGCTGCCAACATTCATTGTGGAGAGATCACTTGATGATGATGAACTGGAAGTAGTTGCCACCAAAGTCAGCTTCTTGACAAATTAATTATGGAATGCCTTGAATCACTATAGGACCTGCAGGAACAACTATTACCACTAAACCTCTCCAGCACCTTCTATACTACAGACATAGACCAGCTGAAGAAGATATGCACTTTCTCCCACCTGACACAGGGAAGAGAAAGTGAAAGCTCACGACCCTGGGGGTCGAATAATTAACTGGCAGAAGTTGAGTTGAGGTTGTATGTAGATGTAGAGTTATATGCCTATAGGGTATCCAGAGCCTGCCTACAGCATTTCCATAATCTGCCTATAGAATGTCCAAAGTCTGCCTACAGGGTGTCCAGAGTCTGCCTACAGGGTGTTCAGAGTCTTTCTACAGGGTGTCCAGAGTCTGCCTATAGAATGTCCAGAATCTGCCTACAGGGTGTCCAGAGTCTTTCTACAGGGTGTCCAGAGTCTGCCTACAGGGTGTCCAGAGTCTGCCTACAGCATGTCCATAATCTGCCTATAGAATGTCCAAAGTCTGCCTACAGGGTGTCCAGAGTCTGCCTACAGGGTGTTCAGAGTCTTTCTACAGGGTGTCCAGAGTCTGCCTACATCATGTACAGAATCTGCCTATAGAATGTCCAGAGTCTGCCTACAAAGTGTCTGGAGCTTGCTTACAGGGTGTCCGGAGTCTGTCTACATGGTGTCCAGATTCTTCCTACAGGGTGTCCAGAGTCTGCCTACAGGGTGTCCAGAGTCTGCCTACAGGGTGACCGGAGTCTGTCTACATGGTGTCCAGATTCTTCTTACAGGGTGTCCAAAGTATGCCTACAGCGTGTCTTGTCTGCCTGCAAGAGTGTTGTTGTAGAGTCTGTCTGCCTGCAGGGTTTTCAGAGTAAGCCTATAGATGCATTTGTATCTCATTTGCCTAAATGTAATATGTCCAAATATGCCCCATATCCCTTAATGTCCTATATTCAGAAATGTGTCAAGTCCCGTGATGTCAGGTGTGTCTCATATATACTATATTTCACATTTCGCTGCATGCCTCATGTACCTGTGTCTCACTTGTCACTTAAAATATCTCACTTATAATTCCCATTTCTATTTTGTCTGGATAGATTCTCATAGTTTGACAGCTGCAATAGATTACACAGGTGATGCTTATATTGAAATTGGAGAGATGTTTGCTCGACAGGTCAGTTCTGTAGGATATGGTCATTTGTTTCTTATTGTTATTGAAATTATGTATGTCAGTTAAACTTTAGCGAGCCAGGTTATAATAACACAAATTTGCCCCTGCTGCCAAATTATGTTTTGAAAGTTTGTGTAATTTTGGTGGCTGTTTTGAAAACGCGATAACTTTGTTATGTTTAGAGATTTTTAAATATTTGTACATGCAAATAAAGAATTGAATACTGCATATATTGGTGTAAGTTTTGTTTGTGTGTAAGGTACCAGAAGTGTGAGAAAGTGGTAAGGATGTTTTTTCACCAAATGCAAACAAAATATAACAAAAGAAGGAAATAAAAATATTAAAAAATTTCTTACCCTTATTGTCTGAAGTGGCACCACTGATGGTTGATTGGTTGGTTGCTGATCCAGTGGTCCATGAGCTCAAGCCCTTTGACCCAATGCCATTTTACTGGTATTATATTGCTGGGGAGTGTGATTTTTCGTCCCACCCCAGGCCAGAGAATAACTATCACACCACCAGGAAGGTAGGTTTCAACCTATGTACTGCTCTGAGCAACTGTGGCCAAGTTAGGGTTCACTGTGCTCATTCCCCGCCACCAATTGCCTACTGGTTATGCAGAACTTCTTTATGGCAACACTGAAAACACACCTAATCCTGTAGTATTTATGTTGTTTCAATGCAAATTATAATATCGCTGAGGGAAATGAATAAAACATGTAGATTTGCCGTAAAATCGTTCTCTTCAGATAGACCTAGTCGTGTTCCATGTCTTTCGTGTTCAATAAAATGTCAGAACAGGAATTCTAAATGAACAAGGAAGCTATGATTTGTCAATTCCAGTCATGTCAACGCTAACATCATGTTGTTCCCATAGCAAAATCAATGCATAGCAACAGGCTAATCACTTTGCCAAAAGCGCTACGAAGCTTGTAATACGTTGACTAATCCATTAGCCGATAGCGCAGTGGAGGTTAATGTGTTGTACAGATTAGTTGTGTACATGGTCAGTAGTCTCCCATGTATGTTACTATATTTGATGTACAGGTCAGTTGTGTACATGGTTATTATTTACATGAGTCTTGCTGTGAATGTTATTGTACAAGTGAATTTGTTTTTAAAGTTTTATTTCATTGTGTTAAAAAAATTGGTAGCATATCCTATTCCAATACTTCATAGAACAAGGTCTGTCGTTTTTTTGGTAGCATATCCTATTCAAGGACGTAGCTATTAACTCAGCATTTGTTGGCTGTGGTTATTTTCTAGATAATATAAATATGTTCAGTAGTTTTCCAGTGCTTTCTGAATGGTCCGGATGCACAATTGCCTGTGGCGTGGATCGAACTCTGTACCTTGACCATCACAAATGCGCTCTGTACCACTTCGCCACAGAGCCGGACTTATGGAAGCAAATGACGAACAGTAAATAAATAAGTAGGAGATTAGAGACCACTGAGATGTAGTTCTGAAGAAGAATGCTGAGAATCCCACGGAGAAGGTACTAAGGGAAATTGACACCAAAAAAAAATTACTTGCCAACATCAGAAAAGAAAAAACAGTTTACATTTAATTAAAGACATGCGTACATAGAATAGAGTACATATAATAGAGTACATGGAATAGAGTACATGGAATAGAGTACATAGAATAGAGTACATGGAATAGAGTACATGGAATAGAGTACATAGAATAGAGTACATGGAATAGAGTACATATAATAGAGTACATGGAATAGAGTACATGGAATAGAAAGTTTGAAATGGTAAATAGTATGATAGGATCACCAACAAGAAGCTCATTCAAAGAACTAAACAAATTCCAGTGGAGATGGAACTTAAGAAATGGTTCTAGGAATGGATTGGACATACATTAAGAAGACCAATAGAAAAAATGATTTTCTGGACTTTACAGGAAAAGAGACAAATATGGTAAACTGTAATTTTTATGCTAACACTCTGTCTATCAATGCCAGAAATTGATGCTGACAGCAGCCCGGCAGAGAAAACTTACAACATGTGAGATGAAATGTCTGAACACCAACATGGAGTGGGGTTTATTGTAAACAAAGAGAAAGTTAAATCTATCATTAGTTGCACCCCTATAAACAGCAGACTTATAACAATACGTGTAGCAGCTAAACCCAAAAATATCACGATAATTCAAGTTTATGCCCCAACTGCCGATTATGACGAAGAGGAAATAGACGCATTTTACGGAACACTAGAAGACACAATAAAGGAGATCCCAAAAAAAGATCTATTAATAGTACTAGGCGATTGGAACGCAAAAGTAGGACCTGATGCTTATGACCAATGGGCCGGTACAGTAGGGAAATTTGGAACAGGAGAAACGAATGAACGAGGACTAAGACTATTGGATTTTGCCAATAAATTTAAATTTACTCTTGCAAATACATTATTCCCACACAAGCTTTCCAGAAGAACAATGTGGCATGCTCCAAAAGCAGAATGAACCATAACCAATTTCCAACAAGAACATACAACATAAGAAGATCCGGATGCAGGGCCAGAGCAAGACCTAGAACAGGATAGATAGATAACATCAAGACAACACTGAACAAATATGGATTTAATGCAGCCAAGGTGACATATCTGGTCTTGGATAGACAACAAAAGTACCCCTAAATGGATATTCTGACCATCATCCACCTGGGGATAGACAATAGACAGGGAGAGAAGATAAAAAAAATAATTGAAGGAAGTAATTAGAGATAGATATGAAGTGTTGGGTAGGACATGAAAATAGAGCTAGTATACTTGTCCAGAATGCAATAATAATGATTGGGTGACTAATTAACTTAACAAGGAACTTTAGAAATCTCTGGATTTTTATATCTGCTGGAAGTCTGGGAACCAATCCTCTGCAGATACAGCTATAGAAAATATAACAGTAAAAAACAGTAGATCCTACAAAATCCCACATGAACACTTCAGCATGAATTGTTTCTCTCAGCAGCAGGAAACGGTTTATAGGACTGACGTCATTGTACTAAGGTTACCGCCATATGTACATCATTTCTCTCAAGGAAGTCATACTCTGCCTCTCAAAGCATATAACCCTTTCTCTTCAAGCGATAATTCTCACAAAAGGTCTACTTTGTAAATAAGATGCCACGATTGGGATTTGAATTCACCTCTTGAACACAAAGTGAGCGGCTTTACCACTATTCGAGGGAAATCCTCAAAGCAGGATGTTATCATTCTAATAATTGACAAGAGCTGTGGTATAGTTAAGTAGAACCTCATCAGATTTTAACATACTTCGGTTGTATAACATTGTGCACAGGTGAAACAATAACCAAGCAGGAGTCGTGTGCCATCAATGGGTAGAGTTATTGACACAATCTATGACCAGAACTATAACTTATATACATGTGTCAGGACATGCGGGTGTTGAGTGTAATGAGCGAACTGATACACTAGCGAGCATGGTCACATTGTCAATAAGTACATCAATGGATCAATCTGACATAGTTAATGCGTTATGGGACATCGTCCGCTCAGACGATTTTCAAAGATGTGAGTCATGGTTGATCTTAATAATGAGCAAAATTAGTGTAAAGATTGGAACAGCCTGTACAGAGAAATATAATAGATATATGAAGAGATTGATAAATCAGCATGGAACTGGAACTGTCAGCAGCTATACTCTGATGGATTTACTGAGATGGGAATCAGAGCAGCTATGGACCTGTCCGCTGATGATAACCTGCAGACATAACTCATAACAATAAAACACTCACAGGACAAGTCATCATTTATTTAGCCACCATTCCTCACAACAACATAGTCACATATCAATACTCATCATTTATTTAGCCACCATTCCTCACAACAACATAGTCACATATCAATACTCATCATTTATTTAGCCACCATTCCTCACAACAACACAGTCACATATCAATACTCATCATTTATTTAGCCATCATTCCTTATGACAATTGTTGAATTACAACTTCAACTAAAATTTATGTATTCTTCATATTTGTACACAGCCTAACCAAGATGGTTATCCACTGATAGAATCCTTGTATGAGTACAAAGGCCTGTTACAGACATTTCCAGATGCACTCAAAGTTCATGAGGCTAGTAGTTCAAGGAAATAGTTGTATAGCTTTAGTTGCATGTTGTATTGTTCTTGTTCAATTTCAGAATTTTACACGATGAAGGAGGTGAAATGATACTGGACATATATGAATTCTATATACATAATATATATTGCACATGCCAAATGTGAACGTATGTATCCTTACTGTCAATTTTTTGTTGTATGTTTTAATTTTTATCTTGATGAAGACCTTTTGATCGAAACATTGATTTGTGTGTGTTATTATGTGTGTCTTTAGTGATTAGCAAAATTTTATTACCCTATTCCTGGATTTACCTGTTGGATTTCAGTTTTGCACAGTAAGTACATTTTAGAGATCTTCCAAACAAGAACCAATTTTTATTTCAAACCACGAATGAGTGCATTCGAAAGCCAAGTTTGCTGGTGTGACATTACACTACTGCGGCTCCCATCTTGTATCTGTGATCTGCTTTCTCAAACTCCTGCAGATTAACAGGATGTGGTCCAAGAGAATAGAATGCGTTGTGTCATTATTGACAGCTTTGCTAAAGTTTCTGCAGATGTGTCTGGGGGAATGTGAGTGGTTACAAAAACTCTGGTTTTGTTTAAGAAATGTGATGTTTGTTCACTCAGAGTGCCAAAGAAATACTATGAAATATAGTGTTTGTTCTTACAGAGTTCTATAGGAAAAACTAGGAAATGTGATGTTTGTTCTTTCAGGGTGCCATATGAAATACTAAGAAATGTTATGTTTATTTTAGGGTGCTATAGGAAATACTAAGAAATGTAATGTTTGTTCTTTCAGGGTGCTATAGGAAATACTAAGAAATGTTATGTTTGTTATTTTAGGGTGCTATAGGAAAAGCTAAAGAATGTGCAAAGCTGCAGGATGAAAGCAGGATGACAGAGTCTGAAGTCAACAGTGTACTAACTAGGGCAGATATAATCTCTTATGGAACATTGGCAGAAGTGAACCATTTCCAGCGGGAGCGAGTGCATGATTTTAAATATATGATGCAGAAATATCTGCAGGATCAAATAGCTTTCTACAAGAGGGTAAGTAAAATGTGGTTTTTTTGTGTGAGTTTTGTGTATGTGTGAATTTGGCGTGTGTGGATGAATGAGCGATATGTATGCTTTGTGTGTGAGAGTTGTGTGTGTGAACTTGGTGTGTGTTGGTGAGAAATATGTATGCTCAGTGTGTGTGAGTGAGAGATGTGTACAGGTAGTGTGTAAGTGAACTAGTTGTTTGTGAGAGATGTGTACAGGTAGTGTGTAAGTGAACTAGGTGTTTGTGAGAGATGTGTATGGGTAATCCTCACAATCTCTGAAAAGGTCTACTTTGTAAATAAGATGCTGTGATTGGGATTTGAATTCACCTCTTGAACACAAAGTGAGCGGCTTTACCACTATGCCAGGGAAATCCTCAAAGCAGGATGTTATCATTCTAATAATTGACAAGAGCTTTGGCACAGTTAAGTAGAACCTCATCAAGATTTTAACATACTTTGGTTCTATAGCATTGTTCACACAAGTGAAACAATAACATATAATAACTTATATACTTGTGTCAGGACATGCGGGTGTTGAGTGTAATGAGCGAACTGATACACTAGCGAGCATGGTCACATTGTCAATAAGTACATCAATGGATCAATCTGACATAGTTAATGCGTTACACGACATTGTCCTCTTAGACGATTTTCAGCTAACTGATACACTAGCGAGTAGTGAGTGAGTAAGAGATCTGTATGGGTGTGTGAATGACTAAGTATGTGTGTGTGTGTGAGAGATGTGTAAAATAAATATATAGGACGGACAAATATAGATATGCATTTATATTGAGGTTTTTCCTCCTGTGAAACCCTTGCAGCACCTCATATTTAGTTCTATTTTTTACCCCCTGTGAATAAGAGGCTTCTTCTTCTTAAAGTATTGCACACCTCTTGGATCCTTCAGATATGATCTTCTTTTTCTAGTAAATAAAATTGGAGAAACCTTCCCATTTCGTGAAAAGTTCAAGAGCTTGTAATTCTGGTGATCAAAAGAAAGAGAATTAATTTACCCCATTGTGTCTTTGTATCTACAGACAGAAATAACTTGCCCTGTAGTGTCTTTGTAACTACAGACAGAAATAACTTGCCATGTAGTGTCTTTGTAACTACAGACAGAAATAATGTGTCTCGTATTTTTATAACTACAGACAGAAATAATGTGTCTCATATTTTTATAACTACAGACAGAAATAATGTGTCTCGTTCGTATTTTAATAACTACAGACAGAAATAATGTGTCTCGTATTTTTATAACTACAGAAAGAAATAATGTGTCTCGTATTTTTATAACTACAGACAGAAATAATGTGTCTCGTATTTTAATAACTACAGACAGAAATAATGTGTCTCGTATTTTAATAACTACAGACAGAAATAATGTGTCTCGTTGTATTTGTATAATTACAGACAGAAATAATGTGTCTTGTATTTGCATAACTACAGACAGAAATAATGTGTCTCATTGTATTTGTATAATTACAGACAGAAATAATGTGTCTCGTTGTATTTGTATAATTACAGACAGAAATAATGTGTCTTGTATTTGCATAACTACAGACAGAAATAATGTGTCTCATTGTATTTGTATAATTACAGACAGAAATAATGTATCTCATTGTATTTTTATAACTACAGACAGAAATAATGTGTCTCATATTTGTATAACTACAGACAGAAATAATGTGTCTCATTGTATTTGTATAATTACAGACAGAAATAATGTGTCTCGTATTTGTATAACTACAGACAGAAATAATGTGTCTCATATTTGTATAACTACAGACAGAAATAATGTGTCTCGTTGTATTTGTATAATTACAGACAGAAATAATGTGTCTCATTGTATTTGTATAATTACAGACAGAAATAATGTGTCTCGTATTTGTATAACTACAGACAGAAATAATGTGTCTCATATTTGTATAACTACAGACAGAAATAATGTGTCTCGTTGTATTTGTATAATTACAGACAGAAATAATGTGTCTCGTATTTGTATAACTACAGACAGAAATATTACCAGATTGTTTGTTTCATCAGTTAACAAATGACTGGTTGATTTCTTGTTTGTTCTGTTTATTTCAGTTGACTGGTAAGCTGGAAGATGCCCTCCAACATTACAATAATGCATAATGTGATATGTAGGTGCACAATGAACAAAGTGATGTGTGAATGTGCAGTGCATAATGTGATTTGTGGATTCAAAATGTGAGATTTCGGAGCACAGTGCATAATGTGATGCGTGAATTCATCATGTGACACATCAGAGCAATGTGGCTAATTTGATGTGTGGATTCATCATGTGACATGTTAGAGCACAGTAAATAATGTTATGTGTGGATTCATCATGTGACATGTCAAAGCACAGTGCATAATGTTATTTGTGAGTAATTGCATAATGTGACATGATAGTGTAAAATTCTTAATATGACGTTAATATGACGTTAATATGACGTTAATATGACGTTAATATGACGTTAATATGACATGTGAGTGAGTGCATAGAGTGATATGTCAGTGTAAAATATGACCTAAACAAACACACAAAAGACATACCCATATGTACATCTTTTTGTCTATTGTCTTTTCCCACGTGGTTTGTTATCCACTCTTGCTGTGTTTAGCATAGGGGTGATTGAAGCTCGAGCTTGTGCTCCAAGGCCAGACCTTGACTGTGCTATGATTATGTTTGTTCAAGATGTTTCTGATGTTTTCTATCCCATCTTTTTCGCGGTCTTTCTCTGACTTTGTACCCTGATCTCATTTGGTTATAGGCCTTAACTGGTAACTTGTCGTGATGCATTCTCATAATCTGGCCAAACCACTTGATCTGCTGCCTTTCTATGTATGATGTGCAAGATCTTATACATATCTTTTCCCTGATGTCTTCATTTCATAATATGTCATGTCTGGTGACCCCTGCAGCTTTCCTCAAGCATTTCATCTCACATGTAACTATCTTTCTGTAATATGAAGATGAGAGAGACCAGGTTTGGCACTGGTAACACAGTGTTGGTAGAAATATACTGTAAATTATTTCTCTTTTAACTTCCATCTCGATATTGGGATGAAGAAGCAGAGGTGACAGTTGGTATGTTACTGCATTTGCCTTTTTACATCTCGTCTCTATCTCTCTATCGAGGCTTCCATTTTCTGTGAAAATACTACCGAGATATTTGAACTCCAATACTTGTTTTACTCCTATGTTGACATCTTTATGTGTGTGTACATAAATTCTGTGTGCAGTCTTAAGCTTTGATTATGGCGTTATGTGAACATTTGGTCACAAACCTAGATACCTCAGATCTATAAAACACATCTTTCTGTTGTAGATAGTGTGCAATGCACTCTATTTACCTTATCAGAAGAAGCAGTATTATGGTCAGAAAAGATGTTTGCTTGTGTTTTGCACAAATTTAACAATTAATATCTGAAGTTTCATTGAATGCAATTTTTGATATATTATTTTTTTGAACAGCAGGTCTCATGGAAATATTTGCACAATTTGCAGTTATCGCCAGTGTTTATGATAATTGAGTTGCTTTAATTAATGCAGCTCACTTATGAGAACATTGGATCAAACCTAAGGGCGGTCAGATTTTTATTAGGTAACATTTTATGGGTAAAATTTAGAAATACAATTCTGCAAACTAGATGATTGTCTATCTGGAACAGAACCTAAAAGTAAATACAACTCCCAATGTTTTTGTTTTTATGCTTTTTTCTTGAATCAAATTGTTGAATTTTGAAAAAGGATTGTTTTAGTTAGAGAGCGGGAAAAGTTGTAACAACCATGCTTCATTTCTCACCTCCTCCCCAGTTACAGGTACAATTTTGATTAGGCAAACCTGTTAGCAAAGAGCTAAAATTTAGATTAGGCAAACCTGTTAGCAAAGAGCTAAAAATGTAGATTAGGCAAACCTGTTGGTAAAGAGCTAAAATTTAGATTATGCAAACCTGTTAGCGAAGAGATAAAATTTACATTATGCATACCTGTTAGCAAATAGCTAAAATATAGATTAGGCACACCTGTTAGCAAAGAGCTAAAATATAGATTAAGCACACCTGTTAGAAAAGAGCTAAACTTTAGATTAGACAGACCTGTTAGCAAAGAGTTAAAATATAGATTAGGCAAATCTGTTAGCAAAGGTTGGATTCCTTATTGTGATGCAGTTATTGATAGTTTCCAGTTTCACACTATGCAAACCAACTTGTGAGTATTGCACATTCTGCCTTATTGATATCTCTTGTAGCTCATTCATAAAACATAGAGTAATGTTATAACTGAGTCTACCATCAATTATAGAAATTATGTTCGTAGGCAGATAATGTTTCACCATTAAACTCTAATTTATCATTCTCAGAATCACTGTGAACAAGTCCTACATTTTGTTCTATTGTTAGCATTTAAAAAAAACATTAGTAACATATCCTATTCAGGACATAGCCATCAAACAAACACTTTTTGGCTGTAGTGATTTTCTAGGCAATATAAATATGTTCACTAGTTTGCCATTGTTTTTTAACAGTCTAGATGCACAATTAATTGTGGCAAGATTTTAACCTGGTAGACAGATGAGCCCTGTGCCTAGCCACAACAAAGACAGAGTGTTAGCCTCCTAGAAAATAAATTCCCCTGATATTCAGCATGAGATTTCATTTTGAAAACAATCAACAATCACAAAATATCATCAACAAATGTACTACATTTTCAGAACAGGATTTCTAATATGCAACGCACACTCCATAACATCAACAATACTCATCAGCAAGACATTTTATTGATATACAGTACTATTTTGTGAAATTGAAATCTCGTAATTTTGGTCCATTGGAGTTTGCAATCTTGTACATGTAATCCTAAATTTTGGGACATCAGGTTCTAAGGGTTAAGGAATGATTGAGTAAAAAGTCCTTTCCTTTATTTTAGAGACAGTTGTGAGACTTGACAAAATAATTGTTTCAGTGTTTAACTTAGCAATAAAATATGAATTCTAATTCTGTTGTTATTGAAATTAGATAAGAGAAAATGTCTTTACTATGATTCAACATGCATGAATAACAGAATAATTGCCAGTAGCTTTATAGCATATTCACTGGCCAGTAGCTTTATAGCATATTCACTGGCCAGTAGCTTTATAGCATACTCACTGGCCAGTAGCTTTATAGCATATTCACTGGCCAGTAGCTTTATAGTATATTCACTGGCCAGTAGCTTTATAGCATATTCACTGGCCAGTAGCTTTGAGTGTAGCATATTCACTGGCCAGTAGCTTTATAGCATACTCACTTGCCAGTAGCTCTGACTATAGTATATTCACTGGTCATTGGCACTATTTCATATTCACTGGTCAATAACTCTTTTTAATTTTCACTGGTCAGTAACTCTATTTCATATTCACTGGCCAGTTGTTCAGACTAGCATATTCACTGGCCAGTAGCTCTGACTATAGTATATTCACTGGTCAGTGGCACTATTTCATATTCACCGGTCAATAACTCTATTTCATTTTCACTGGTCAGTAACTCTATTTCATATTCACTTGCCAGTTGTTCAGACTAGCATATTCACTGGCCAGTTGTTCAGACTAGCATATTCACTGGTCAGTAGTTCTGACTATAGCATATTCATTGGCTATTCACTCTGACTCATATTAACGGGCCAGTAGCTCTGACTATATCATATTAAACTGGCCAGTCGCTCTTGACTATAAAATATTCACTGACCAGTAGCCATATAGCTCCACTTATGTATGTAAAAAACCTTTTTAAAAAATATAGTTGCCATTGTTTTACTTTGAAAACTACAGAGTAGATTAAAGTATCAAGCTTCTCCACACGCAAGGTCACCTATATCTACTCTACACTATTTTGTCTCTTTGTTTAATATTTCCTTCCTATATTGCTCTTTGCTATTTTCTTATTTGTAGCAGCACATTTCCCTACTTATGCTCTGTTGTCTATCCATCTGATCTTTTTCTTCTCATAAATTGATATCATGCTTGATCAGATTTTGTCAAAGTCACAAATCTTAGAAGAAACACAAAAGCTAAATTTAATGTTACCTGATATGTCAAGAGAAGGTAAATCATATCGCCACTAACATGTAAGAGTTATCCCATCTGAGTTTTTTATCTGTCTGCGCTATTTTTCTAATTACACAGTATTTCTAAAGAGAGTCACAACTCCAAGAAACTGATTACCAGATTTTCTGGGAAAGTTGGGAAAGTAAAGGTGATTGCTGCTATGCTGAACTCATCATCCCTAAGAATGTTGTTAGTATTAGGAAGGGTCTTCTTCTTCTAGACCAGACAAATGGAGCATACTATATGGAACAAAGCAATAACTGACAAACACCTGCAGATAAAATGCAGACCTACATGGCATTGGGACATAAGGCAGGAGCCACTGGATTACTGAAGAAAAAAAGAAGAAATATATGGGCCTGGCACCATATTACCCTATGCACATCATTAGCGTAGAAAGTGATTATTTGACTTCATCTCTAACCCTGATTTTTATGTCAACTACATTGTTCTATGCATCTGCAAAATGAATTTGTCTTTAAATAAATCTAAATAGAAATCTGAAAGTCACGTTTGCATGTTGATAATAAATTTGTGTGTGTTTCAGAACAAATAGCATAATGTATTTCCGGAGATTTTTTTTAGTAATGATAAATAATACGAGCAGAATATTTTCTTATATAAAATGTTTATCATAAAATTGTTCACGTATTGTTGTATGTGTGTAACACTGCAGCAAAAAGCTGGAATCAGCTACAGGTTATGTGATCCACCCATATATATTTTGAATTCAGTATTTGCGGCCTTTATTGTGTGATTTTATTTGTTATATATTGTATCAATTTTTAATCTAATATTTAATAATTAATGTTGTTGACATTAAAATGTTTGATTATATATCATATGAATGAGATACCTTGTTTGATTTTGTATAGTACAAATGAGATACCTTGTTTGATTATATCCTACAAATTTGATCTATCTGTCATTTTTTCTCTTGCTTTTGTTGTAAGGTCTTGCAGACTTAAATGAAGATCGGTTTTCGGGCTATGACACATTTTGTTGCTTGATTTACAGTAATATTGTGACGTCTCAGAATGTTGGTAACTCCTTCAATCCACCTTCTTCTTGATCTTCCTCTGTATCTTGCTGTTTCCATTCTTATGTTGTATGCTCTTGCTGCTGGCCAATAAGAGTTTATCCTCATTTGGTGGCCGAACTATTTCAATCTCTGTTTTTCAATATATTTGACTACAGACATTGTCCCAACAGTTCTTGTAATCTCCTCATTTCTCACATGAACTCTTCTTGTTCTGTTTGCTGCTTTTCTTAGACATCTCATTTCACATGTAGTATACTTTCTCTCTTGTTCTTAAGTTTAGTGTCCATGACTGACATTGAAAACATAATATTGGAATGAATATTGAATTTATGATTTGCCTTTTGGTTTCCATTGGGATAGATTTGTGTTTCAAAATTGGTATAAGTTCATAATTTATGTAGTTGGTTTTTATGAATTCCTGTCTCAATCTCTCTTCCCATTCTCCCATCATCTGTAAAAACGCTCATAGGATATTTACATCTGCAACTCTGCACTTGTTTGATTATATCATATGAATGAGATGTCTCGTTTGATTATATACAAATAAGATGCCTTGTTTGACTATTATAAATATGTAAGTACATTGCTTTCTCAGAGAAGTATGTCTGTACAATGTTTGTATGTTTGTGCACTTAAACAAACATAATTTGTCATTTTGAAAGGTTCAGCGGTTGTTGATTTCATCATCATCAAAATGGTCAGTACGGAGACTACTCTTGTAGTTGTGTGATCATAAAACTCCACTACTGTTTTCAGTATTTCTCTTCAGCCAAGTGTCGAACCTTGATTCTCCTGCATGTGTATGGTCTGTTGGTGAACCTTGATTCTCCTGCATGTGTATGGTCTGTTGACATGTTTTTTACACCTTTCTTTAGTGTTCGTCCTCAAACTCCTGCTGAATCACTCTTGTAGCAGGACAATAGCCCTACTAGATTACCTGCAGGATCTAGTCCAGAGATTGGAAATGTGTTGTCTTGCAGATTTATTTGCTCTAATGGCCTGAGACATCTGAACCACAACAGTACTTTATTCTTATTCTTTATTTCATAAATAGATCATCTTGTAGACATTGGTACTAGGGCCCCCACTTGGTACTAGGATCCCACTTGGTACTAGGTTCCCACATGAAGGTGGGGACTTTATCGGGTCTGACTCCCTGATTCTTCATATTTGGTGCCACTCTTGTTGCCACCCATCAAAAATGTAATTGTTTAGAAGCCAACACAGCATTTTTCATAGATAACACAAGACTCTTGGCTCAGTGATAGATAACACAAGACTCTTGGCTCAGTGATAGATAACACAAGATACTTGGCTCAGTGATAGATAACACAAGATACTTGGCTCAGTGATAACACAAGACATGTGATTCAGCAGACAGACAGATTCAATTCATCAAACAATTTCAGTTCAGCAGAAAAATTCACTTCAGCACTCAGTTCAGCAGAGATTCAGTTCAGCAGAGATTCAGTTCAGCAGACAACTTATTTTATGGTGGTCCTTAGTCACTTTTTAAGAACTTGGAGCTTGTTCCCTTTAGAGAACATCACCTCCAGTGGGTCACAAATCTCTTTCAACCTATTCTATTATTTGTTATTAAACTAACTCAATAGCACTTCAGGAAGCCCCATAGGTGCTCAGTCTTGTATGTCGAAGTATATTCATGTGGATAACTACTGCGAAGCGAGATTTGTTTCAGCGAATGAACATTGGGATAAAACTGCACACAAACGGAAGAAGAAGAAAACTGCAAGAAATTTCTTTCTGTACTGCCCTGTATTTTTATGATTAATTGTGGACTCATCTGCATGGCTTTTTCTATGTTTTCTCTACTTTAGTATATGTTTCCCTCTACTTTTGTATATGTTTACCTCTACTTTAGTATATGTTTCCCTCTACTTTTGTATATGTTTACCTCTACTTTTGTATATGTTTCCCTCTACTTTTGTATATGTTTCCCTCTACTTTTGTATATGTTTACCTCTACTTTTGTATATGTTTACCTCTACTTTTGTATATGTTTACCTCTACTTTTGTATATGTTTACCTCTACTTTTGGATGTAAAGAAATATGATAAAATATATTTGAATGATTTAATAATTTGAAGTTGTGATTTTTCTCATTTGTGGTTTAACTCAAGGTTCTATATTGTTTATCCCAATTTTTTTTGTCATTGAATATGTCACATGAATGAGAATGTGCCAGTTTTTTGTTTGTTTTTTATTATGTCACATGAATGAAAATTTGCCAATTTTTTTTTTATTATGTCACGTGAATGAGAATTTGGCAGTTTTTTTGTTTTTTAATTATGTCACGTGAATGAGAATATGCCAGTTTTTTGTTTTTTAATTATGTCACGTGAATGAAAATTTGCCAGTTTGTTTGGTTTTTTTTAATTATGTCACGTGAATGAGAATTTGCCAGTTTTTTGGTTTTTTTATTATGAAAGAGAATTTGCCTGTTGTTTTTATAATTATATCACGTGAATGAGAATTTGCCTGTTTTTTTAAAAAATATTATATCGAATGAGAATTTGCCTTTTTAAAAAAAAATACAAATTGATATTGTCTAAAATGTATCTTGATCACGATGTTTTGCTAAACACAGTTTCATGTTGGGTTTTTTTGCATCTTTTTAAACCTCCAAAAATAAATAACAATAATGCTCTTGCATCCTTTTGTGCAGTGTGATGGTTTCTCCGGAGATTTATTTCATAACGAGAAGGCTTCAACTCTCAATAGTGTGCACCAACTCTCATCCTTGTGCAATGCTTTGCAAAGAATACTTTAATCAAGGTGGGGGGAGAAGAACAATTGTATGAAGGAATCCCACTATAGCGGATTCTTTTATAGCAAATTTTCCTATTTAACAAAACTTTTTAAAATTCTGCAATTATATTTATTCTGTACTGTTTGTAGCGAATTTCTGTTATTACATACATATTTTGTTGTTCTGGATCAAGTTGTTATAATGGGATATGGCGGTATATATGAAGTGGGGCTTCCACAACAGAAAAGCCTAACTTTAAACAGTCAAGTTCCATTATAACAACTTGGTCAGACCGATGAAATATGTATGTAATAACAGAAATTCACTATGTACTGTATAAAAAATAAATATAATTTGGGATTTTCAAGTTTATTACATATGAAAATTTGTTATAAAAGGATGCTTCAGAGGGACTCCACGTATATGCTTTTTTAATAGAGGGATTCCACCGTATATGCATGCCTTATAGAGGGACTCCACCGTATATGCATGCTTTATAGAGGGACTCCACCGTATATGCATGCTTTATAGAGGGACTCCACCGTATATGCATGCTTTATAGAGGGACTCCACCGTATATGCATGCCTTATAAAGGGACTCCACTGTATATGCATGCCTTATAGAGGGACTCCACTGTATATGCATGCCTTATAGAGGGACTCCACTGTATATGCATGCCTTATAGAGGGACTCCACTGTATATGCATGCCTTATAGAGGGACTCCACTGTATATGCATGCCTTATAGAGGAATTCCACCGTATATGCATGCCTTATAGAGGGACTCCACTGTATATGCATGCCTTATAGAGGAATTCCACTGTATATGCATGCCTTATAGAGGGACTCCACTGTATATGCATGCCTTATAGAGGGACTCCACTGTATATGCATGCCTTATAGAGGAATTCCACCGTATATGCATGCCTTATAGAGGGACTCCACTGTATATGCATGCCTTATAGAGGAATTCCACCGTATATGCATGCCTAATAGAGGGATTTCACTGTACATTCATCCCATCTGTTACAGGTTTGCTGTTGCATGACTACTGTTCTGATAGGCCACTCCTGAAACCTTCAGATCTTTTGTGTTGTGGACAGTTTCCTAACAAAAGTAGTTCTCCTGCGTCCATTCTCGAACTCCTGCAGATTAGCAGGATGCAGTTAAAAGAGCGGAATCCATTGTGTTACGGTTTACATCTTTGCTGTGATATCTGCACTTTTTGGCCTGACACATCTGATTTCAGCTTGGTTTCTGCATCACTTTGACCCTATATGGGATGAGACGGCCACCTCCACCCCACCTTTTATGACATGCGTGGAAATTAAACTTGCTATTCTTTACTCCCCACAACCTCCACTATTTTGTTATGGTTAAAAGATTTGATATAACCTAAGTGAACTAACATCCGCTGTTGAAAAGAGCATTTTTCACCATAACAGGTACATTTAACTAAACCAAAGACTTTCTCTGTGTCATAACCTCAACTTATACGTGTCATCTACTTAATGCAATGCGTGATATTCACTCGTTCTTATTACTACAATAACAATATGATAACTTCAATATAAACTTCACTAACAATATAAATGTGACGATAACATCATCGAGATAACCCAACCTGTGATAACCGGTAAGCATAAATTAATGTTATACCTGAAGTTATGTTAAAAATTCTTTCAAATGATGGTCTTTAGTGCCTTGAGTTAGATTTAAAAGATGTAGTTTGAGCCACATAAAAGTAGCCCTGTTGCTTTCATCCCATGGATATTTTATTTGAAATTTGTTACAAAAGCCATGTTTTATTTTTCTGAGTCAGCAGGATGTAATCCAGAGAATGAAATACTTTGGTCATGGTTTATAGTGATATTTGTGTTTTATCATCCTGACTTCTGCATGTCTTTGTGGGTCACTGGGACCTATGGGTCGTTTACAGGCAACTGCATCTGAAATCGTCTTAGTTGCCTCTTACAACATGCATGGTGGGTCATGGTGTTGCTATTCTTTGCTCCTATTTGGGCTTCGACAACCCGCGGTTGAAAACTGTTTTAATTGCTTCTTTTCGTCTTCTGCGTTCATTCTCAAACTCCTGAAGATTAGTAGGATGTAGTCCAGGGAATGTGTTGTGCCATGGTTTTACAGCTTTTCTATGATATTTGTGCCTTTTGACCTGATAAATCTGATTTCAGCAAGGCTTGTAGGTCACTTATGACCTGATAAATCTGATTTCAGCAAGGCTTGTAGGTCACTTATGACCTGATAAATCTGATTTCAGCAAGGCTTGTAGGTCACTTTGACCCTATATGGTATGAGACAATCAACTCCAGCCCATAACTTCCTTAGTCGCTTCTAATGACATGCATGGGCATTATAGTGTTGTACCCGTGTGTTACCAGAACCCCAAAGGGGAGCAAAGAATAGCAACACTGTTTTTTTCTTCTATTCATATCATAAGAGGCGACTAAATAGGTTATGGGGTGGAGTTGGCTATCGCATTTCCATAGGCTCAAAGTGACCCAGAATTTATGCTGAAGCCGGATGTGTTAGGCTGAAAAGTTCAGATATCACAGCAAAGCTGTAAACCATGACACAATGCAAAACTACATTCTGTTAATTTTGCAGGAGTTTGGGAATAAATGCAAAAGCAGTGTTGCTATTCTTGCTCCTCTTATGGGCCCCCTAGCAACACGGGGGGTGACTTGAGTAACACATGGCTGCTTTAAGTGACACCCTGTAGGACTTCTTCTACAGCTTTCATTCTCAAACTCCCGCTGGATCTCTCTTTTAGCAGGATCATAGTCCTACTAGATTTCCAGCAGGAAATCCAGAGAATGGAAATGTGCTGTGTCACCGTTTTATTTGCGCCAATGGCCCGACACATCCGTCATCAACGGAACCCTGTAGGACAAATTGTATTTATGTGCTATTTAACTAGATATATGTGGTAGCACATTTATTTTTCATGCAAGAATTGTCATTTTGAAATTTGTCACCTAAGCTACTGTTAAAGTGATCATTTACCGTACATTTATTAGTTGTGAATACAGGACTCTGCACCCATGGAGAATCCTGGTGTATAGATGCTAACCAGTTTTCCATACGTAAAACATGAAAGAGAATTTTTGCCATACGTTTAATTCATATTTGTGTAGATTTGTTCTATTTCTATAGAATAAGATAGATTTGTCCTATTTCTATAAAATAAGATAGATTTGTCCTAATTTCTATAGAATAAGATAGATTTGTTCTATTTCTATAGAATGATATAGATTTGTTCTATTTCTATAGAATGAGATAGATTTGTCCTAATTTCTATAGAATGAAATAGATTTGTTCTAATTTCTATAGAATGAGATAGATTTGTTCTAATTTCTATAGAATGAGATAGATTTGTCCTAATTTCTATAGAATGAGATAGATTTGTCCTAATTTCTATAGAATGAAATAGATTTGTTCTAATTTCTATAGAATGAAATAGATTTGTTCTAATTTCTATAGAATGAAATAGATTTGTTCTAATTTCTATAGAATGAAATAGATTTGTTCTAATTTCTATAGAATGAAATAGATTTGTTCTAATTTCTATAGAGTGAGATTATTTTTTTTACATAGAATATGAACAGATCAGAACAGGTTGAAACTCTTTGCCTCAGAACAGGACATAACCAACTCTGCAATCAAATGTATACAAAATTCAAGATTGGCAACACACATCCATGTGGACAAGCACCACATATTGCAGAACATATACTACAAGAATGTTCTGAATATGAGACGCTGAGACAAACTATACTGGTCTGAGAAACAATGGCCTGACAAACTATACTGGGCTGAGAAACAATGGCCTGACAAACTATACTGGTCTGAGAAACAATGGCCTGACAAACTATACTGGGCTGAGAAACAATGGCCTGACAAACTATACTGGGCTGAGAAACAATGGCCTGACAAACTATACTGGTCTGAGAAACAATGGCCTGACAAACTATACTGGTCTGAGAAATAATGCTAGAATTAAAGTTCTATGAATCTCTGTAAGGTAAAGGTAGGTCCCATGGGAGCAATCTGTCATCGGGGATGAAGATAACTCTTCATGTACTAAGCTGAAGCAACTATGTGGTAGTTCCTTTCCTTGCTGTCAATGACCCAGAAATCATGCTGAAGCGAAAGGTGGAGATATCAGCAATAAGTTATAAATCATGACACAATGCATCCTCCAGACTACATTCTGCTGCCTTGCAGAAGTTTAAGAATGGACATAGAAGTTCAGGCGCTATGAGGTGTACTTTACCTCAAAGAATTTAAACCTCAGATTTTACTGTGAGGTGGTCATTGCTCTTCATTGCTGTGCGTATCTTTCCTGTCTGTGCCAACAGGGTGACCATTTATACAGCTCGCCCAACTAGAGGGTGGTCACTCCGAGACTTAAACATAAAACCTATGAATGATAAGCCACTGCGACAAGTGACTTTACAACAAGGTGACTACAGGATATAATGAACTAATTGAAAAAGCCAGACAGACATTACTGGAATACAAGCTGAAAAAAGAAGCATGTCAAGGACAGAACATATATCATTATTTTTCTTATATATATATATATGGCACAAAGGGGCACAGGGACAGGGGTCTTTTGATCAAAACGTCCATGCAGTAATCCTTTCATTCATATTTTTTTGTAGTTCTTAGTGCTGGTTTATATCTGGTATGTACTGCCTACATTATTAAGTGCCAATGTATTTTTTTTAAACTACTGATATGAAATTTAACATTTCAAATGATACCCTATATTTCTAGTTTATTTACTATGTATTTATCGAGGTCAGTGCTAATAACTTTTAAAAATAAGTTCTTACACATTTTGTTTTCATTGTTCTCACTTGATTGTAGTTGCAACATTTTATTGCTAGTGTATTATTTGTATACAACTTGTGTCTTAATTTCTTTTATTGCTGTTCACTTGTCCTTGTTTGTTGGCACTAGATATGTTAAGCAAGTGTTTACAATATATTCTGTTGTACTGCTTTGATTGTGATTTGAACTAGTAAATGAAATCATCGTTTTAATATAACAGGGTCATAAAATTGTGATCATAATTCGTTGGTTGATTGCTGATTCAGTGACCCATAGGCTCATACCAGTTGGCCCATTTTCACTGGAAGTGTACATTTTCTACCAACTCAGGTCCGGAAATAACTGTCACACCACTTTAAATAGGTGCATTATCTATGCATTGCTCCAAGCAATTGCAGCCAAGATATGGTTCACCGTTCTCATTCCCCATCATTCAGTGCCTGAGGTTATATCTGATGGAACATTTGTCGACTGTAAAGAACGTGCTCCGGCAACTGCTTCTTTTGTCTTGAGTGCTGTCAATGGTGCTTTGCTGTCAGCTAAATGTGAATTTAAACTACTACATTTGCCTGATGTGGTCTAACCTCAATTTAATATAATTTTTAATCAGCTGTTGTTCTGTTCATGAGTTGTTGAAAGTAGTTTTGGTGTTTTTGGTAAACGTGATTTTTGGTAAATGAATAATATAAGAAAAAAACAATCGTCATTTTTGGCTGACAGGGATTGAACCAGGTCTGTTCTAGCAGCACCGAATCGCTTTGCAACACAAGTAAACAGGTTTTCCGTACTTGACCAACCACATCCCCAAGAAGGATGTGACAAGGAAGTTTGGAAAACATAGTCATAACAGGTAAGATTGAAGACAACAGAGACAGAGGGTGACAACATGAGAAAATATTAGACAGTTTAACAATCTGGCACGGCAGGCAATCAACAACAATCCTGATACATAATACTGGAGATAGAGAGTTGTGGAGAGTCATGATCGCCTACGCCAATCGGCATGCATTTGATGATGAGCCATTTTTCTGTGAATGTGGACAGTGCTGTTTCTTACTCATCGTGTTGTTATTGACTCCCTCGCAGTTCAAACATAACTCAATTTGTGCCAATCCCTGTTGAGTTTATTAGCCGTCATACTTAACCCTCCTTAGGTTGCTTGTTATCACATGACAAACACTGTTAGTCTCCATGCCAAGTTGATCAGATTTTCTCTTGATGACACATTTCTTCTTTAGCGTTCATTCACTCCCGCTGGATCTCCCTTGTAGCAGGACACATTCTCAAACTCCCGCTGGATCTCTCTTGTAGCAGGACACATTCTCAAACTCTCGCTGGATCTCCCTTGTAGCAGGACACATTCTCAAACTCCCGCTGGATCTCCCTTGTAGCAGGACACATTCTCAAACTCCCGCTGGATCTCCCTTGTAGCAGGACACATTCTCAAACTCCCGCTGGATCTCCCTTGTAGCAGGACACATTCTCAAACTCCCGCTGGATCTCCCTTGTAGCAGGACACATTCTCAAACTCCCGCTGGATCTCTCTTGTAGCAGGACACATTCTCAAACTCCCGCTGGATCTCCCTTGTAGCTGGACACATTCTCAAACTCCCGCTGGATCTCTCTTGTAGCAGGACCATGCTCCTACTAGATTTCCAGCAGGATGTAGTCCAGAGAATGGAAATGCGTTGTGTCTCCGTTTTATTTGCGCCAATAGCCCGGCACATCCGTCTTCGGCGGGGATGACACATTTAAATTGATTCGTTTTCCTAATATTATTGTTTGAATTTATGTGGCAGTGGGTGCGATCGCAGTCGTCTACTTTCATACGGTATTTTCTTGTTGTACATCATCATCTTTTCTGTAAGGCTTTGCATGGTGGAATAACGATCAGTTTTCAGGTTATGGTACTATTGGTCGCTCGATATGCAGTAATATTGTGACGTCTCAGAATGTTGGTTAACTCCTTTAATCTACCTTCTTCTTGGTCTTCCTCTGTATCTTGCTGTTTCCATTTTCATATTTTCTGTTGGCCAATAAGGATTAATTCTCATTAAGCAGATGAAACATTTCAGTTTGTTGTTCAATATATTTGACCACAGATGTTGTTCTAACAGTTCATATAATCTCTTCATTCTCATATGATCTCTTCATGTAATAAACCTTCTCTCGTCAGTTAGTGTCCATGTCTGACATTAATAACACAATGTTGGTATGAAGATTGAATTTATGATTAGCCATTTAGTTTCCATCAGGATAGATATGAGATACACAGATTCAGTAAAAATGAGCCAACATTATTGAGATTAAACATACGTAGATTATGTATGAATGAGATAACAAAAATTGCTAAGATATGTCATTTTATATATATCATGTTCTTGTTACTGCTGTGTGATTATTCAATAAACACAAAAATTAACACACGTATATATGTGTATGTCAATCATTTCCGATAGCAATGTTCTCCCGTGTCACAATGCTAGGTTGTCAAGAATCTTCTCACTTGGTCTTCCCGTACCTCTCTTGCTTTTCAACTT
Organism: Meghimatium bilineatum; assembly: GCA_034231615.1. Lineage (NCBI taxonomy): Eukaryota > Metazoa > Mollusca > Gastropoda > Stylommatophora > Philomycidae > Meghimatium > Meghimatium bilineatum. The sequence continues at coordinate 7,175,708 of CM067318.1, forward strand.
ACCTGTTGTTATAATGTGTTCCATCTTTCCTCTTTTCATGATGTGTCCACAAAATGTGGACTGTCTCTTTCTGATGTAGGTAAACAGCTATCTTTTTGAATTAACTTCTTTCAAGATATCTTCATTACATTTTTTATCTGTCCATGGTGTTCTTAATATTCTTCTATAAAACCAAATCTCTGCTGCCTCTTCACTATTCTGCTGATTGTCCAAGGTTCACTTCCATTCATCAGAATTGGACCTATTGTAAGAACTATTTTTCTCACCTCAATTGACAAAGGTATGTTACATTTTTTTTATCTTTATCTTGTGAGAGGTTGACTTTGCCTGGGCAATTCTACATTTCTTCTTCTTCTTCTGCGTTCATTCTCAAACTCCAACTGGATCTAGCTGGATCATGGTCCTGCTAGATTTCCAGCAGGATGTAGTCCAGAAAATGGAAATGCGTTGTGTCGCCGTTTTATTTGCGCCAATGGCCCGACACATCCGTCTTCGGTGGGATTCTACATTTGACTTCTTTAATACATCTTCTATTTGATGTTATTAAAGTACCAAATATTTGAATATGTTGACTTGCTTCAGGCTGTTTTCGTCTACAGACAACACACTGTTGTTTTTCAAAGGTGAACATGGATTATCAATTTGTGCACGTTCTCATTTTAAGTTATAGATAACTCACATATTTGTTTTAGATATTCAACTTAAATAGAAATATAACACGCAAGTCAGATGTGTTGGGTCATTGACACAAATAAAATGGTAACACAATAGGTCTCTGATCTACAGCCTCCTGGAAATCTAGTGGGGCCATTGTTCTGCTACAAGAGAGATCTAGTTGGAAATTTGAGAACCAGCACTAAAAGATATAATATATATATATAATATATAAAGCAACAAGAAAACTGTGGAATACAAGGAAATTGATAAAGAGTTTATATGTACAAATTAAATTTTAAACAATTCCTTCTGCCGAAGATGGATGTGTCGGGCCATTGGCGCAAATAAAACGGCAAAACAACGCATTTCCATTCTCTGGACTATATCCTTCTGGAAATCTAATAGGACCATAGTCCTGCTACAAGAGATATGCAGTGGGAGTTTGAGAATGAACGCTGAAGAAGAAGAAGAAACAAGTCCTGACTTCAATATTTCCAGACATCAACAATTCCTAGATTTACCAGATCCTAGGACAGATAAGTTCTTCTTCTGCATTCGATCTCTTATAACCACAATGAATAAATTGTGTGATTTCTGCTGGAGAGCATGAATTACATTTTATTGCTAGTTTCACAGTTGAACTGTGAAGTTATTTACACCTCGGCTGGCTCACTTTGTGGCCCAGACATCCGAGTCTCAGCACATCCGTTTTCATCATGCCTTTAATTCGGGTAGTGGGCTTCCCTAGCCTGTGATAGCCTGCATATCTGTCGATGGGAGAGCAGGTGTGTAACGACTCTTCGTCAAGATGATTGTCATTCATGTCTATCTCGCACGAGGTGTTCCACAGTCCGTGAACATACCTCTGGTAATTTGACATTCTGAGCCTGTGCCCATCTTTACCTCTGGTATTTGACATTCTGTGCCTGATCCCATCTTTACCTCTGGTAATTTGACATTCTGTGCCTGTGCCCATCGAGTACTTAACATTTTCTCATCCACAAGCCTGGTTCTGGAAGAAATCAACAAGAATTGGACCCTGGCCTTTTCAGCCAAGGTATCGTGAGCAAGGGGTGTTCTCAAGTTGAAAGACCTTGTCCCATTTGTGCCTGAGCCCATCGGGTACAGAACCCTTTCTCTCTGCGAGCATGTTTCCAGTATAGGAAAGCTTGACATTAGAGTTGGGCCAGTGCTGCTTTCTTTCCCAGGCACCCATGATTGGGTCTGGGTCTCTGTCCGTAAGAAGCACCAGTAACTAGAAGCTTGTCTCAAGTTAAGTGCTTGTAGTTCAATTTCCTTAGAACATTTTCCCTTTCTATTTGCACTTGGTACTGCCCTCTGGCACTGTGCTGCCCTTTCATTGTACTCAGTATGTTGTATTTTCGTCTCTCCCCATGCATCTACCTTTTCGTGCTGTTTTCATTGGCCACCCCTCCAATTCTTTGTGTCGACAGCGCCACTTCATGTGTTGGCGCAGTGGTGTCTGAGATATTTACTGTCTCTTTTGCAGTAAATTAACTTTCCATCTGCTGCCTCCACATTCACGGACACGATCTCCAAAAGTTTTAGCCAGAATCAGCACGAGCAGCTGTATTTCTGTTTCCAGGGTGCACCACGAGGAGGTACTATTGGGATCTTGGTTATCTGCTAACCCTGGGTCAGCCGAGAGCAATTCAGTACCCTTTGCACCACAGATGACAAGTATCTTTAAAAACAAAAATGTAAACATAGACATTAAAGTTGCATTATACAAAACTATTATTATCCCATCACTGCTACCAGTGCCAAACCTGAACAATGACAGCACAAAACAAAAGAAAAATAGTGATATCAGAAATGACATATCTATGAAGAATACTTTACGTGTTATTAAGAGATAGAATTAGAAACAATAACATCTGACAGATAACCAAAACAATACCAGTAGTGGAACACATCAAAAGATAACAGATCAAGTGGTTTTCACATACTTCCAGACTGCCAACAGACAGCATGCCACAGATGGTCTTCACACATAGACATCACGACTATAAAGCCAGAGGCAGACCATGTAAATGATGGACCACAGAAATCAAAGAAGCCACAGGATTGGCTTCAGAAATCAAAGAAGCCACAACAACAAGATTACAAACAGTAACAAGAAGTCCATTTCCAGAAAAATCTTCTACCCCTGATGCCGCAAGGCAAACAAGAGCCACAGCATATGGATAGATAGATAGAACAATTTCTCACTTCAACTTTTTTTTATGTCAATAATATCTCACATCAATATTTCGTAACATTAATATTTCCAGACATCAAAAATTTCTCACATCAATATTTTCTTACATCATCATCATCATCAAGTGCCGTCTCCGCAATGAAGGTTGGCTGCAACGTATCTCCAACATCTCCTGTCTCTTGTCTTGGTGGTGCACTCTGCTAGACTGTAACCTGTCCATCGTGTAATGTTACTCTCCCACTTGTATCTCTGCCTACCTCTTGCTCGCTTCCCTTTGACTTTACCCTCAAGTAAGGTCTTCAATAAGGTGTCATGTCTTTTAATGTGTCCAAAGTATTTTATTTGCTTGATCTTTATCTTGATCTTTAGTAATTCTTTCTTCATATTAAGTGTCTTTAGCACCTCTTTATTTGTTTTCTTCTCTTTCCATGATGTTCTCCCTATTCTTCTATATACCCACATCTCAAAGGCATCAATTTTGTCTTCTAATTGTTTATTTAGTGTCCATGTTTCTGAGCCATACATTAATATGGAATAGATGTAGCATTTTATAATTCTCATTTTTAACTTGTTTGTAATTTGTTTAGATATTAATAATTTCCTCATGTCATTGAAGGTACTTTTAGCCATTCCTATTCTCCTTTTAACTTCTGTTTCACATCTGCCATCATTTGTGACTATGTTTCCAAGATATTGATACTGTTTTACTTGTTGTAGTTTCTCTCCCTGTATGTTTACCTCCTGTTCTTCTGTGTCTTTGCTGATTATCATGGTTTTTGTTTTTTGAATGTTTATATCCAGTCCATATTCATTACTTGATTTATTGACTTGATCTATTAGTCTTTGTAGTTCATGTTCACTTTCTTACATCAATTTTAATAAATAAATAATAAATTAAATGGCATCCTGTAGAACACATTGTTTTTCAACTAATGTTAGATTGTGATCTGTTTCAATCATGGATATGTCTAAAAACTTTGATATGTCTTTTATCTATTGTCATCTCAAGCGATCCGTTCCCATTACCAGCAATCATACCTTCCATTACTAGTTTTTCCATTACTAGTTTAGACGAGGTCAAACGAAACAATGTACACATTCAGAATGGTAGAAATGTGAGGGACTAGAGGCGAAGAGAGAAAGTGCACCTTCTCCAGAAAGATCAAATGAAATGGGTTCAGCAACTGACTCGGACACTGAGCTTATACACTTATGGCTGATGGAACGGCAAGTGGAGCATATATGGGAATGTCCCTAGTGCTGTGACGCTTGTTCTTAATCAAGAATAAATTTTTCCAAGCTTATATGCTCTACCGCTGCTTATATTAATAACTGCTGACATATTGTGGTGCAGGACACGTTACTCCGACACATTAAAGACAAGTCACTTCAAGATTAAATTACAGACATAACAACATACAATATTATCACATTAGAAGGTAAAAGGAAATCACAAAACAGCAGAGACTGTGATTCATCCTACGATAAATTTTAAGCCACACGAAGTATCTCTAAATAACGCACAAAGCCTGCCAACTATCTAAAAGAGTGCTTCTTGACAATTGTAAGACTGTGGTCAAGAACAAATATTTTTTATACGACCAAGGCCTGGTCCTAAAAAATGATAACAATTTTACTATCAAATTTATTATCAATTTTTGTTTGTTACATTGCTCTTAAACATTCTATAAGTAGTTCATTCATCGTGAAACTTCGTAAACTCCAGTGGTACAATCACATGATGAGACTCTCTGGAAACTTCGTAAACTCCGTTGGTATGGCACGTGATGAAACCCTCAGGAAACTTCGTATACTCCGGTGGTACAATCACATGATGACACTCTCTGGAAACTTCGTAAACTCCGTTGGTATGGCACGTGATGAAACCCTCAGGAAACTTCGTATACTCCAGTGGTACAGTCACATGAGACACTCCTTGATGACAAACGATGTTCTTCAAGGTACAGTAGAGGGTAGAAGAAGATGAGATGGCCAGAAGAAGATATAGCTGGATTATATAAAAGACTGGACAGCGTGTGAAATTTCCAAACTCATCAGGGTGGTAGAAGATAAAGACGAGTGGAGATCTTTCTGCATCAAATATCTCAATGTGACATCTCTACGAACCAGACGTATTATGGGTTGTATTACTATAGTTCATTCATCCAATACACTGTATTTAAGTATCTTGCTTGTTATTTTTTCACTTCGTCTGCCGAACACATAATGTCAGTTCGTACTGTGTATTTACGACCAGCGATGAGCTCGGAGCCTTCGTGATACATAGCATGTTGAAATATCAAAACTGATCCTGCAAGTAGAAAGATACAAAAAAAAGAATAAATAGCAACAAGATATCATTTTACAATAAAGTTTTCACTGTCTTCAATTCCAAAAAAAAGTAGATAAATTTGATGGATAAGTAGATCATAACATTGTCTTCATCTCGAGAAAAAAAGTAGATAAATTTGATGGATAAGTAGATCATAGCATTGTCTTCATCTCGAGTAAAAAAGTAGATAAATTTGATGGATAAGTAGATCATAGCATTGTCTGTGAGTTGCCAGACCCAAAAGAGGGAGCAAAGAATAGCGATTGTTACCTTCCATGCATGTTGCAAGAGCTGCTTAAAGAGGTTTTGGGGTGGAGTTGCCTATCCAGAATAAATGCTGAAATTGGATGTGTTAGGTTGAAAAGATATTGTAGCTAAGCTATAAACCATGACACAACACACTCCATTCTCCGGACCAGATCCTGCTAATTTGCATTCGTTTGTTTACGAAAAGATATTGTCTAAGCATTGCCAGACCCTAGGAGAGACAAAGAATAGCAGCACTACGATCTGTCATGCATGTGTGCAGGATGTGACTAAGGAGATACGAGGAAGGGGGGGTACAGTTTTCTGTCCAATTTCATAGGTTCAAAGTAACTCAAAACCATTCTGAAGTCGGATGTGCCATGCTCACAAGCACAAATATTACAGCCAAGCTGTAAGCCATGACACAATGCATTCTATTCTCTGGATTACATCCTGCCAAACAGCAGGATTTTGAAAATGAACACAGAAGAAATCATATCTTGTATTAGACAGATAATTAGGTACATCATTATCAACACCAAATATTGTTATAAAAACTTGTGCTTATGTAAAGCACAAGTTTGATCAGCTTTACAATGTATGCACAGACTAATGGGTACGGGTAGGAAAAAATACAAGATAACAGTATACAAGACAATTTCAACCTATAGGTCTCAAGAAAATACAAGACAAACAGTCAAAAATAAAGGCACTATTCACAAATACATTAGAAAGCAGATATTTAACAGCAGGGACATTCAAGGTAAAAACATGGCAGACAAAAGAATTGAATTGTTGTTATAAAAAATTCATACATTTCCGTATTCATTTTCCAAACTGTTGTAGGAGTTATGTTATGTTATGTTATGTTATATTCCTTCAGGGCCATAGGCGGCGCATAGGGCAGAAACCATAGCTTTCCATTTCTGTCTTTGTCTTGCCAGGTCTTTCAATTGTTGCGTGTTGTTTAGGTTCATTGACATGTCTTTTCTATTAATGGTTCTTCGTAGAGTTTCTCTAGGTCTCCCTCTTCTTCTTACTCCAGGTGGCACCCAATATAGTGATTGCTGGGGAATTCTTAGGCTGTTCATTCTGAGAACATGGCCGATGTAAGTCCAACGCCTGTGTCTAATGAAGGAAGATATATAGGTTTGTTTGCTTTCTTCTCTTATAGTAGTGTTAGATTTAAAGTCACTCCACTTAACATTCAGAATGGTATGTAGGCATTTGTTTTCAAAGGAGTCTAGTCTCTTATCTGTGGCTTTTGTGGCTTTCCAACTTTCGCACCCATATGATAAAATAGGGATGATGTTGGAGTTAAATAACTTGAGTTTTGTGGTGTTTCTTAGTGTGTTTTACGTCCAGATGTTGCGTAGTTTATTGAAAGCACCCACTGCAAGGGCAATACGGTGTAAAATTTCTTTTGATGAGTCTCCATCCAATGCTAGATTGGTGCCTAAATATGTAAAATTGTTGACTTTTAATAATGGAACATTTTGAATTTCTATGTTGTCGTTGGATCTCGTAAAATCTAGTATATGAGTTTTTGATAGGAGTAGCAGGTTATTATTTGGAGAATATAACGTGTTATGTGATGGTTTCACCTTATTGACTGCCCTTACATTATGCGCATGGGCCTTTACTGCCAGATCACATGGAAGAACAGTGCACAAAACCAGTGGAGCGTTTAACGCAACAACAAGCAATCTCACAATGGAAGTATTTGCCGTAACGCAGGCACTTAACTGGCTGGAATCGCAAGCTATTCCCATGCATGCATACTAAGTGACATGATTCAGAAAGTCAAAACAGGTTATGTACAAAGAGGATGGGTGGAGTCATTGGAGAGAGCTAGAATGCGGGCATCACGCCAGAAACTAACCCGTATCTTTGTTCCCGGACGCATGGGTTGGAGGGAAATGAATGGACCAATCAATTAGCTAGCCAAGCCACCATAACATATGGTCAGTCTGAGCAGATATACTCATTGCTCTTCATGAGTCCGAACGATCAGAGGATTTTGAGATGAATGAGCACGACTGAATATCGAGAATGGGCAAATTGGAGTGAAGATGGGCATGGACCGTAGAGAACACCTGACAAAGATTTCAAAAAGAGCAGTAAACCAAAATAGAACCGGAACCATCAGCAGGTATACCCTGAGAGATTTACTGAAGCGGAGATCTGAGAACCTACGGACATGTCCGATGTGCGAGGATAATCAATAAACTAATACCTAATACCTTTCAACTGCCAGGAAAAAAACTTCTACAGACAACCTTAACAGATACTAACTTACTGTATGGATCACTAAGTCAACTTCAGAAGACCTGCACTTTTTTTAAGAATGGCATTGTTCTAACAAGATTAGAATGTCATGATTTGTAACTTTTCCTGGAATATGCTCTCCTTCCAATCTCAACTATGACTTAGTGAAATTATTAATGGACATTCATTACTACATAAAATAAATGCTACGAGGGGGAGTCAATAAGTAAGTCACAAATGACTCTTTAGAAAAAAACTGAAGACGATAAAAACCTGAAAACTGTTTATTTTTACACATACATTATCCCTTTACTTCTCAACATAATTTCCACCAACATTGATGCATTTATCCCATCGTTTTATGAGTCCTCCCAAACATGCTGCGTAGAACTGCGTGCTCTGCTTTTTAAGCCACATTTTCACTTCACATTCAACTTCTGCGTCAGTCGCGAAATGCTTCCCGCCAAGGTGGGTTTTTAGTGGACCAAAAAGGTGAAAATCACTAGGGGCTAAATCGGGGCTGTAAGGAGGATGTTCCAGAATTTTCCAACCAAGATTTTTTATTTTCTCCTGAGTTAATCGAGCCGTATGTGGTCTAGCATTGTCATGAAGGAGTAGCACTCCTCTAGTCAGCAGCCCTGGACGTTTTCTTCGAATTGCATCCCGAAGCACTGATAGAACTTCACAGTATGATTCAGAATTCACATTGTCACCTTTCTTTTTGAAATTGGTTAAAAGCACTCCTTGACAATCCCAGAACACTGTCAGCATAACCTTCCCTGCTGATGGTGTAACCTTGAATTTTTGGACACAAGGCGAAGAAGGATGTTTCCATTGCATTGAAGCACGCTTTGATTCAGGCTGGTAGTGATGCACCCATGATTCGTCCCCAGTAATAATCCTGTTCATCATGTCTTCTCCTTCATTTGCGTATTGACAGAGATGCTCCAATGACAAGCCTAATCGGTTCATTTTGTGTTCGTCCGTCAATTGTCTGGGCACCCACCTTGAACACACTTTCTTAAATTTCAATCGGTCATGCATGATGCTGTATGCTGAACCATGTGAGCACCCTATTGCAGCTGCTACAGCGTCTATCGTTACTCGTCTGTCACCTTGAATCATCTCCTCAACCCGCTGCACAGATGCGTCTGTTGCAATTTCAACAGCACGACCAGATCGGATTTCGTCAACAATTTTAGAGCGTCCTTGAGAAAATTTTTTTACCCAGCTGTGCACCGCTTTACGGGACAAACAATTGTCAGCATAAACAGGAAGCATTTCTTTATGAATGTCTTTTGCAGGCAGTCCTTTTGCCCATAAAAAACGCACAACAGCACGTTGTTCATTGATTGTACACTTTGTAAATACAGTAGCCATTTTGTTTTTTGTGCTGCGCATGCGCAAGGTACAGCTAGTGCCATCTAGCGAACATAAACATAAAGTTCTATGATGATATCAACTATAAACAGCTTTAGAAACCACCTACTGCATTTTCCTGCCATCCAACATCAATTTGTGACTTACTTATTGACTCCCCCTCGTACTTTCTATTCTATTTTGTTAAAATCCACTTTTATTATCCACCAAAAGTTGATTTATTATTATCTTCTTCTTCTTCTGCATTGTTCTGTTGGGAGTCAGATGCTAATATGAATTTATTCAATGAACCAGCCCAACAGATTTTGTCCGTAGTAATTGTCTAGGTGATATTTATATTTTTCTTCTGCATTCATTCTGAAACTTCTGCTGATAAGCAGGACATAGTCTAGACAATAGAATGCATTATGTCATGGTTTACACCTTGGATGTGATATCTGCACTTTCCTGTCTGATAGGCCCAACTTCTCTGCTGCATTATTTGGTGCAAGATTATTTTCTTTCTTTTATCCAACTTTCTGGTAATTAACCAAAAATTAATATGGGGGTGCATGTAGCGCAGTGGTTAGCTCACTGGCTTCGCATATGAGTGGTCCTTGGTTGAGGCAGAAATGTTTTTCAGATCACAGCGGCTCCCAGGTCGACCTAGCCTTAATTGGGTACCGGATTAATCCAGAAAGTATAGACTTCAAGGGAGAGATGACTACTGCCCTCATATAGCTGAGCCAGTGAAATGTGAGATCGCTAACATCTCACACCCCTACGGCATTAATAAATGCTATGGGTCAACAGAGATGATGACATATTGAGAGATCGATGAACATGGAGATCAAAAATGATCACCAACGCCATTCAGCACAGCACTCGATGGTGATGATGGGTTAACTTATCCAAGATCATCACACAAAGTAAGCATCTCTTGTTTACTAGCCCTGATTCAAGCTGTCAACTTTCATTATAATGTTTACTAGCCCTGATTCAAGCTGTCAACTTTCATTATAATGTTTACTAGCCCTGATTCAAGCTGTCAACTTTCATTATAATGTTTACTAGCCCTGATTCAAGATGTCAACTTTCATTATAATGTTTACTAGCCCTGATTCAAGATGTCAACTTTCATGATAATGTTTACTAGCCCTGATTCAAGCTGTCAACTTTCATTATAATGTTTACTAACCCTGATTCAAGCGGTCAACTTTCATTATGTTTACTAGCCCTGATTCAAGCTGTCAACTTTCATTATAATGTTTACTAGCCCTGATTCAAGCTGTCAACTTTCATTATAATGTTTACTAGCCCTGATTCAAGCTGTCAACTTTCATTATAATGTTTACTAGCCCTGATTCAAGATGTCAACTTTCATTATAATGTTTACTAGCCCTGATTCAAGATGTCAACTTTCATGATAATGTTTACTAGCCCTGATTCAAGCTGTCAACTTTCATTATAATGTTTACTAACCCTGATTCAAGCGGTCAACTTTCATTATGTTTACTAGCCCTGATTCAAGCTGTCAACTTTCATTATAATGTTTACTAGCCCTGATTCAAGCTGTCAACTTTCATTATAATGTTTACTAACCCTGATTCAAGCGGTCAACTTTCATTATAATGTTAACTAGCCCTGATTCAAGCTGTCAACTTTCATTATAATGTTTACTAGCCCTGATCAAGCTGTCAACTTTCATTATGTTTACTAGCCCTGATTCAAGCTGTCAACTTTCATTATAATCAATAAAGCAGATGTACAGCTCGCCATTCCAAATATTCATATTCCATTATATAACAAGTTGGTCCGGACCAACACAATACATATGTAATAACAGAAATTTGTTAGATACAGTACAAACAATAAATATAATTGAGTATTTTAAAAAGTGTTGTTATAGAGAGAAATTTGTTATAAAAGGATGCGCTATAGAGGGACTCCACTGTACAAATGTGTTATGTAAATATTCTTAGAATAATATGTCGATTATGTGGTGGGTATCTTCTCTTTTATTGTTTAGTTTTAGAGCTGATAATTCTTATCTCTGATGTACTTAAACAAATGACCTTTTGTGCTGATTCTTATCTCTTTTATAATTACACAACTGACCTGTTGCAGTGACTATAATCTCTCATGTACTCAAACACTGACCTGTTTTGGGAATCACTGGCACCCTGTCTCCATTTCTCCCAATGAAAGTTGTTTCTCCACCCTCAAAACCCTGCCAGGCAGATGCAAACAAATATGTCAGAACAACTTAAAAGTTATTAGAAGAAGATATCCAGGTTTTAGTAGATATTTAGATATTAGAATATATTTAGGTATTAGAATATGCAGAGGTTCTCATTGATGCTGGCGTAAAAAGATCAATCATATCAAACATTAGGGGCAGACAGTCAAGGTTTCTAGGACATGTGCTGAGATGAACACAGCTTGAACACTTAATAACCACTGGAAAGATCAAAGGGAGAAGAGATAGGGGTCGACAAAGAGAAAAGTTACTAGATGGGCTTGTATTGTGGCATTGCAGAAGTTCACCAACCGAGGTTATTGACAACACAAGAGACAGAGAGTTGTGGAGAAACATGATCACCTATGCCAGTGAGCATGAAAATAATTCTTACAGCTGTTGGGAATTGAACCAGGTTTGTTCTAGCAGCACAGAATCACTTTGCAACACAAGTAAACAGGTTTTCCGTACTTGACCAACCACATCCCCTAAAAAAGATGTGGCGCGGTCAAGACTTTCAGCCTGTGTACTCAAGTCACTGAGAACAGACCAATCGAAACAAAGATTATTACAACATTAACGAACATCCCGTACAAGTATTAAAGTATCCCCAGGAACACAAACACAGAACATGCATATTCGTACACAAGGACCTAAAGGCCTTCTTGTAAACATAAATAACATAGAGACAGAACAATGTTGCTTCAAATAATATCTTATACAAATAAATTCAAGTAGGAAGCATGAGGATAAATGAAAATAATTCTTACAGCTGACGGGAATTGAACCAGGTTTGTTCTAGCAGCACCGAATCACTTTGCAACACAAGTAAACAGGTTTTCCGTACTTGACCAGTCAGCATGACACTTGATTGATTGATTAGAATATATGTAGGTATTAGAATATATGTACCAGTAGGTATTATGAATTAGATATGTTGATTATCCTCTTCGCACACCGGACACGGCCATAGGTGCTCAGATCAGTTCAGTAAATCTTTCAGGGTATAACAGCTGATGATTCCGGTTCTCTACTCTTTTTGAGCTCTTTTTCAGGGGTTCTCTATGGGCCGCACCCATCTTCACTTCCAATTCCTGCATTCTCAATATTGACTCATGCTCTTTCAACGTGAACAATAAAGAATAAAAATAATTGTGGATTTTTAAAAGTGTTGTTAAATATGGGTTATGTTATAAAAGAATGTGTTATAGAGGGATTCGGTACCTCTACTCTTGCGCAATACAAAAATGATTGATTCTTTCTGATGTTTCTTAGATATTTTCTATGAGCATCGTCCTAGTGTAGCACATCCTCATTGTGTTTGTTTGCTGATGATCTATCTACTTCTGTTCAGTTCCCTGTGGAATAGAGGTCTGCAACTGTTACTGTGTTCTGTACGGAGTTGCCCTCTTTATATGTGCTCACGAAGTGCCAAAGAATTAGTCCTTTCCTTCACTGTTCTTATTCAGGCATTCCTTGAACTTCCAACTCTTCTCTTTACTTGTTGGTTCCAGATCCTCTCTGGATATGCTATGTTAAGCCAATAGTTTACTTCTCTATGGTGAGCTGGAGAAGGGCAGATGATCTCAAGGTGAGCAAAAGAAGCACTACAAGGACTCGTTAAAGAGCTCACTGAAAGCCTTTGAAATAGACCACGATACATGGGAAGAACTTGCACAAAATAGATCTACATGGCGTTCTAAAATAAAAAAGAGCACATCATCTTGTGAAAAGAGGAGAAATGCGGCAGCTCAACAGCGGACAGCAGCTAGATAGTCATGGTGAGATCAAGATCTGTCTACTGTCGTCATTCCATGTCCGAACTGTCCAAGGACATTTACAGCTCGAATAGGGCTCATTAGCCATCTACAAACTCATAATCAAGGACATAACTCAAATTGAATTTTCAAAAGTGGTTGTAACAAATGGTCATCATCACCTGTGATGGACGAACAACAACATATTAAGCCTCTCTGACTTCTTTCTGAGGGTGTGACCTATCCATCTTCCATTTTCTATTTTCTATCTCTACCCCCAGCAGACACTGGAGTGTTTTCTTCCACAACTCAAATGATGATCACACTTTATAATAATACAAATTAATGCTAGTGTAGTATTCATGGGTGATGCTAATGAAATAATCCCTTTAGCTGTGAGCAGGTAGCTCTTGACACATGCTGATGATGAAATGATCGGTTTATCTTGATTCTTCATTAGAAAACTGGCCTCACAGCATGTGGGGCATTCCCATAAGTGCTCCGCCCTCTGTTCCAGTAGCCATTCGACTCAATGGTGTTTCGAGTCTAATGCCACCGAAACAGACGTCAACATCAGGACACAACTCTGGCCCTTGCGACAGTTTTCTTTGTTGTTCCGCCCATCCATGCCATGCCCGTAACTAGTTCAAGTGCTACGTCGGCATGTCGGAACAATGGTAACTGTTATCGAAGGTTACGACTACGGGATTGTATAAATGACGTGCCATGAAGCTTCTATAAGAAGATAACCTCAATATAAAGGCATGTCATCTACTAAGGTTTTCTGTTGCATGGTTGGTTTGTATAATGAGCCATTGGTAAGACCCACAGACACAACCGCATGCGCAAATCGGTTTATCTGTGAGCAGATAACTCTTGATACCCTTTCTGACAAAAACTTTCTCTGTTTGTAACCGAGATGACAGCCAGACTCTTATAAGTTTCTCTCAAAGGCATAATTGTGTAAGGAAGGTGTATGGATGCGTGACCAGTCCCAAAAGGGAGTCGTTTCAGTGCTGCAGTAACCAGGATCGTAACATCCTGTCAGGAGCACAACACACTTCTGGGCCAACTATCTCATGATTCGTCTGTTAGATTTGTTGACTCATCTGCAGTAACGGCTCAACTAGCATTCTTGTCTCCTAGGAATCTGCCACAAAAGGACAAAGATGAAATGTCTACTAGTATGTATCTCTTTGTTATCTATGGGGATAATATTACCGAAGACAAAAGTACGAAATCGAAAAAAGACATGCAGTAGTGAATTTTTTCTACATAAAACAGGTCATCAGCACAGCCTTCAACTTTCCTTAGTCACCTCTTACAACATGCATGAAAGAAGACAATGGCCGTATTCTTTGTATCCCAAACTAAAAGTCCAGGTTACTGTTGCCACACGGGTGAGCATTCATGGATAATAATGAACAATTTGCAAGAAATATTACCTCATTCAGATACAGTTGAAAGGTAATAGCACTCCGTTCTCCATTGTCACGCACATAAGAACCATCAAAATGAGGCTTGAAATATTCTCCAGGGTCATAGCGAAGAAACCTCATTCTGAAATGAAAAAATTGATGTAGGCAATTAAGTGGCAAAGTACAATTATGTACTACAAGAAGAGTTCATGTGAGGAATGAAGAGATTACAAGAACTATTATAATAATGTTTGTAGTCAAATATATTGAAAAACAGAGATTAAAATGGTTTGGCCACTTAATGAGAATGAACCCTTATTGGCCAGCAGCATGGACATATAACATAAGAATGGAAAGGTAGATTGAAGGAGTTACTAATGTTCTGAGACGACGTTGGGTTGGGTTGGATTAGGTTAGGTTCTTGATTCGTATTTTGATTAGTATTTTCTGTGCGTCTGTTTTCGAGTGGCCAAATGTTATAATATGTTTGATCCATTGATTGATTTGGGGTGGTCCCCCTGTAATTAGTCTGAGGCCTGCATTTTGGACTTTTTTTATGTATTCTGTCTTTGTTTTACATGAGGTGGCCCATGCTGTCATCCCATATTCTATCAGAGGTCTAACTGTTCCTTTGTATACGCTCTTAAGTATATTGCTATTTGCCCCCTGCAACTTGTGCCAGCTATTGTCTTTATGAGTGAGAGCTTCCGGGTTGCTTTCTGCTCTATCGCAGTCAGATGTTGTTTCCAGGAAAGTCGCTTGTCCAATGTAATTCCAGGGTAAGTAGGATTTTCTTCTAAAGCAATCTCCTTTCCATAGATTTTTAGGTTGACATTTTCTTGTTGATTTAACAAGCTAAAACATGTTGCTGATGTCTTAGCAAGTTGATCTGTACTCCCCAGTCAGTTGCCCATCTGCTGATGTTGTCTTAGCGAGGTTGATCTGTACTCCCCAGTCAGTTGTCCATCTGCTGATGTTGTCTTAGCAAGTTGATCTGTACTCCCCAGTCAGTTGCCCATCTGCTGATGTTGTCTTAGCAAGTTGATCTGTACTCCCCCAGTCAGTTGCCCATCTGCTGGTGTTGTCTTAGCGAGGTTGATCTGTACTCCCCCAGTCAGTTGCCCATCTGCTGATGTTGTCTTAGCGAGGTTGATCTGTACTCCCCCAGTCAGTTGCCCATCTGCTGATGTTGTCTTAGCGAGGTTGATCTGTACTCCCCAGTCAGTTGCCCATCTGCTGATGTTGTCTTAGTGAGGTTGATCTGTACTCCCCCAGTCAGTTGCCCATCTGCTGATGTTATTTAGTGCTGTCTGTATTCTACTTGTGACTGTGTTGGTCTGCAGCTCTCCAGATCACCAACATGGAGCACTTTGGAGACATGGTTGGTTAGCTTGTCTATAATGTTATTAATATAGACAAGGAATAGAGTTGGGGATATGACTCCTCCGTGCGGTACACCTTGTTAGAGACTGACTTGGTGGCTAAGTGTTCCATCTAGCCTTACTCTTGCTGTGCGGTACCGCAGAAAGTCTTGTATCATTGTACATTCTCCCTTCAACTTTATTTCTAAGTAGTTTTAGGAGTAGTCCTTCATTCCATACTTTATCAAATGCTTTAGTTAGGTCCACAAAGACTGCAAGTACTTTTTGCTTTTCCTAAAAGGCATTTTCTATTTCTTGATCTATGTATACAAGTTGGTCTTCTGTACTGCAATTTTTCCTGTATGCAGACTGTGAGTTATTCAGCAGGTGGTATTTTTCTAGATGCTATATTTGACTTGTGTTTACAATTCTTTCCATAAGCTTCCATAAGCAGCTTAGTAGGCTGATAGGTTGGTAACTGGATTTCTTGTTTTCTCTTTCTACTTTTTCCTGATTGGGATAAAGATTGCCTCTCACCATTTATCCAGAATTTTGCCTTTACTCCAGGACTGGTTGGAGACGAGGAGGAGTTTACATCTAGCTGTGGACTCAAGGTTCTTGATCATTTAATGTGCTGTCTTTACCTGGAGCTTTTTTTGTTTTTGGAGTTTGTTGATGGCTATGTTTAATTCTCTCATGGTGAAGGATAACCTCATGCAGGATTCAGGGTTTTGGATTTTTAGCTTGGCATTTTTGGAGTTTGTTGATGGCTATGCTTAATTCTCTCATGGTGAAGGATGACCTCATGCAGGATTCAGGGTTTTGGATTTTTAGCTTGGCATTTATTTCTTTCCTGACTTCTTTCATGTGCTTGTGGGGAAGTGTTACAGTATTTTCTTCCTTATAGAAGTCTGCTAGAATGTTTGCTGCCATTTTTCCTGTATGGAGTTTTCCAAGCTCGATGATGACCGTCTTACTGTATGCATTTTCTGCCTCTTTATTTAGTTTTTGTTAGCTTCCACAGCTTGCTTGTGTCTGTTCCCATGTTGAGGCTACTTGTTTGTTCATGCCAACTTCTTTGGATCTCAACTTCTTCTGTTCATTGATCCTGTTTTTATATTGTTATGTTCCTGGATATTTGCGGATGTGGGGTTTTTCTCCATGATATTTCATGTTTCTGTTAGTTCTTCTTCTTCTTCTGCATTCATTCTCAAACTCCTGCAGATTAGCAGGATGTAGTCCGGAGAACGGAATGCGTTGTATCATGCTGCTGTGATATCTGTGCCTTTCGGCCTGACACATCCGACTTCCGCATGCTTCTGTTAGTTCATTTTGAATCTCTTCTAGGGTAGCATTCAAGTAAAGTGCGTAGTCTCTTCTTTTGTCCCATGGAATGACCTTTTTGGCAGCTTGGATGATAGCCTCATTTATTATGGAAATGTTTTTATTTATGTTGTTTGAGCCAACAATATGCTGACAGAGTTGGTCTGTGTGAACTCCAAAAAGTGTCCAGTTTGCTTTTTTTTTAGTTCCAGCTGGGAGTCATATTTTGTGCCTTTGTGATTCCTCTCTCTGAGATGTGCAGTGTGACTGGGACATGATCACTGCCTTCAAGTTAGTTATTTACTGTTCTCGAGGTTAGACAATGAATGTCATCTGTTGCCATAGCCTAGCCAGATCTGGTGTACTTTTTGTTTTCCATGCTCTTGAATAATACGTTGGCTGATCATGTGGGTGGTTTATGACTGTGATGTTATTTTCTATCCACTAAATTTCTATCTCCTCTCCTTTCTGGTCGATTGATTCATAATCCCAGCTTGGTGAGTGACTGTTAAAGTCTCCAATGATGAGATGTCTGGAATCTTCAATTTTCACTTTATGTAATTCTAGTGTGGTGGCTGGATGGCTGTAGCAGTTAGTAATTGTCGAGTTTCCACTGGGCAACAGTAGTTTTACTGTGACCTGTTCTAGGTTGACCTCCTCAGATTTGCTGGTCTCCACTGTTGGTATTTCTGTTTTCATAAGTCATAAGACTTGATTCTTTTTTTCCTATCTTGGCGGAAGGATTAATATCCCTGGATTAAGGTATCAGCACTGCCTGATATCCCGTCCCATCCTCGTAGGCAGCAACACTAGTTTGGTCCGCAACCGCTTATTTACAGCTGACGCTCCATATCTGGAATGCCGTTCCACTATCCGCCACCTGTGGACGTGCCTGGCAGCCCCCTTCCCCCAGAATCCCTCCACTAAATGATATCAATTACAATTTATTCATGCTATACAAATTGTTGAAGAGATTATTACCGTTCGTTCAAACCTAGAACTTTATGTCTCTTGTACACAGGAGGAATGAACTCTTTTATTCTTGTCCATAATTCATCCGTGTATTCTACAGAATCAATGATGCAGCGCTGGTTGTTACGTGCTTCGGTCATCATCATTTCTCTGAAACAGATCATACATTTATAATTTTACTAAAGCTCAGATTCTACTTCTCCATCTTCTTCTTCTTTCTGTCCTCATGTACCTTTCGGTGTTGAGGGGAGAGTGATTGTACGGTCTTTTGCCCTTCTATTTGCCTCTTCTGTTGTTATATTTCTGAATGTCTCTAATACACTATCTATCCACCTTTTACGAGGGCGTCCAATAGGTCGACTGTTTTCGTATTGTTTGTTAAGTGTTTTTTGGATAATACTTTGCTATTTCTATCTGGTTATGTGGCCATACCATTTAACTTGTTGTTTCTGGATGTATTCTGCTTGTGTAGGAGATTTTGAATCAGCATATGCACAAAAAGCATATGCTGCTTCCATCAACATGTAGAAGTCTAGATCAGTGGTTCCTATAGTGGGCCATATGGTTCCACAGGGTAGCATGGAAAATTACAGAGGGGGCCATGGAGAACAATTTTGGAATTGGTGGTTCATTGGAAGGTAACTATGTAAAATGATGGGCATTAAGATTTATATCGATAAATCTTTAAAAGCTGTGGTAACATGAAATGAAATAATAGATAAGAGAGAGATTTGTATACAAAATCACTGACCACGCAAATTATTAGCTGGCTATAAACGTTTGTGGTCAAAGGTGACAGCAACCCAGAAAGCTGAAAAAAAGGTAAAGCAATGTTGACCATGGAAACAATTTGAATGGGTGACCAAAGAAGATTAGCATGCTAGTTATGGAAAGCCAATGTAGTACTTTTAACACTTTCACTGTGCATACAGAAATATAAATGTCCTTTTATAATTAGTGGGGCCATAAGTTACTTTTGTGCAATAAACAGCCAAGAAAAAGCCAAATAAACCAAGCCAATTGTATGAAGCCAACTAAACTATAAAAAAAAGTCTGAATTATGGAATTTGTCTCAATTAATCTGGTATGACATGCTTTCATATTATAAACAAGGGCATCCACTACCATATTTAATTTATTTCTAACACTACAGAGTTGTTTCTCCATATATAAACATCGGGAAGGGGGAGGGGGGGGGAAGAGAGAATTAATGTGCTAATAGACTCAAGCTACTTTGATTGAAAATCTTTAAAATCTACTTTCCTGGATAAAATCCATAAGAGTACCTCTGTATATTCTTCATTTTTCCCATAAGGTTGATAGGTGTGAAACATAATCAAACAGGCCTACTATAACTACCAGAGAACTTATAATACATTTTTTTGTTCGTAATTGGATAATTAACATAACTAAACCAGTTTGAATGTAAATTATTATTGTGGAAGTTTGATAAGTACAAATTATTATTGTGGAAGTTTGATAAGTATAAATTATTATTGTGGTAGTTTGATAAGTATAAATTATTATTGTGGAAGTTTGATAAGTATAAATTATTATTGTGGAAGTTTGATAAGTATAAATTATTATTGTGGAAGTTTGATAAGTACACATTTCAGGACATAAAATAGTTTAAATATTTTAATCTATTGTTCTTCTTGTTCCATTGTTGTTGAGAAATAGAATCAAGATGTCAGAAGGCAAATGAAGTGACATATCAACTTTCACCATTACTCCTGCATCCTTCTTCTTCTTCAGCATTCATTCTCAAACTCCTGCTGGATCTCCCTTGTAGCAGGACCATGGTCCTACTAGATTTCCAGCAGGATATAGTCCAGAGAATGGAAATACGTTGTGTCGCCGTTTTATTTTCACCAATGGCCTGACACATCCATCTTCTGCGGAACTCCTGCATCCAAAAATCAATATGGGCATAAAGAGACAAATAATATCTACAATTTTCAACCAACACTTTGTTGCCAGTGTCATACATGGTCTTTAACAACCTTGCAGCAACGAAAAATCATCACATGTGAGATGAAGTGTTTGAGAAAAGCAGCTATGGTCACCAAACTGGACAGAGTAAGAAACAAGGATATCAGAAAAAGAGTAGGAATAATGCCTTGTATTGAATATATAGAGCGTCAGCAGATAAAGTGGTTTGGTCACCTTATGAAAATGGACCCAAACCAATTACCATTAAGAGCTTATAACAATCAGCTGGATACAGAGAAAAGGGAAGACAGAGAAAGAGATGGATCGATAACATCACGACCACCCTCCACAAACATGAACTCATTACGACTAAGGCATCACATCTGGCCTTGAACAGAAACTTACAGCTCCCCCACCCCTACACTTAATGGCAAGTGTGGATGGTATCAACCAGTTTCCACCTAGGGTTAGACAATAGACAATTGTTCTGTTTGTTAAATTCAATTTTTTATTTAAGATATTTCTTATTTCAAAATTACGCCTGTGTGTTGCTGGGCCCGAAAGGGGAGCAAAGAATAGCAACACTGTTTACCTTTTACATGACACAACGCATTCCATTCTCAGGACTACATCCTGCTAATCTGCAGGAGTTTGAGAACGAATGAAGAAGAAGAAAAAGAATTTCAAAAGTAGTGTACTCTCCAAATTTTCTTTAAAATAATACATTATAATTATACATTAAATGCATTATCATATAAATAAATTTGGGTACAGTACAAGTAGAGCCCCCACATAGTTGAGTTATTTCCCTTGTCTATATTTGTAAATTTCCTGTTCATCATTTGATAATTTAAATATTTATTTTAGGGTTTGGGTTAGGGTTAGGATAGTTGTGTTATACATAACTAACCCTAACCCCAGTCCTGAATAAATAAATATGTCAACTATTAAAAAGATGAATTCAAATATCTTGGCAGCAAATTGAGATAAGACAACAAGCTAGAAGCAGAAATAGATGCAAGATATAATACGGCCTGTCAGGTCATCTGTCAATTAATACCTTTACTACAAAACAAAGATATTACACTAGAAACAAAGAAAGCGTTATTCAGCACCATTTTTCTACTAATGTTGTGTTATCAGTGTCAAACTTGGACATTGGATTCTAGAACAATACATAAGATTAGTACCACTGAAATGAAATGTGTGAGACGTATGATTGGAGTTAGCCTGAGAGACAAAATCAGGAATGAAGAACTAAGAAAAAAATTAGGGATCATGTCAACATTAGAATATACTCAGAAACAACAAGTTAAATGGTTCAGCCACATAACCAGACAGAAATAGCAAAGTATTATCCAAAAAACACTTAACAAACGATACGAAAACAGTAGACCTACTGGACACCCTCATAAAAGGTGGATAGATAGTGTATTAGAGATACTCGGAAATATAACAGTGGAAGAGGTAAATAGAAGAGCAAAAGACCATACACTCACTCTCCTCTCAACGCCGAAAGGTACATGAAGATAGAAAGAAGAAAGAACTATTAAATGATGAACATGAAATTTACAGACATAGACAAGGGAAATAATTAAACATTGTGGTGGCGACTACTTGTACTGTACCTATATTTATATATTCCAATGATGCACGTAACAAAATATTTAAGAAAAACAAACAGTCTGGTTGAACACAATCAAAACTACACAGTGAATGAAATAATTAAGAAAATGACTATCATAGTCTCATGTATACCTGCCACCTCCAATATTGATGAGGGCTTGTACATATCCTCTGCTTTCTGACTCTGCTATGAAGTTTTTACACTCCTAAAATAAAAGAAAGACTATTTTGTTTATAGAAGAAAGACTCGAGGAAACCAGACATGCTATGTTAACATTATAGAAGAAAGACTCAAGAAAACCAGACATGCTATGTTAACATTATAGAAGAAAGACTCGAGGAAACCAGACCTGCTATGTTAACATTATAGAAGAAAGACTCGAGGAAACCAGACCTGCTATGTTAACATTATAGAAGAAAGACTCGAGGAAACCAGACCTGCTATGTTAACAATATAGAAGAAAGACTCAAGGAAACCAGACCTGCTATGTTAACATTATAGAAGAAAGACTCAAGGAAACCAGACCTGCTATGTTAACATTATAGAAGAAAGACTCTAGGAAACCAGACCTGCTATGTTAACATTATAGAAAAAAGACTCAAGGAAACCAGACCTGCTATGTTAAAACTATACATACAAGATGACTAAGAAATAATTAGTTATTCTGTATATCAATTATGAATCTGTGTGTTGCCAGGTCCCAAAAGATGAGCAAAGAATAGTACACTGTTGCTTGTCATGCATGTTGTAGAAGAGTGACTAGAAGACTAGGCGTAGGGTTAATCACCCCAGCCATGATCTCCACTGTGGTGTAGTCTACCAAAGACCCATATATGGGTTTCTTTGTTTAATAGAGAATTAAAGCCTCTTGCAGAGGCATGACTTTTCAACCAGAGACTGGAGTCTATACTTGTTATATTGGGCCATGACGGCTTTATCTGTGTGACCTTAATGATAGTGTTCCTCCTTCCCAAATGAAGATGATCGAGGCCAACTCCTTAAAGTGGAGATGGGGGCTTAGTCCAGTCAACAGAGGATGAAAACTAAGATTGATCGGGTCATCCCCACATCGAGCAGGACCACATTCCTGCCCAAGCAAACTCAGGTCCTAAAGTCAGAGATACCAGGGTGAGCTGTGCACCAGCAACTATGGATGCAACACAACAAGATAACATGTCTTTACAACAAAATTGTATGCAAAATAAGTTTAAAGCTGTAAGCCACTGAAAATAACATTTTAAAAATAAAACAAAAGGTCAAGATACATTTTATTCATTGTGTGTCTTCACATGATTATGTCCCATCCAGGTTCTGAAAGATTTGATTGTGTCTTCACATGGTTGTGTCCCATCCAGGCTCTGAAAGATTTGATTGTGGGTCTTCACATGATTATGTCCCATCCAGGTTCTGAAAGATTTGATTGTGTCTTCACATGTTATGTTCCATCCAGGCTCTGAAAGATTTGATTGTGGGTCTTCACATGATTATGTCCCATCCAGGTTCTGAAAGATTTTCTGTTGCAGTGCGAGCAGGAACATAGTAGATCTTGTAATGAGAAAAAACAGTCTTGTCTCTCCTTTTATTTGTGTCTCTTGATTCAGCTACAGTGTTCTACTCTGTTCAAAACTTGTCACACAGTCAAGAAATGTTTCAATCACCTACAGTGTTCTACTCTGTTCAAAACTTGTCACACAGTCAAGAAATGTTTGAATCACCTACAGTGTTCTACTTTGTTCAAAACTTGTCACACAGTCAAGAAATGTTTGAATCACCTACAGTGTTCTACTCTGTTCAAAACTTGTCACACAGTCAAGAAATGTTTCAATCATCTACAGTGTTCTACTCTGTTCAAAACTTGTAATACCTGCACTGATCTGACAATTCCATGCTGGACAGTTAAGAAATGTGGTTTCCCAAGAGCTTGGGTCAATCATGCAGTTCTTAAGAGATATCATCAAGTAGTCATTTGACTTACGCCAAAATGGCAGACTAGAATTAATGTGTTCTCTTTACGGTGCTCGATTAACGGTTGTTCCTTCCTGAAAGTAATGGCAACCTACACGAATATTGTGCCAAGAAATTTCCAATGGATTAATCTAATCGCTAGAAAATGCAAGCCCAAGACAGAGAGGGTTCAGAGTTCATTGGGAAGACAACGTTCTGGAAGGAATACATCACATGACAGTCATTGAAATGCTTTTTCTGATCTCCATTTGAGTGCTTATCCACACACAGTTCACCTTAGAATTGTTACCTTTTGTTTTGGGACAGAATTATATTATCATGAATGCAATTGGACAACCATTGTTTTCTGTGTTTAGTATTCCTTTGAATTTTTTATGAGTGGCATGTATTAAAGTTGCAAGAAAGTAACATCAAAGTCCCTGTTATCTGTCCATCACTAGATGCATCCACATTTATGTAGGGGGAATCCAATTATAACAATTTGATCCGGACCGACAAAATATATATGTAATAACAGAAATTCACTATATACAGTACAAACAAATACAGAATAAATATAATTGGGGATTTTTAAAATTGTTGTTACATGGGAAAATTTGTTATAAAAGGATGCACTATAGAGGGATTCCACTGTAACAACAAAGTCCCTGTAATCTGTCCATCACTAGATGCCTTCTTCACATTTGTGTCTTCTTCTTCTGCGTTCGTTCTCAAACTCCTGCAGATTAGCAGGAAGTAGTCCGGAGAACGGAATGCGTTGTGTCATGGTTTACAGCATTGCTGCGATATCTGCTCCTTTTGGCCTGACACATCCGACTTCAGCATGGCTTTGGGTCACTGACCGTATATGGGATGGGGCAGCCAACTCCATCCCATAACCTCCTTAGTCGCCTTTTATGACATGCATGGAAGGTAAACAGTGTTGATATTCTTTGCTCCCCTTTCTGGCCCGGCAACACACAGACAGCACATTTGCGTCTGTTTTACTATTGAGTTTGTTTTTTTAATTTTCACCTGGCTTATAAACTCTTTCTTGTTCCCTGGGCTCCATGAGGACTCTCATGATTCTGTGATCACATGTGCGTGCTGGTTAGTGTGTGACCTCTCCATGTCCACTACCTTCTCCGCTGAATATTCTTGTTTGCGTTCGTTATCAAAATCCAACTGAATCTCTCTTGCAGCAAGAAAATAGTCCACTAGATTTCCAGTAGGAAATAGGAAACTAATACGGATGTTATATGTTTGTTGTTACTGAGGATATTTCAATATCTGTACGGGATGTTCGTTGTTGTTGTTGTAATAGTCATTGTCTCGATTGGTCCATTCTCAGTGACTTGAGTGCACAGTTTGAATGTCTTGACAAAACATCTTTTTTTTTTAGATGCGGTTAGTCAAGTATGGAAAACAAGTGTACGATAGTTGCTAGGCAATTTGGTGCAGTTGAATGGACTGGTTCAATTCCTGTAAGTCTCAGGAATTTTTAGATTTCCAGTAGGATGTATTCCAGAGAATGAAGATGAGCTATGTCCCCATTTTATTTGTGCCAATCAACCGACACATTCAACTTTGGTTATTAATTGAATATAAACGAGATTTAATTTTCAACCAATAAGGTCTTTATCACGATAGGAATAAACAGACAGAATTTAAGGAAATGATAGGGGCATAAAATGTCAACATACTTATTACAACTTATTCAAGAGACATCATATTGTATAAAAAAATTAAAAACTCACTGAGAAAAGAAAAAACAAAAGAATGAAAACAAAATAAAGTATTAAAATTTAGAAAGTATCAGCCATCCGTCTAGGACCCTTACCTCTTCTGTGAGAACATTATGTAAAACAAATGCAAGGTGTCCTTGATATCCCGTAGGAAGATCAATATCTTCCTTTGTCACTCGTGGTCTGGCTCCTCTGGTAAACATTGTAACTCAGAATAATCTTGAATCAGATCTATAATTAATTTTTTTAAACAGTATTTTAAATTAAATTATCTCTATATTTTAACAAATAATTTAAATAGCTAAATATATGTTGTTCGTCCATCACATGATGATGATGTATGTGTTGTTCGTCCATCTCATGATGATGATGTATATGTTGTTCGTCCATCACATGATGATGATGTATGTGTTGTTCGTCCATCACATGATGATGATGTATGTGTTGTTCGTCCATCACAAGTGATGATGATCATTTGTTACATCCACTTTTGAAAATTCAATTTTAGTTATGTCCTTGATTATGAGTTCGTAGATGGCTAATGAGCCCTATTCGAGCTGTAAATGTCCTTGGACAGTTCGGACATGGAATGAAGACAGTAGATGGATTTTGGTCTATCCGTGACTTTCTAGCTGCTCTTGAGCCGCTGCATTTTTCCTCTTTTCACAAGATGATGCGCTCTTATTGATTTTAGAACGCCATGTTGATCTATTTTGTGCAAGTTCTTCCCATGTATCATGGTCTATTTCAAAGGCTTTTAGTGAGTTCTTTAACGAGTCTTTGTAGCCCTTCTTTTGGTCACCTTGAGATTGTGTGCCCTTCTCCAGCTCACCATAGAGAAGTATCTTTGGCAGACGATGGTCTGGCATACGCACCAAATGACCTGCCCAACGAATCTGTGTCTGTATCAGGATCGTGTCAATGCTGGGGATACCAGATCTATCAAGGACAGTGGTATCTGGAATCTTGTCTTGCCATCTGATGTTCATAACTTTTCTGAGACAATTTGTATGAAAATGATTGAGTTTTTTCACATGACGTCTATACACAGTCCATGTTTCACTAGCGTATAACAGCACTGGACGTACCACTGCTCTGTAAACTTTCAGCTTAGTCTGTTAGCTAAATATATACCGCCAAAGATGAATGTGTAAGGGGAATGTCCTGGTATAAGAGAGAACCAGTGGAACTTTAAGAATATATTAAATATAATTTAATCTTATATTTTTAAAAATGAAAGAAGAATGATTTGAGATCATGGATTTTCTGCCAAAGACGGATGTGTCAGGACATTGGCGCAAATAAAACGGTGACACAACGCATTTCCATTCTCTGGACTACATCCTGCTGGAAATCTAGCAGGACCATGGTCTTGCTACAAGGGAGATCCAGCAGGAGTTTGAGAATGAATGCTGAAGAAGAAGAAGATGATCATGGATTTTGTTTTCAGTTTGTTTTCAAACTCCCACCAGATCTCTCTTATAGCAGGATTAGTCCAGCAAGATGTAGTCCAGAGAACGAAAATGCATTGTGTAGCCTTTTTATTTGCGTCAATGTCCTGACACATCTGACTTTGGCATTGGAAACTAATACATTCAGAGTTTTTACCACATCAACCTAGCAGTGGATGTCTATAACGATATTGATAGTATAGTTGGCAGACAGTACAAGTGAACTGGTTCTTGTACCCCTACTGGATGGTCACCATGCTCACAGCTAACCATGGTCACATGACAGTTGCTTGACCTTTTGTCGCAATCCTGCATCTCTATCGCTACAGACACATACATATTTCTTCTTCTTCAGAGTTCATTCTCAAACTTGTACTTGATCTCTCTTGTAGCAGGACAATGATCCTACTAGATTTCCAGCAGGATGTAGTCCAGAAAATGGAAATGAGTTGTGTCGCTGTTTTATTTGCACCAATGGCCTGACACATCCATCTTCAGCTGGCTTGTGTGGAATCACTTTACAATGCGTTACTTTGTCATATTTCATATTTCTATGTACAAATCAAATGCATAATTGTATTTCATAATCATGATAACAGTATGACATCAGCCTTTGAGATAATGCTGTGCCCAAGAGATTTGTTTCTCTCCGCATCAATGGTGCTCATGTAAAGGATCCAACAATTTATCACCCAAACCGCCCTCGTGCTGCCAAGGCCCAAGAGGGGTAGCAAAGAATAGCAACACTGTTGATCTTCCATGTATGTCGCAAGAGGTGCGTAAGGAGGTTATGGAGTAGTTGGCTGCCCTATCCCATAGAGGGTCAAATTGAGTCAAAGTCAACCTGAAATTGGATGTGTCTGACCGAAAGGCGAAAATATCACAGCAAGTTGTAAAACATAACACAACACATTCCGTTCTCTGAACTACATCCTGCTAATCTGCAGGAGTTTGAGAGCAAACAAAGAAGGAGGAAAAAAGAAGAATCACCCAAATGAAACAGCAAAAACAGATCGCTTGACAAGTTCACTGAAAAAAAATATCAGTTCCCGATCAAGTTGTATCAGGTGAGATAGTCCTGACAGAATCTGCAAGTTTCTTTTGTCCTACTTCAGAAGCAAAGAAGCGATGCTTGGACAAAATCGGGTGAATGGACACACTGATTTGAATATCCCATTGATTAAGGTACAAAATGTCTTCATGTAAAGACACTGTCTGAGTAGCCAAATGCCCTCCAAGCATCACTGACTTCCTGAGGTTGAAGCCTTGTGAGTAAAAGGGATTAGAAACAGCATATTCAGAGTGGCAATACATAGATTTGAATCTTGGACACTCACTCTCACCAATACAGTGAGTTACAAAGATAATAATAATAAAACCTATAGGCCTAACCCATCTGGGTCGTATAGGTGCCACACTGGAGACATCCGCACAAAAAACCCTCCAAACATTATCCTCAGCCATTCTGAGGAGTATAGAATAATCATTCCCAGACCATCCCTTTAATAATGCTATCATTGATCAATCAAGGACTTTCTTTGGCTGCTTATTCTCCTTCCACCATCGACAGTTCTTTGCAAAATAATTTTAGAAAGTGAGTAGTGTCTCGTTACATATCCAAACTAAACAAGTTTATGACATTTCTCCTGGTTTTGGTTCAATCTCATAAGTTGATCGAACCATTTTACTTGCTGTCTTTCAATATGCTCAGGATCTCTTTTCCTAATTTCTTCATTTCTTATTAAATAAGTTATTTTATCCAGTATCTAACTATCTTCAGTAAAGTAATGAAATGGTGATAACCAGACAATAACCAAATAGTAACCAAATGGTAATAACCGGACAAATGTCCTCCAGAATGGTCCAACTCGGGAACAATTTGTCGAAATATGTAGACTAAATTAACAAGGATATGATTCATGTCTCTTTAATTGCGATTTTAACGGCACTTGTTGACAATATCCGACCACAGGTAGGCCTATTTACAATTTTTTCAACCAATGTTACCACTGACATTTTAGAAATAGTCCTACATCGCCCTATTTAAAAACCCAGATAACTCCGGGCTATTTATTTAAAAAATACGCCAGGGTCAAGTAATTCGTCTATTTACGGTTGCAATTCCATTGTTTTCATTTGACTTTCGGTGAATTTTTGGAAATCTGAAATATTTAGCCGTCTTTTGAGTAAATTTCTAGGATTTCCTGAAAAAACATTAAGGTATAGGCCCTGCGTGGTCAAAATAACCACAGCACCTCAGACTATAAACAAAAAACGCCAAATATAGTGAAAAACCCAAGCTGTGGCAATGTTTCTTTCAACAGTGTCAGTACAGAAAGAACGGCACTTGATGATGATATCTATAGTAAACTACGCCCACTTGATGCCAGAACCCGAAATGGGATTAAACTATAATAACTTTGATCTGCCACAAAATCAAATGTCATAGAAAGCAACTAAGGAAGTTTGAGTAAAGGTCAAAGTGTTCAAAAATGTCACGCTGAAATCATGCTTAGGGTCCTATATTTATTGTTTTCGGACGAAGGTTTAAATATCGCAGCCAAGCTGTAAACAACGTTACAGATCATTGACTCTGATCTCCATACATAACACCCTGCATACCAACAGAATTTAGAAAAGAAGAAAGAATAACTCGACTCTACGACTGCTTATGCCCTAAGCATAAAGAACTAATTACTACAGTACATAGGCCTACAAAATATTATGAAACTGAAACAGTAGAAGTTAGTTCGTTCTCAAACTCCCTAGAGCATAGCTAACACAAAATATCGTACATGTCTTACCTGTGATTGGGCTCCCATTGCTTTACATCAACACAACATCGCTTATAATGAGTCCGTTACAGGATATTCCTGGAATATTAATATATGCTATAGATAGTAACATAAGGGCCGTTCCCAGTTTCCATGAAATGGTGACTCCCCTTAATAAATCTACAATCAGGATACTGATACAAGCGTGTTCTTCTCCATTTCATTTTTTTTCATTCATTTTCCTTTTGCGCTGAAGTTAGCGCATAGGGCAGAGGTAAGATCTCTCCAATTCTGTCTGTTCAAAGCTATTCTGTGCAGTTCTTGGATAATATGGATATTGATTGTTTTACTTTCTCTAAGTATTGTTCTTCTGAGTGTTTCTTTTGGTCTA
This sequence comes from Meghimatium bilineatum, assembly GCA_034231615.1. Taxonomy (NCBI): domain Eukaryota; kingdom Metazoa; phylum Mollusca; class Gastropoda; order Stylommatophora; family Philomycidae; genus Meghimatium; species Meghimatium bilineatum. The sequence continues at coordinate 7,205,725 of CM067318.1, forward strand.
CCCCTGGCTCTTTTGCCTGTAGGTATCCATTAAAGAGATTGGTAATGTATTCTTCTCCATTGCCACGCACATATAAAAATATAATTTTGTAGACGTTGATATAAACACGAGTTGGCTAGCAACCATAGGTCCCTTGTTTGTTTGTTTACTGATGATTGGTTGATTGGTTGCTGATCCAGTGGTCCATGGGCTCATGCCCTTTGACTCAATGCCACTAAAATGGCATTATATTACTGGGGAGTCTGTGGATTTTCGGCCCACCCAGAGCCAGAGAATAACTATTACACCTCCAGGAAGGTAGGTTTCAACCTATGCACTTCTCCTAGCCACTGTTGCCAAGATAAGGTTCACTGTGCTCATTCTCCGCCACCAATTGACTACTGGTTATGCCGAACTTCTCTATTGTTCCAGACATGCAACCAAATGTTCACGTCAAAAGGATTGTAACGTCCTGAGTCACAGTGCCTCTATGATGGACCTCAGCCATAGGAAAAACCGTGCTGTCAGTTTCCTGCTCCCCAGTACGAGGGGGGGGGGGGGAATGGGTCAAAGATTGGCATACTAAATTTTGACATACTCGTAATTTATGGACTCCCCCTTAGGCTATCCATCCTTAACCGAATTCGAGCATCATTTAGAACTATGAGCAGCAGACTAAATCTCATGGTGTTTTAAAACGTAATCACCGCCGAAGCGGATGTGTCTAGCCATTGTCGCAAATAAAATTGTGACACGACGCATTTCCATTCTCTGGACTACATCCTGCTAGAAATTTTGTAGGATAATTAACCTGATACAAGAGAGCCCCTGTGGGATTTTGAGAATGAACGATGAAGAAGAAAATGTAATCAATAGATAAAACTCCATTGTCCGGGAAACAACCCGATACTGGAATCATGAGGGCTGGTATAACACATGGTAAATATCAAAGTGAACGGGAATGTGTACATTGAAATCCCTCTATAGTGCACCCTTTTATAACACATTTCCATATTTAACAACACTTTTTACAATCCCTAAATATATCTATTCTATATTGTTTGTACTGTATATAGCGATGTTTGTTTACATATTTTGGTGGTCAGGGCCAAATTGTTATAATAGGATTCCACTGTATATAGTTTTCGTGAGTTAAATCCCCATTTTGGTGAACAATTTGTTACACATGGTTTTCCGTCTGTGTCATCAATGTTCCACTAGAAAAAACAATGAAATGACAATTGTATTCTCAATATCCTACTGGAATTATATTGTAGCAGAACAATGATCATACTAGATTTTCAGCTGGATATAGTCTGGAGAACATTTATGCATTTCGACAATGGTCTGCTACTGCCGGCTGTTCAAAATCACAAAATAACACTTTTCAAAAACCCCCAATTATATTTATTCTTTGCACTATATAAATCGAAAGTCTATTATAACATACATAATTTTCGGTCCAAACCAAGTTGTTATAATGGAATGTGAATGCATATAACTATACACGTCTAGTACTATAAATTACTAATTATAAATAATAGTGGAATCCCATTATAATGAATTGGTCCGGACCAATGTTATATGTATGTTATATAGGCCTGTATGTGGTGGTGCAAAGAGTCTCGCATTGCTCTCGTGTAAACCCAGGGTTAGCAGATAACCAAGATCCTAATGCAGCTCTTGCTGTATTCCTGGCTAACACTTTTAGGCTAGTATCCGTGGATGATGTAGATTAAAAGAGAATTGCCTGCAGAGAGACAGAAAATACCCCCAAAACATCTACAACATTACATCCAACATATGCAAGGCATCTGTGTATGCTGGCTTAAAAAGCAGAAACATTGGAGCGACGACTAACGTCAATGTCCCTAACATACGGTGATTTTACGAGTCCACACCAAATCTGGAAAAGGTAAAACATGCTAGATGGCAGCGTAGTGTACATGGGTCGAGTCAGTAGTAACGGAGCTTATTTTGGTAACACATCTACCTATTTTTGTTTATCTTTATATTTGCCCTGTGTTACTCCAGCCACCAACTTCCTGTTTAGGGTTGTTAACCTACGCTGGAACATTTATCCCTCGATTGGCTAAGTGATGTGCATTCTCGAGAACACACATAAGCCTACATGTCCCATCACAATTGACCCCATCCAAAGTAGGAGTCATGACTCAGGTAATGGATACGCAAACTTTAACATGCACTCCTGGGTATGGAAGAAAGCTTTGAATACAGTTCCCCATTGCACACAGGACAAGCACTGAACAAATGTCGGGGAGTGCATTGTTCAAATATCTGACCAAAGCAGTGTTGAGACTCGGAATCTTGGCATTATGAGCAACATAGAGGGGGAGGCGCAAGTCTCTAACTACACTGCAGACCTAGCCCAACTCGACTGTTGGCCGTTTCCCAATACAGAGAGAATTTGGTTCAGTACCCAAGGGTCCACTGAGAAGCTCCTCGTCTGAGATTTGTTGTTTACCTACCTCTTTGGGCAAAATACACAGACCGCTCATGACGATGGATTGGAAGGCCATCTCAAGCGGACGAGGCAAGTGCGTGATAAATGCACAGGTCAAACCTCGGACGTGTTTGGCAAAGCAGCGCCTCGTCTAGGAAGGTGTATCAACCCTGAGTCTAATTCGACCGTCGCTGTTACCCAACACGGCTCATACGGAAGAAAATTCTGGGACCTAGGGACACAAAGGATGGTAATGGAATGGTCTTCATACACGAGGAACAGAGAATTGACAAACAGTGGTTGACCCAATCAAAATATCAGCTCGCCTCGTCTAGTGTACCCCTCCCCTCTTCCGATTAGAAAGTTCCTCCAATACGAAGTACAAAAAGCCGAAATGTGAAGCCTTCTGGGTACGAAATAAAAGCTCATAAACCTCCCCATTGCACATAGGAAGTAAGAGCTAATCGTTCGTAATTAATGGGGTTCTCAAACAATAAAAAAACAATAACATACATATATATGTTATAATTAAAATTAGCTATATACCGGGTAAGTTATACACCGATAATGAAAACCTAATTGGGGATTTCGAATAGTGTAATACAGGAAAATTTGTTACAATAGAATGCGTTATAACGGATATCATTGTACACTATTGCTAGAACATTTTTGTTTTTCATGGAACATATGATTGCTATGTTGCCCTTCACCAAATATTTGTAGGCATGTTTATTCAGCTTCCACATGGGGCTATAATGCATGACCATCCCATACTCTTATAATGGTTTTTTTTTTGATGATGTTCTTTGCTATCTAATTTTCTTCTCCCTTCATTCACTTGGAAAGTACTTAGACCTGCATCTGAAGTTGTCTCTTCTATAAACTGTGGTTTGTAACTCGTACAGAGGCATGTGTACTTGGCTCAGCATTTCATATTTTGGGCATTTCTGAAAAATATAATCTGCTGCCTGAAGTGTCTGCCCATGTTGCCAATATTGAACTTTTTATTCATGTGCCTGCGGAGTAGGCTGTGTCATGTTTTGAGGCACAGAATCGAAACTTGGTCTAGTCTGTTCAAAATTTTGCAGTTATTGGCACATCTGGTTAATCATCAGCAGCTTCCTTCCTTAGATGATCTTTCTCGTTTCCAGATATTCCAAAATGTGATGGTATATACCCCATAACTGTACATAACTTTATGCTGATTGCTTAGTTTGGTCACTAATATTTGCAGGTCAGGTATTTTTTCACTAATATTTGCAGGTCTGGTATTTTTTCACTAGTATTTGCAGGTCTGGTATTTTTTAACTAATATTTGCAGGTCTGGTATTTTTTCACTAATATTTGCAGGTCTGGTATTTTTTCACTAATACTTGCATGTCTGGTATTTTTTCACTAGTATTTGCAGGTCTGGTATTTTTTCACTAATATTTGCAGGTCTGGTACTTTTTCACTAATATTTGCAGGTCTGGTATTTTTTCACTAGTATTTGCAGGTCTGGTATTTTTTCACTAATATTTGCAGGTCTGGTATTTTCCTGGACTGTAGCACTGATCAAGCATGTCAGGAATACTACAGGCTATAAACCAAGATCAGCACTAAGAATTGTTCGGTTGCCACCTTGATTTCTACATCTTAATTATGACAATTTTTCCTGTTAGTGCTTTGATTGTATCTCTAACATTATTTGGGTACTCTATATATATTCCTGCTACTCCATTTTTAATGCATTCTCTGATGACCTATCTGTATATACTCTGATCCACTGACATCTAATTACATACCTCAGCAGTTATGGTTTCCAAACTATAACATTCATTATGTTTTATGGCATTCAGCTCTGATTTAACCAAATTTAACTAATGTCTGTGGCTGAAAAGTGACTACCCATTATAAAAGATATATTTTATTGTAATAATTGAAACAACCTCACACAAACAAAACAAATAACGCAACAAAATTGAACAACAAAATCCATGTTTTAATATAGCCTGCATGATATGCTAAAACTTACCAACAAGAGAGAAAAACAAGCTACAAGTTATATAAGACAACAAATATAGAAAGTGAATTTGTCAATATTTCATACATTCTACAAGAAATCTCTTCTAAAATTCTGTACACAAGTAGTGAATATTCTGGTTGAAAATGGTGCTATAAAACACTTTGGTATACGATTGTAAAATTTCAGTCAGTAAATGAAAACCATGGTCAGTTGATGGTAGTACGAACAGAACAAATATCTTCAGACTTGGTAGTACACACAGAACAAATCTCTTCAGACTTGTTAGTACACACAGAACAAATATCTTCAGACTTGGTAGTACACACAGAACAAATATCTTCAGACTTGGTAGTACATATAGAACAAATATCTTCAGACTTGGTAGTACATACAGAACAAATATCTTCAGACTTGGTAGTACACACAGAACAAATATCTTCAGACTTGGTAGTACACATATAACAAATATCTTCAGACTTGGTAGTACACACAGTACAAATATCTTCAGACTTGGTAGTACACACAGAACAAATATCTTCAGACTTGGTAGTACATACAAACAAACCCAGGTAAACACAGACAAGTCAATGAAACAAGCTGACATTCATGGTTTTAAGATATTCAACACAAGAGAAACATCTGACATGTTTATTGTACTGTCGCCAGGACAATCTGTCATTAATAGCTACAAGATGAGCAGGCTGCGATGACTCTATCTACAGTTGATGATGGGTAAAGGAAACATACTGAAGTTGAGAAAGTGATTGACAAAGCTACTGATTTGTGCTATGAGTGATACTCTTGACAGGTGGTGTGCTGTTCTCTTTAGAGGGATGAGGTATACAGTGGAATCCCTCTATAGCGCATTCTTTTATAACACATTTCCCTATATAACAACATTTTCAAAATTTCCAATTACATTTACCGGGTATTCTATATTGTGTGTACTGTACATAACTAATTTCTGTTATTACATACATATTTTGTCATTCCAGACCAAGTTGTAATAACGGGATTCCACTGTGCGTGTATATATATATATATGGGGAACTCGAGAGAATGAGTTAATCCTCTAAAGACTTAGTTAGTCGTCGGATCATCATCACTGCAAACTGGACACGTCCATAGGTGATCTGATCTATCCTTGCGTGCATCCGCCATTACACTTCTGCTGACAGTACCGGTCCTATGCTGGTTGACCATCATTCTTCTGCGCCCTCCAAAATGTTCACTTCTAGCAACACCGCATTTCAATCCCTGATCTTTAATCCTAGCCATTGAAAAGGAATAATCATCCACATTAGTCTCACTCTCATGTGTTATATCTCTTAAGGAATTCAAAATGTCAGTGCGATCCATTGCCCCATCGCCCTGTGCCACAATCGCGCATGATGCCAGTTGATCCGCTCTTTCATTGCCTCGAATGCCCACATGTCTCTGCGCGAAAATAAATATAACCACTTTCAGCCTCGCCTTTCTCAAGGTCTCAATCCACTGTTCATGAACGAGACCCACTTGTACCTTCTTAATCATACCATAAATTAAATCACAAAGCAAGGTCTTAGATGGAGACAACAGAGAAAATATCAATACAGAGAGATCGATGAACAATGAAAAGATAAACTAAGACGTGATAAATTAACTCCATTGTTGCAATATTTCACCAAAAACATGAAGATCGAGAGTAGACACACCTGATATTGAAGTATGGATTTAAGAAGATTCTTATTTTTGTCTATCCATTAAGTGTACAATTTGAGATGGAGTTGTACCACCAATGTAAGATGTATTATAACATTGGTGCAAATTACACGGTGACAATGCATATCCATTCTCTGGACTACATCCTGCTGGAAATCTACTAACGGCATTGACCTGTTGCAAGAGAGATCCAATGGGAGTGTGAGAATGAACACTAACAAACAACATAGTTAAGTTGTATTAAAAAATAATCAAGGTAATTTTTATAATTCATGCAATACAACTTTGACTATCATGTCTGTCCACAACCTTCAGTCTCGTATACTGTGTTAATCATGTTGTCAGCAACTTCAAGTCTTATGTACTGTTAATCATGTAGTCAGCAATCTCCAGTCTCATATACTGTTAATCATGTTGTGCACAACCTTCAGTCTCATATACTGTTAATCATGTAGTCAGCAATCTCCAGTCTCATATACTGTTAAACATGTTGTCAGCAATCTCCAGTCTCATATACTGTGTTAATCATGTTGTGCACAACCTTCAGTCTCATATACTGTTAATCATGTTGTCAGCAATCTCCAGTCTCATATACTGTTAATCATGTTGTCAGCAATCTCCAGTCTCATATACTGTTAATCATGTTGTGCACAACCTTCAGTCTCATATACTGTTAATCATGTTGTCAGGTATTATTAACAGTCATCATCACGAATGACTTATGAATCATGAATGATGACTTATGAATCACGAATGACTTATGAATCATGAATGATGACTTATGAATCACGAATGATGACATGAATCACGAATGATGACTTATGAATCACGAATGATGACTTGTGATTCATGAATGATGACTTGTGAATCACGAATGATGACTTATGAATCACGAATGATGACTTATGAATCACAAATGATGACTTATGAATCATGAATGACGACTTATGATTCATGAATGATGACTTATGATTCATGAATAATGACTTATGAATGATGACTTATGAATCATGAATGATGACTTATGAATCATGAATGATGATGACCGTTGCCACAGTTATGATCAGAATGATGATGACTCAGATCTCACATCAAAGTTCTATCCATGCTAACCTATCCAGTATCCTCTGTCTTAGTATTCCCCTACCCCTGCTACTCTTCATTCAGCTCGTCTGTTCTCACGATGTGTTGCATTTTTTCCTCTTCACATGATGTATCCAAAGAATGTGATTAATTCTAAAATATTAACATTGTAATGGTCCAAGTATAACATTATAACAGTCTCATATAACAAGGGTCTAAGTGTAACATTATAAGTCTCGTATAACAAGGGTCCAAGTATAACATGACAGTCCACATAAGCTAAAAAAGCTGGGTGGAAAAGGCTGTTTAACAATACAAGGCAAAATATCAAAGTTTACAAACTATATTAATATGAGTTAATCCTTCCTATTCTTCTTCTGCATTCGCTCTCTAACAACACATCCGATTTTGGCATGCCTTTAATTTGGGTGAGCTTCCCAAGCCTGTGACATCCTTCCTATTTGTCACAGAACGACGGATGTGTATTTATCACCCACTGTACCCTTGTATTTTGCAGGTCAAAACATGTCCCATTGCAGCAGTTTTCGAGGAGGCAGTAATAAGGGATTTAGGTTTGGGTCGACTACATCTATCATATGCAAAGTGTTCAGCTGCCATTTAACTTTTCTCGCATAATTAGACGTATTGTCCCTGTGACCGTTAGGTACTCAAACTTTTCTCACATGATCATATGAATTCATGAAAGAGAAGAGATCAACATTGCAAATGCCACTCTTAACAATAGAGACACACAATAATCACACACTTTGCACATTATATTGTGTCAAAATGTCATACCTGTCAACTTCTAGAAGTATAAATCTGTACTTCAGTCCAAAACGGTCCTAAATCTCTGTATTTATATCGAAAATACTGTACTAAAGTTCATCATCATCAAATAACATGTTCTTTCCAGAACGTAGTCTTTCCTATGGATCCTTTGAATTCTTGCTGTCCTGAGCAAGTTGTCCTGCCTCTTTTAGTGACACGAGCAGGCATTTTTGAATGTCTTTTGACCAGCGGCGTCTTGGGCCCTGTTGCAATATATCATCCCCTCCAGTATTCACCACATCCATAGAAAATGTCTTGGTACTATACACTTGTAGTTTGCCATTGCTTTCAGGAGGAACATCCAATTTAAACTGACAACGAGGAACACACATACATTCTCACTACTAAAGTTCAACAGGAAATATTCAATGAAACCTGAGTAAATTTTTTTCTACAAAATACAGAACATCTGTAATATTTGATAGGTATTTCAATTTTGAATGTTCATGAATCCTTATTTTTTTGCTCAGTAAGAGATTCAAATCTGTTAGGGTTCATGAATGCTCTAAAAGTCAACTGCAGATTTTTTATGTTGTGCTGCAGATTTGTCAGCCTATAAGGCTTTCTCTTACAATAGAACATTTTAGAAATACATATTTGGAAGAGTAGCCAATGTTCCCTCTAATTTTATTCTCAAGTGAGCACATTTGAAGATGTCTGAGAAGTGAATATTTCAGTGTGAAGATTTCTACTACTCAGAAAAAGAAAAGATAATTCTCTCATAATTTATATGCACAGGTAGTGCATTTTATGAGAGATACATTCTAATTATGTGCATGGCAGCTCACCCGTGAACATTAGAGCGCAACATTCAGTGTAACCCTACATACTTGACAGAACCATTTCCTAATTTTCAGATTGAAGCCTCTCCTGGCATTTGTAGAATTATTCTATGGGAGAGTTGATACTCTACACTATGTCAAATTTGCAAAAGGGATACTAAAGAGCCAGCTTCAATATGATCTTAAAGAACATTTCAAAACTAAATGAATATAGAATGATATCGCAGCCAAGCTGTAAAGCATGACACCTTGCATTTCATTCTCTGGACTACATCCTGCTAGTCTGCAGGTGTTTGAGAATGAATGCAGAAGAAGAATATAGAATAATTTAAAAGATATTGGTAATCACACGTGATTCTTATATTGAATTATAAGTTCTCTATGACACTGGATATTTTGTCCAAGTTTTTGTCTAAAGAGGGTGACAGGAATGGTACTGTGGCTCATGCATCTGCATAAAATATTTTGTCACATGTGAAACGTGACGTGACTTCCCTGTTAATCCTTTTAATAAGAAAATTTGATAAGTAATATTGAAATTCTTGAAATTTGATAAGTAATATTGAAATTCTTGAAATTTGATAAGTAATATTGAAATTCTTGAAATTTGATAAGTAATATTGAAATTCTTGTAATTTGATAAGCAATATTGAAATTCTTGAAATTCAAATTGTCAAGAAAATCATACAAATTAACTAAATTTAATTATTCTTGGGGAAGTAACTCCCTTCTCCCTTTGATGACTCCATTCACAAGGTAGACAACCATTACTGAAAATGTAGAGAAATGAAGCACGGTGAGTCCAGCAATAAGGAACAATGTTTGTATAAGAACCCAAGCATAAATGAAAAACATTTCAATCTTGGATATGAAGATCTTGAAACCAGACGGTTGCTTTGTTGTATTGTACATATTGTACTGACTCCTGGATGATGTCGACAACTGATGAGATGAAAATGTTGTTCCTTTACCAATGGAGTGATGTACAACAGTTTCGGTTGATTGAAAAGTCATTGTTAGGCTGAACAAGCTGCTCCAACAAATAATTTTTGAACACTGAATATGGTGATATCTATCCGCGCTTGAATATTAGTTCTAAACATAAAATTAATTTAGACTTTGAAAAACAAACTTTTACTATCAACTTGAGTCTTATTTAAAGAAAATTCCTAAAACATCACACAACTTCACTTTTTGGTTTTATTTTATAGTATAAATATAGGCCTATATATATATATTAATGGTTCATTACAGGTCAGCCCAAGAATATAAACTTGCAGTTACACTAACATTCTATGTTTTTGCAGAAACTCAGCTAAATTAACTATTAAGTACCGGTACTGTCATTTCTTTTCACTGGAAATTTGAGATTTCAGATAATACAATCACAGTTATGATTACTGACACAAGACTAGCCGCTTTAATACTGTGTCTCTGCAGATACCTGTAATTAGAAAAAAACACAAACAATTAAATTTATCATAAACTTATGTATGTCCTATTAATTTATAATAAACTTATGAATGATATACAATTAATTTATCATAAACTAATGTATATTATACTATTAATTTATCATAAACTAATGTATATTATACTATTAATTTATCATAAACTTATGTATATTATACTATTAATTTATCATAAACATTTGGATGTTATACAATAATTTATAATAAATTTATGTATGTTATACAATTAATTTATCATAAACTTACGGATATTATACAATCAATCGCTAAACCCTGTGAGATTTACGGAAGCGGAGATCTGTGTACCTATGGTTATGTCCGGTGTGCTAAGAGGATAATCGACACACCTAAACTATTCAACTAAGTAAATTTTTCATTTCAAGATATAAATCACTGGAGGACTCTGTGTGTTGAAGCATCCAATGTGGGTACCCCTATGATCCTGACAGGTTATGGGTTTACAGATAGATTTTTCATTTGTTTTTATCCTCAATGCATATATCCTGAGGGAATCAAGCATAAAATATGTAATAATCTACATAAACATCTAATTGGACAATTGGAAGTGTACACAACTAGCAAGAGCTAAAGGATCTACTGAAAAAAAACCATCTGCACTTCAACAAATGACCAAAAAAACACCATTTAATAAAGTCTTCAATCTGCCCAGGTGTTGCCGGGCACGAAAGGGGAGCAAAGAATAGCAACACTGTATCAGTCTATGCAAAAATCTTTATATTACCAATCACACTTCTTGATGGCCTGACTGAGTATGTACTTAAGAAATGCTATATCTGTCAATTTGGTAACTTGTTCTTTAATCCTAATATCTTAAATTCCTATATATAGATATATCTATCTTCTTCTTCTGTCGTCATTCTCAAACTCCTGCAGATTCGCATGATGTAGTTCGGAAATGTAATGCATTGTCCAGGTCTTTCGACCTGATACATCTGATTTCAGCATGGTTTCTTGGTCATTTGTGAAGAAGCTGGATGAGACAGCCAACTCCAACAACAATACCTCCTTTATCGCCTCTTATGACTAGCATGACAGGTAACAATATCGTTAATCTTTGGTCCCCTTTTGGAATCCATCAACACACAGGCAATATTCTATCTCATGTTAATTTTGTTTCGTTTTCATCACTTTAGATTTTGTACAACCATTTATGATTCACTTTATTCTGGTATTTTGTTTCTATGTGATGTGATCATAGTCAGTGCCATTCTTTGTTCCTTGTGTACTGTGTTTTGTTCCTGATAAAAAGCCTTTTGGTGAAGACATCAATGTGTACTGTGTTTTCCCATGTACTTTCAATGTTCACTTGTTGGATCATAGTTTGGCAGCAGTTTTCCCTATTATCAATTATAGCATATCTGTAACAAATTGCAGCCATGAACTCAGCCTCACTGTAAGTTATTTGTCTTGTGCCGGTCTTCCTGCACCCACAGGTCTGATTTTTCAGATTGTCTTTTATGTCTTGATCTACTTCGTTCTCTTCATTCATGTACTATTCCTTCAAGTGTTCTCTCTATGCTGTTGTGTCTGCCATTTATTGTGACTACAGCATTCCAGTTCCAATATTTTGAAACAACACATCTAGGGACCAAACCCAAAATAAAGGAATGACGAAAATGGATGTGCTGGACCTCGGACGTCCTGACCACAAGTGGCCAACTGGGGTGCAAATAATCACTGTGGAACTTGCAGCACAACGTACTTCGCGTTCCCCGGCGGAAATCACACAAAATATTCGTTGTGGTTATTTGAGAGCGAACGCTGAAGAAGAAGAAACATCTATCCCAATGGAAACTAAAAGGGAAATCGTACATTCAATATTCGTTCCAACATTGTTTTTCAATGTCAGACATGGACACTAAATAAAGAACATGAGAGAAAGGTTACTAAATGTGAAATGAGATGTCTAAGAAAAGCAACAAACAGAACAAGAAGAGATGTGAGAAATGAGAAGATTACAAGAACTGTTGGAACAACATCAGCGGTCAAATATATTGAAAAACAGATTGAAATGGTGTGGCCACCTAATGAGAATGAACCCTTGTTGACCAGCAGCAAGAGCATACAACATTTTTGTTTGTTTGTTTTCTTATGCATTTGCTCCATTGTAACCAGCACGGATATCAGTGCGATTTCCGTCGGGAGCGTGATTACATTGTGCCACTGTTATGCGGCATACAACATGAAAATGAAAACATCAATATACAGAGGAAGATCAAGCATGAAGGTCGATTGAAGGAGTTACCATCATTCTAACATGGCACAGTATTACTGCATATCAAACGATCAAACATTCCAAAAACCAATCATCATTCAATCACAGCATAAGCAGGGAAAAGACAATAGATAGATAACATTCTAGGTTTCCTGTAGAGCATGTTATTGTACAACCAATTCTCCTTAAAAAACTAAATAACACAATTGTAATAAGTAATTTATTTCACATAAAAGCACAAATAATCTGTAGTTAAAGTCCAAGACAAATTCTAGCATATATGATCTCAATTCACAAAACAGTAAATCTCAACGATATAAAATAGTATACTCATCTGCTTTATTAGTGTTCACGGAACTTGTATCAAGCAAAAGCTTTTCACAAATATTTTATCTGTATGCGTCTAGGCTACAAGATAACTTGTTGGGAATATTAGGTTGACAAGGACAAAGTACACAATTTTTATTTATCAAGCTTCTAGATCCCATTCTATGTTTGCAATACGTTCGTCCGTCGTAATCAACGATGACCAAAAACTCAACCATAATAATAATGATAAGTAATAAAGAATAATAAAGTTAATAGTGCGTTTTTAAATGACTAACAAGTCCAATGCGAGCACAAAATGTTCTTCTACAAAATTGACAACTGTAGAGGGTGTCTATGGGATGTTGAGATGTCTTTTCTTTTCTACTTGCCCGCTTCTGTCTTGCAGTATCTTGCCTGTGGTCTCTTCCGCCGCTAGTGCTACAGTTCTAACAGCATGGCGTTACAGCCAGTTCTAAGGCTGTAATGCCATGCTGTTCTATCCTGAGTGAGACTCTTCCAAGAGCCTATGCCAATTTTAAGATGTCTCAGTGAGGACTTGAGTGTGTCTTTGAAGCGCTTTGTCTGTTCACCAGCTTTTAGAATTCCTGCCTTGAGTGCTCCGTAATATATTTGTGCAAGTCTTCCATACGCACAAGATGACCTAACCAGCGCGCTTGTGCCTTCATAAGAAGTGTGTAGATGCTTATTAAGGTTGATTTTTCCAAGACATGGTAGTCCGGTACTTTGTCCCATTTTTTATTCATATCCCTAATTCAACTATCATATTGTACAAATTCACATCCCATGCTTGTATCATATCCCTAATTCAACTATCTATTGTCTTCCTACGGTGGTTTGTTATCCACTCACGCCGTTAAGCTTAGAGGGTGATTGGAGCTCGAGCTTGTGCTTCAAGGCCAGATGTGTTGCCTCGGCTGTGCTATGATCATGTTTGTTTAAGAAGTCTCTGATGTTTTCTATCCATCTTTTCCATGGTCTTCCTATGACTTTGTACCCTATCTCATTTGGTTATATGTCTGTGCTGACAACTTATTGTGATGCATTCTCATAATGTGGCAATCCCACTTGATCTGCTGCATGTCTATGTATTCTGTGCAAGGTGTTATACCTATTCTTTCCGTGATATCTTCATTTCGTAATCTGCCAAACCTGGTGACCCCAGCGGCTTTTCTCAAGTATTTCATCTCACATGTCACTATCTTTTTGTAATGTGAAGATGAGAGAGACCAGGTTTGGCACTGGTAACACAGTGTTGGTAGGAATATACTGCTAATCATTTCTTTTAACTTCCATCTCGATCTTGGGATGAAGAAGTAGTGGTGACAGTTGGTCTGTTACTGCATTTGCCTTTGGACATCGCATCTCTCTATCTTGGCTTCCATTTTCTGTGAAAATTGCTACCGAGATATTTGAACTCCGATACTTGTTTTACTCCTATTGTATCAAATTGTATTAATAAAAAACCTATTATCATATTGTACAAACTCACATCCTACTCTTGCCATATCCCTAATTCAACTATCATATTGTAAAGACAAATCTTCTATTTGTGCTATATCCTTAACTGAGCTATCATATTGTAAAGACAAATCTTCTATTTGTGCTATATCCTTAACTGAGCTATCATATTGTAAAGACAAATCTTCTATTTGTGCTATATCCTTAACTGAGCTATCATATTGTAAAGACAAATCTTCTATTTGTGCTATATCCTTAACTGAGCTATCATATTGTAAAGACAAATCTTCTATTTGTGCTATATCCTTAACTGAGCTATCATATTGTAAAGACAAATCTTCTATTTGTGCTATATCCTTAACTGAGCTATCATATTGTGTGTTGAGTTCCTACTTCGTCTTCTTCTTCTGCGTTCGTTCTCAAACTCCTGCAGATTAGCAGGATGTAGTCCGGAGAACGGAATGCGTTGTGTCATGGTTTACAGCATTGCTGCGATATCTGCGCCTTTCTGCCGGACACATCCGACTTCAGCATGGCTTTGGGTCACTGACCCTATATGGGATCGGACAGCCAACTCCATCCCATAACCTTCTTAGTCGCCTTTTACGACGTGCGTGGAAGGTAAACAGTGTTGCTATTTTTTTGCTCCCCTTTCGGGCCCAGGCAACCACGGGCGAGTTCCTACTATAGCATCTTATTAACTCGTTATCTTCATAAGGGTTTTACTACCCTGCTGTAATGTATTTAGAACTAACTATCAAAATTGAGATCTTAGCGGCTTACTGGTAGAAGGGGTTTGCTGAACTGGCTGTTTTAGTGGTTTCTCTGAGGTAAGGAGTTAAACAGTACCTTCTTTCTTATATCTTGAATTTATTTTCTATAAACACTGTCTTCTTTCTTTTCATGTAACAGATCCAATATCTTTACCATAATTGAATCATATCTTGTATGAGACATTACTATTGGTTGCATTTTTTTTAAGCAACATTAATACATCCAATCACATCGTCAATACAGATTGGACAATCCAATCATATCATCAGTACAGTTTGGACAATCAACTTTCAAACCACAAGCAAACTGACTAAGCTTGTTTGTGGGACAGACTTACTAACCACTCTACCACAGAGTGGGCACATTCAAGAAGCGTTAAATGTTACTATCTGGTTTGACCTACTTATGCACACATGAAGTCAAAGTCCGCAGCTGATATAATAACAGTGTCTGTTTACCAGATCACTTGTTTAGATGACAAACAACACTTTGAATGCAAGAGATAAGTGCATATGAACCTACAATACTGACCCTTTGTGATCACTATACAATACTATAAATCTTCTATACAATACTATAAATCTACTATACTATACTATAGATCTACTATACTATACTATAAATCTACTATACTATACTATAGATCTACTATACTATACTATAGATCAATCAATCAATAAACCCATAACCCTTCAGGGTCGTAGGGGTACCACATTGGATGCTTCAGCACACAGAGTCCTCCAGCGAATTCTATCCTCAGCGATGCGGATGAGTGTGGAAATATCTTGCCCTGTCCATTCCTTGATGTTGTCTGTCCGTGTCTTTATTTGCCCTCCTCTGCTTCTTCCACCCTCGACAGTTCCCTGCAGTATTGTTTTTGACAAGGCATCGTGCCTGCATACATGTCCGAACCATGCTAGTTTATAGATCTACTATACTATACTATAGATCTACTATACAATACTATAAATCTACTATACAATACTATAAATCTACTATACTGACTTTTCAGGAAAAATGTGTTGTCAGATAAAACAATGTAACATTGTGATATTTATATGATTATGATATTAACATAAAAATGTTAATATTCAGTTAAATGTGAACTATAATTTCTCAAAGAAAATCAATACTAGCTATTAACTACAACTAACTATAATCCAACAGACGAAACTTGAAACAGGGTAATGACGTTTTGCTAACCACTGGTAACACTCATAAATGGAATGGACATTTCAACCAAAAGGCCTTTATCAAGAACACATTCAAAATATAACTATAATGAGTTAGAACTGTGAGACTACTGAACTACATTTCTTACTAGTAATATTTATGTTGTGAATGTTTTCTTGATAAATGCCTTTTGGTCGAAACGTCAATTTATGTATGTTATTATGTGCATTTCTAGTGATAAGCAAAACTTCATTACAAATTTGTCACAAACCATTGCTGACATTCTAACACAGCATAACACTGAAATCTTCTTATCATCCTACCTTTGTAACTGAACTCATTCACTACTCAAATTAAAAAAAAAAAACACTCTGTGACAATACATTGTGGGTCTGCCTTGCTGTGAAAGTGTGCATACATCTTCTACCACCCAACACAGTGATTTTTTCTACTCCTGCACAGTACATGTCAGTTTTGTCAAAATATGTATCTTTTCGGAGTTGTGATTGAATTGTATTTAAGTGTTTTTAATAGATGGATTAGCATTTGTTGTCAGGGCCCTGAAAGGGGAGCAAAGACTAGCAACACTGCCACCTTCCAGGCATGTTGTTAGAGGCAACTGAGGAGGTTTGAAGGATGTAGTTGGCTCCCCCATACCATAGATGGTCATAGAATCTGGGTGGGTCTTGCTTCAATGTGGGTGGGTCTTGTTTCATGGAACTGAACCCATAAGCCATGTTGAAGTAGGATGTATCATGTCGAAAAGCAGAGACGCCCGAAAGGCGAGCAAAGAATAACAACACCGTTTACCTTCCATGCATGTCGTAAAAGGCGACTAAGGAGGTTATGGGATGGAGTTGGCTGCCCCAGCCCATATAGGGTCAGTAACCCAAAGCCATGCTGAAATTGGATGTGTCAGGCCAAACGGCGCAGATATTACAGCAATGCTGTAAACCATGACACAACACATTCCGTTCTCTGGATTAAATCCTGCTAATCTGCAGGAGTTTTCGAACGAACGCAGAAGAAGAAGAGCAGAGATATCGCAGCTAAGCTGTAAACTCGAACACAACACCTTTTTCTCTCTGGGATACATTCATCTGATCTGTTGATGCATGAGAATGAACACAAAAGAAGAATAAATAGACAAGGTGGAAGGAGTTCTTGTCTAGCTGGATGTAGTTCTATAGAAGAATAAATAGACAAGGTGGAAGGAGTTCTTGTCTAGCTGGATGTAGTTCTATAGAAGAATAAATAGACAAGGTGGAAGGAGTTCTTGTCTAGCTGGATGTAGTTCTATAGAAGAATAAATAGACAAGGTGGAAGGAGTTCTTGTCTAGCTTGATGTAGTTCTATACATAAACTCTTAATGTATGCACTAGCAATAACCGCTTTGTAACTTGCGTTATGTTGATGATATTGATCTCTGTCGAAGACGGATGTGTCGGGCCATTGGCACAATTAAAACGGCAACACGGCACATTTCCTTTCTCTGGACTACATCCTGCTGGAAATCTAGTAGGACCACCATTGTCCTGCTACAAGAGAAATCAAGTGGGAGGTTGAGATTGAACGCTGAAGAAGAAATATTGATCACTTGGTTGGATCCGAATCTGAACTTACCTTAAAGTTGCGAAGAAGTTAATCGGAAATATGATATGGAAATTAGCATTGATAAAAGCAAGATATTAGTGACTAATGAAACCTATCAAGATCCCATGAATATCCGGTTAAATGGTCATATACTTAAAGAAGTTAACACTTTCAAATATCTAGGGTCACAAATATGTGATTATAACAACTATGGAAATGATAGTAAGCTAAGACGAGATGGCTGCCATGTCAAGGTTGAATATGATTTGGAAAATAAGATGAGCATTACAGTAAAGATCAATCTATTCTGATTGCTAGTGCTAAGTATATTTTTATACGGATGTAAAAGTTGGACACTCAATGCAGACACAGAAAGAAGGATTCAGGCTTTTGATAACAAGTGCTACATAAATTTGTTAAGAATTAGCTATCATGTATAGAGGATGTTGGTAGCCTAGTTGATAGTGAGCTTGCTTTCTATCACTGGGTTACAGCGTGCCAGGTTCGAATCCACGTCTGGACAACAATAAAATCCGGGTTGTGATTTCTCGCTTGACACGACCATTCCTCCAGTCGACTCAGCTGTAAATGAGTACCTGATGCATGAGTTAGGGGAGGTAAAGACAACAAGGAAGGGAACTAGCCACCCCACCTAATAGTTGCTGCGGCTTAGTACATAAAGAATTATTTTCATCCCCGACAGCAGGTTGCTGCCATGCGACATATTTTACCTTTTACCATGTATAGACACAAGATAAATAAACAAACTTGCAGGTTATCAAGAACCACTTTTGGTAGTGGTGAAATGACATAAATTTGTTTCATTTGGATATGTAACATGACACGACTCACTCTCTAAAAAATTATTTTGCTAGGAAAGTCGAAGGTGGAGGACAGAGAAAACACTTGATTGATAACATCAAGGAATGATCTGGACATGATTTTTCTACACTCCTCCGAATGGCTAGAGATAGAGGTGTTTAGAGAGCTTATTGTGCTGATATCTCCAGTGTGTCACCCCTATGACCCTGACGGGTTATGGGTCTTATTATTATCATTAATGTATGCAAGGTGAAGCCACGTTTATACATACTTACTATAGTACATATAGAGCTACTTTGTGCTCTACAATTAAAAAAAAGGCACAGCATCTTGTGAAAAGAGGAGAAATATAGCAGCTCAACAGCAGACAGTACCAGTAACATCTCATATTCATATTCCACTCGAGCACATCTGTGTGATGTGGTAATTTCTACTCGTTGTCTTTTGTTGTTATGTGCGTATCTTGATAAAGGCCTTTTCGTTCGAAACGTCAATTATGTCCTGTGTATTGTTATTTGTATGATTATATCCTGTATTTTGTTGTGTGTATTATTTCACATAAGCTTTCAACAGTGATAGTGTATCAGTTGTCGTTCAGTAAATAATCGTTACCTGTTTCCCACGTGAGCACTATGATCAGAATATGCGTATTTCAAGCGGTAATATACGGTTATGAGGCATAGACATTAAATAAAACAGTAGCAAAGAGATTCGCTGCTTTCGAAATAAGGTGCTACAGAAGAATTTTATGTATACCATGGACAACTAAAAAGACAAATCAAGAAGTGTTAAGATAAATAAACGCAGAAGAGGGCTGGTTCCTTAACAACATCTTAACAAGAAAACTGAGTTTTTTGGTCATATAAAGAGACATAACAGCATGGAAAGATTAATGACTGAAGGCAGAGTTAACAGCAAAAGGGGAAGAGGGCTCCCTAGACGATGATAATGCAGTGATATATCAGATTGTTTAAGCATGCCTCTAGCTGCAGCAGGTCATCTTGCCCAGAATTGCAGAGTATTAATTCAGAGAATCCATAAGGAATACCATGTTCCAGAATGTGTCACATGATGATGATATAATTAAGATATGAATTATGAATAGTCTAATCTGTTACTAATGATTTTCTTTGAAAATCTCACAATAAAGCCTAGACCTAATCAATCACAATAGGCCCTATATGTATAGCATAAAAAATGTAGTAGGCATATTATTACTACTACTAATTACTAAACTATTATCAACCAATTAAAAAATGTTCATCCCTTGCTTACTTTAAGTTATTATATTATTATATTATAAAATATCCAGATTAGATACAGCCTGGCCAGACCGATGCTGATACCGAACCATCATCAACCGAATAAGAGTAAGGCAAGAGCATGTGGCTTCTAAACAATCAATGAATCAATAGTACTGAAGTACTGTTAACTGGTTAACTATTTTGAATTTTGTCAGTTTGAATCGGTGATGATCCTATCTCCAGGAATTGCAAGCAATTTGCTCTTACTTCCTATGTGTAGTGGACTTTCAACTGTAAAGTACGAACGTAAACAGAGCAGAACGTTGCATAATTGAAACGCGAAGCCTGCTAACTAAGCCCTTGTTATGAAAAAGAATAAACTTTACGATAAGCCAGTGCACAGTAGTGCACTAAGGTCAAAATGGATTTGAGTGTGTTGTTTATTATTTTATTTTAGTTCTCGTTATTGATCTGTCGCAGAGTTTGATACAATAACTGAAAGATGTAGGAAACATCAGTCTAAAATCTAACTAAATGCATGTTAAACTTAATATCTAGACATATTTACCTTAACTGCAGAAACACATCTTGCGTATATGGTTTAGTAATAACATCAGTTGAGTAACAACCTTTAAACTTTCAGCAATCGTATGTTCAAAGGGACACTACCCATTTCACTGCTGTCAGCAGAAGAGAAGTGAAGGGAGAGAAAAAAAGAGTTGTTCAAACAACGTTATATAATTTATTCGTCAAACTTTATAATTAATTACGCGAATGTTATTGGCTGTTGCGGACCAATGTCATTGCACCACGGCATCACCGTAACACTTTATGATAAGAGAGAGAAGGGTGGTGAGGACGTTCTCAAAAAAATTATTACTTTTCACTTCATTTTGGATAGCGATTTTTTATTTTTAGTAAAATAACTATATTTGCAGTTGTTTTGTCGTAGAATGGCCAAAAAAAGGAGCTACCATTTGTTTACATCTGTAGTGCACAATATTGGTCTAGTTAAATAATTATAAAATAAGACCCTAAACCCGTTAGAGTTGTAGAGGTGCCTTACTGTAGGGCCGTACATGAGTACTTTAAGGAGGGGGTTCTACTATATAAAAAAAATTTGAAATTCGTTCGTTTTCGCGTGACTGTTTGGCGGGAAATTTGAAGATTTTTTACGATAAATCACTACGGGTGAGAATCTTATCGACAGTTTGGGTTTCTATCGCTAAAAGGCATGTTAAATTCTATAAGTAGGCGGATTTTCAACACCCCAAACCCCCTCCCTTATCTACAAGACTGCCACACTAGAAACATCGGCACACAAAAGCTTTACAAACATCTCTATCCTCAGCCATTCGGAGAGAGTAGAAAAATCCTAGATTCCTGTCGACACAGTGACCAATGAAAACCACGGGAAAAGTCAAATGCGCCACTTTACAAGGACGAATCCCGATTAGCCGGCAAGACTATAAATTATGAAAGACGATGGAATTGTCTAGTTTTTGTCAGGTAAATCCAGGTATATGGTAATGAAGTTAAGCTAATCACTAAAGACACACAAATCGACTTTTGGACCAAAAGGCCTTTATCAAGACAAAAATTAAATCACACTTAAAACACAAAAGAAAACGGACAGTTTGTGTGTGTGTTTTTTAACCAGTAGTTTTTTTCCTCTGATCTCTTTTCCTGGTTCCACAAATTGAGACAGAGGTACCACCAGTCGCTGATGGTGGGATCCTTCGAGGCTTAGAGCCCGGCACTTCATCCGCCTGACGGGATTCCACAGATGAAGTACCAAAACGAATCACCTGTAACCTTTTATTTGACATGTGAAGTCATTGCGTGATACTGTGATTTTCAGCCTTGGCAGTCATGCCATGGCTGGACTATTTTGTACCTTTCGGTCCAGTGTTTCCGTCTTCCATCTTACTTTTGAGTCAGGATGTGTTTCCCTAGCCATCCAAGGATTGTCCACATGGCAGTGTAGGTTTTATTTTGGAGTTTTCCTTCTCCTAGACAGCTTGCCTACCAAGGTTAACGCCCATGGACTGCTGGATCAGCAACCAACCACCAGGTTTAACGAGCACCATCTGCCCGTGGTTTTGAGGTAGAGTTCCCCTCTCCTATGATATTTTTTTTTTTTTTGCCAGGTATTAATTATCCTCCTCTGTGGTTTATTTCTTGTGATCTAAGGGACCTCTCACTCAGGGATGGTGATTTAAGAGCATTGCTCTCTCTTGTTACAATATCCAGAATTCCCCCTTACTCTACCTAAACCTTATCCCTACCCCCTCCCCCTGGCACGTTCCTGGAGTGGTGTCAGTGACCCCACTCCAGCAACCTGAGCGTATAGCGGCTCATACTCGCTTTGATGCTGCCAGTCAATTGACACATGGGATATTTCAGTGGGGATATCAGTGCCGCCTGATATCCCACCCCGTACTCGTGGTCAGCAACACTGTCTGATCAGCGACTGCTTATTTGTCCAGAGGGATATTCACGGCTGACCTCAAGAGGTTTTTCCACTATCCGCCACCTGTGGAAGCTACTGGTTCGGATCGGTAGCCCCAGCAGGAAACGGACAGTAATGATTATGGGTGTTCTCAATGGCATGTGCAATGTAGATTGACCAGAAGAGGTGAAACAGCACCGGATAAGGAATATACAAAGATGACTACATACACGTGACACGAAACGAACAGAAACTAGAATCATACATGAGATGCCCGTGTGTTGCCGGGGCCCAAAAGGGGAGCAAAGAATAGCAACACTGTTTATGCATGCAGACGCATGTCTTAAAAGGCGACTAAGGAGGTTATGGGATGGAGTTGGCTGTCCCATCCCATATTGGGTCAGTGACCTAAAGACAAGCTGAAATCGGATGTGTCAGGCCGAAAGGCGCAGATATCGTAGCAATGATGTAAACCATGACACAACGCATTCCGTTCTCCTGACTACATCCTGCTAATCTGCAGAAGTTTGAGAACGAACGCAGAAGAAGAAGAAGAAGAAGATACACGAACAGGCGCTATTGATGCAGTATGGTTTAATAGTCCCATATTGGTAAATGTAGTGGTTCTCAAACGCAAGACGGGTCCGGTCGTTAGAAAAGCACGGATTAATGGCCGTAACCCGAATGTCCTAGGCGCCTCGATGGTCCGTGCTATTGAAGTGGACGTCTACAGGATAACCCAAATGGTTTTTTATGCTATACAGATGTTCACAGAATTGATCTTCGAGCCTCCTTCCAGTTTCGTCTATATATGTCAGGGCGCAACGCTTGCATATGATGGCATAGATGACGTTGCGGGGCAAACATGTGAAACTCTCCTTAATGGTGAAGGTGGCTTTAGGGAATGTGACATACCGGGTCTCGGTGACATAATCACAGGTGTAGCATTTGCAGCTGATGGTGCCGCAATGATTTGTGTGTGTTAGTATGTGTCTTTAGTAATTAGCAAAACTTCATTACCCTATTCCTGGATTTACCTGTTAGATTTCAGTTTTGCATTTCATTATCGATCTTCATAGTTTTTGTCCAATGTGTTTAGATGAAGTTTGTCGTATAATTAATCATTCATCGCAAAGCTGCAATGATGTTTGCCTTACTTATGTGTCGGTTTTTTTTTCAAGTGTGTCCCTCAGAAATGTTTCAAAAGTTTCTACCCCGTGCGTAATGTCGACACATATACAGATCTGTCCTCGGCTATATTTCCCCAACTACTGTAGCTCAGTCATATTTCCCCAGCTATTGTTGCTCAGCCATATTTCCCCAACTATTCTAGCTCAACCATATTACCCCAGCTATTGAGCCCAGCCATATTTCCCCAATTATTGTAGCTCAACCATATAACTCCAGCTATTGTAGCTCAACCATATTACCCCAGCTATTGTAGTTCAACCATATTACCCCAGCTATTGTAGCTGAACCATATAACTCCAGCTATTGTAGATCAGCCATATTCCCCCAACTATTGTAGCTCGACCATATTTCCCCAGCTATTGTAACTCAACCATATAACCCCAGCTATTACAGCTCAGTCATATTTCCCCAGCTATCTTCTTCTTCTGCGTTCGTTCTCAAACTCCTGCAGATTAGCAGGATGTAGTCCGGAGAACGGAATGTGTTGTGTCATGGTTTACAGCATTGATGCGATATCTGCGCCTTTCGGCCTGACACATCCGACTTAAACATGGCTTTGGGTCACTGACCCAATATGGGATGGGACAGCCAAGTACATCCCATAACCTCCTTAGTCGCCTCTTACGACATGCATGGTAGTAAACAGTGTTGCTAATTTGCTCCCCTTTCGGGCCCCGGCAACACACGGGCGTTCCCCAGCTATTATAGGCAATAAAAAATATTTCATTGAGGCCTCTAATATTTTATGGTAGTGTGTCCTGATATAACCTAATTGGACTTTGTCCGCTGGTTGAAAGGGGCACGCCTCTCCAAAAGAGAGGCAAACTCATTAACTACTACTACTACTTCATTGAGGCCTTGCATAGATCTTTATATCTCAGGAGCGGTCTGCCTCTAACTTTTTTACCTTCCGAAAGTTCACCATACAAAATCTGCAGTGGGGTTGTTGTTCATACTTTGCACATGACCCAGGCATTTTAATGCAGAGTATTTCCAAGTTTAATGAACGCATCAGGAGTGGTACGAACAAGTAAAAATGGCTGCACGGATGCTTATTGCAATTAAACAAGCCCAATTAAAAACAGCGTCCATATCAACGGATGTCAAATCATAACGGTGCAGAACGTCACGAGCAAACGTATGGAGAAGATTGTCACACGCTAGAGACATGGAAAAGAGCAGCATTATCCCGGGCACAATCAGAGGCTATAGACGTCAGAAAGAAACATAGGGGAACGATAAGACGTATTCGAGGGATTCCACACAGGTCTGGAAACCTGTGCTGTCGCGATTGACTTGGAAGATGCGTATAACAGAGTGCCGCTCGAGTACCTCATCAACATGCTCTTGCTCCTCCATTTTCACCCTTTCGTCATCCGATGGATATCAATGTTTTGTCTTGGCTTGAGATGACGATGGCTCTAAGGTACAGTTGTTGGATATCTAAACACATAAAAACACATCCAAGTCTACCACAAGGATCCCCCATATCACTCCTACTATTCAATGTGTACAACTTGGCAATAACACAGCAGCAGCTCGACGGAAGAGGTAGGAGACTGTCCTTTGTATACGATATCCTGATATACAGGCAGGGAAGGGCAGAAAAGAAACTGTCGAATCACTGCAGAATGAGTTAGATCGTATCGCCTCCCGGTGTGATGATTCAGGGGCAGTGATAAACCACAATAATGCAGCGGTGACATGGTTCTCGCTTAACAATCACATGGTAAAGTCTGCGACACCGACGGTAGAGATGAGATGGTACAAAGTAATCAGGATCTCATCCTTACAATACCTTGGGCGTGAAATTTGGTCGTAGTCTATATTTTCGAGAACACGCTGATCATGCTATCGCAAAGGCCAGCAAATGTCTTTCAGTTCTGAGAGTATGGCAGCCACTGATAATATTTATAAACAACCATCAAACAAATAGACGGCATCAATAAGTTGTGAAAAGAGCTACTCACCATTCATAGGAATAAGAAGAGGAGTTGGACAAATCTATTTAATATCTATACGGAGAATATATTTAAACATAGTCATATAGAAGGAATATCAGGACTCAAGATCCATGGGAAAATAATGAACAGCTTGAGATATGCAGATGACACTACTACTTTAGTAGAAAGTGAACATTAACTACAAATACTAATAAATTAGGTAAGTCTGTAGATCACGTAAAGAATATGGACTGGATGTAAACATTTAAAAAAATAGAAACCCGATAATCAACAGTCACAGAAGAACAGGTTATAAAAATAAAAATACATGGAGAGAAAATATAACAAGGATAGGAGAACACCATCAATATCTTGGGTTACAAATGACGTCAGATGTGAAAAAAATTTAAATGGAGAATAGAATGACTAAAAGTACTTCCAATCGTGAAGAAAATATTAACATCTAAACAAACTACAAACAAGTTAAAAATAAGAATTATAAAATGCTACATCTATTTTATATTAATGTATGGATATGGAATGTATATGGTGTATTTAATTTCCGGTACAATACAAGAATCAGTGGACAGGTAGCGGAACAAATAGCTTAACAGAATTAAACGCAACGAAATTCCGATAAAGACGCATATACCGACGCATCCAATATTCTACACGTTGCGCGATGAGAGCCCCTGACCACCCGAAATGCGCACTAACACTGAGTGGGTGGCCAGTTCATTGCGCGCACATTGCTAGATCGGTATTTTAAGTTACGACTTTTTCAGTTTCTGAGGTAGTGCAATAGCATATGAAATTAAAAAGTTGACATGTTGTCACGTGATTGGCCACTGATTCTTGTATTCTACAAAATTTCCTATAGGGAACATAAGACCAATGCGTACATAAGAAATAAAATAGAGATGTATGCATGTGTACAAGAACCATTGCTTTCAATAGTGAAACGACGAAAACTAGCATGGTTTGGACATGTATGCAGACATGGTTCCTTGTCAAAAACAATACTGCAGGGAACTATCGAAGTGGGGAGAAACAGAGGAGGGAAAATAAAGGCATGGACAGACAACATCAAGGAATGGACAGGACAAGATATTTCCACACTCATCCGCATCGCTGAGGATGGAATTCGCTGGAGGACTCTGTGTGCTGAAAAATCCAACGTGGTACCCCTACGACCCTGAAGGGTTACGGGTTTATTGATTGAATGTATGACTCAGAAACATTGACACTAAACAAACAATTAGAGGACATAATTGATGCTTTTGGGATGTGGATATGTAGAAGAATATGGAGAAAATCATGGAAAGAGAAGAAAACCAACAAAGAGTTTCTACCAACACTAATATGAAAACAAGAATTATTACGGGAAATAAAGATCAAGCAAATAAATTATTTTGGACACATTAAAATACATGAAACCTTGTTAAAGACCTTACTTGAGAGTAAAGTCGAAGGGAAAGGAGCAAGAGGTAGGCAGAGATACAAGTGGGAGAGTAACATCACAAGATGGATAGTTTACAGTCTAGCAGAGTGCACCACCAATCAAGAGACAGGGGATGTTGGAGGTCTGTTGCAGCCACCCTTCGTTGCAGAGACGGCGTTTGATGATAAAAAAAATGCCGGGCTGTTTCTATTTAAAGTAACGGGAAAAACTTTAGAAACTGAAACCAAAAGTTACCTTTTTACGGGAACATTAGGAACTGTTACGCAGTGTTGCCATATTTCTATAGTTTGACCCTTATAAGCGGCTACTGACAATGAAATATATTTAGCCAATTTTGGCAATTTTTGGTCTTTAAAAATATATATATACTTTCCTATAATATTTGTTTAATTGGCTACACATTGTGTGGTATAATTAATTTCTAAACACGAATTCCTCCAACCATTCATCTATCTAGGCTATATATCTAGCTACCCGTTCCAGTAATGTGATGCTACTGTATGTAATTCTTGCATGTTATTGAGTCTCATAGCCATACCTTCTTTGATAGTTGTTCTGCGAATATACTCTCTTGGTATTTCTCCTTTTCTTTTGCCACCTGGTACCCATTTTAATAATTGTGTTAGCAATCTGTTTTTATTAATTCTACGTACATGTCCGAACTAACTCCTTCGTTTTCTTCTTATTGTTGTAGAAACATATTGCTTTTTCTTCTTTCGTTCGCATGGAACATACTCTATATCTGAAGCCATAATTTTTTTTCTAAAAACCTGACTGTTCTGTAACTCGCACAGAGGTCCGTATAGTTTTTCTTCCATTGTTGTTTCTCTGTGCCAGTGTATGTGCCTCAGTATTTCATATTCCTGGCAGCTCTGAAGAATATGCTCTGCTGTTTGAGGTTCCTGTCCACATGTACACACGGCTGTGTTGCCAATCTTGAACTTTGTATACTTTGTAGAGTCGGTTGTGTCATGTTCTGAGGCGCATAATGATAACCTGCTCTGGTCTGTTCATAATGTGATGGTCATCTTGTGTTTAGTTGGCTTTCTAATTGCCTTGAGTATCTGTTTCTTTTGATGGTACGATATTGGCACATCTGGTTGGTCATTAGCAGCTCCGTCCTTTTTTATCTCCAAAAAAGATGCGATTAGGTCAAGACATTCATAGTGTGCACTAAAGTCACTGAGAACGGACCAATCGAGACAAGGATTATGTTCGTTGTTGTTGTAATAGTCCTCGTCTCGATTGGTACGTTAATGACATATTTGTATCACAATATTTTCAATAATATGTACTTACTGCGCAAAACTGAAATCCAACAGGTAAATCTAAAAATAGAGTAATAAAGTTTTGCTAATAACTAGAGACATACATAATAACACACACAAATCGATGTTTCGATCAAAATGCCTTTATCAAGACAAAAATAGAAACAAAATTAACGTATATTTTAATTTTGTTTCAATTTTTGTATTAATAAAGGCCTTTTTGGTAGAAATGCCGATTTGTGTGTGTAGTTATGTGTGTCTCTAGTTATTAGCAAAACTTTATTACCCTATTTCTGGAGTACTATTTTCATACAATTTTACAGCAGTATTACCTTTTCTTGATTGACATCGAAGCATCGAGGATGTATTATTTAAAAATTCATAACGCAGCAAAAATTGAACTAGGTCAGATGGCACCCACTCGCCTCGCAACACGAATCAAACATACACCGTGTTCAAATTCCGTTTGCTGCATTATCAAGCCCGTAGATAAGGGGTGGTTTTGGGGTGTTTGCCCCCCTCCTTTTAGCGAATCCAAACTGACCTTTAGCACTTGGAACTTGACCAGAAGATCTTTAAAAATTGCGATTTTTCGCACAAATGTTTTCAAATTTCAAGCCAAACAGTGAAATTTACACATGAATACGGACGAATTGTTTAAAAAAAATTGTGTAGGTACAATCCCCTCCTTAAATTATTCATATATAGGCCCTATGGCCATGTACATTAGAATTTTCCACAACACTTGTAAGTAACCTGATTATGCTCATGTCTGCAAGACTTGACACTTGTAAGTAACCTCATTGTGTTCATGTCTAGAAAACGCTAAGACTGACAAAATAACATTAGACAAATTAAAAATAAGTTAGGGATATCATATTTGTCATTGTGAAAGGAATGAATGTTGATAGTTGCAGAGAAATAAAATACAAGTTTATAGAAAGTAACATTGCCGAAAATGCAGATACAACTGCACATTTGGACCGAGTAAACATACTTAACAGATTTTATCATGGAAATTCATCATGTTTTTAGTAATGTATACAAAATTTGTGAATTTGGCCATTTTTATCAATAATGTGGCCATGAACAGTTCAAACCATATGGCAGCCCTGCTGTTACGTTATGTGTTATAGTTATTACGAACAGGTAAGTGAAAAAGTTATCCTAGGTACCTACACTTTAATTTTAATACATTTCTTTGCTCGAGATTATTACTTTAACTAGTATCATACTAATAGGATGTGGGTCAGGGGTAGAGGGGTTCTCTGGAGATGGCATTGGCTTCTTCTTGTGTGCTGTTTGTAAGCTTATTCCTTTGTCTGTTATGATTTCTGTGGTACATCTTCCTTTACCACACTCCCACACACTTCACACAGCTACAAAATCCTCCCTGCAACCCTTAACGGGAAACATGCAGAGTTTGACAGCCTATGTTTCATGACAATCTGTGGCATACAGAAATTAATGTGTTCCATTACTGGTATGGTTATCAGGGCTCAAGGGCCCTAATTTGTAATTACTTCTTAATTTTTAGGTATAATATATTTATGACCAAACTTACTTTCTAGAAGTTTCTATTATACAATCCACAATTTTATAGTTTCATGTAACCAAATTTGCCAATATAAACTTTGTATTTCTGAGAATTTAAAAATTGCAAATATGACAACTAATTTACATGTTGGGAGATTCTTTCGACACTAATTCATTACGATCAAATAGCTGCCAACTTATTTTTCCATAAACCATAATTTTTACAATTTATTCTGGTATTTTAATTTTAAAAAACCCATCCATATTAAGACCCACACACACACAAAACAAACACAATCCCCCCTTTCCCATCAATACATGGAACATGTTCACATTAGTAGTAATTACTGAAGATGTAACAGCAAATGCCTTTTTTTTTTTTTTAAACTATTTAAAAAATGTGTGGGGTTTTTGGGCTTTTTTTTTGGTCCTGATGAAAAGTCATTACTAGTTGACACCTATGCCTCATCATTATTTTAGACATAGACCTATGCTTAATTATCTTAATTATCTAATATGTTAGGAAGCAAAACACACAAAAACCATTAAAAAAGGTTTAAAAGCCGTAGAAGATTGACTTCACTGTACTCAGTTTCCCATATGTACTCTGTCCATTTCACGTCGCCTGTCGAGAGTACCACTCATAGCACGTAACTCTGTAACTTCAAGTGATAATCCACAGGGATCTCAGAAAAAATCCACCTTATAAACAAGACGACACAAGCCGGATTCGAACCCGTGACCTCTTGAACACAAGGCGAACAGCTTAACCACTACGCCCGGGAGATCCCCAATTGGTAACAGAAGATGAACGACTTGATGTCAAAGCATCAACATGTAAACAAATAGAAACAAGATGTCAAAATGCAAATGCTGTGACAAAAACCATATAGGCCTATATGCTGCTTCAATTGAGAGAACTAGATAGATAGAAACTGCAGGCTTGACCAGAAGGGAACAAGTCAAAATACATAGGGCTATACTATGCTGAGATATATAAAACAAGTCAAACAGTTCAAGTACCTAGGAAGTATCTTCACAAAAGATGAATGACTTGATGTCAAAACATCAACATGTTAACAGATAGAAACACGATGTCAAAATGCAAATACTGTGACATACCAGTTGTCACCTTTGCTAGTGAACCCAAAAATCCACATGGAAGTTAGTCAAGAAACAAATAATTAAGAGCATCTTTATA
This sequence comes from Meghimatium bilineatum, assembly GCA_034231615.1. NCBI lineage: Eukaryota > Metazoa > Mollusca > Gastropoda > Stylommatophora > Philomycidae > Meghimatium > Meghimatium bilineatum. Next base: position 7,236,725 of record CM067318.1, read on the forward strand.
CCAACACTATGCTACCAATGCCAGACTTGGCAACTGATATCTACATATAAGAGAAAGATCGAAAATTGCGAAATAAAATGCCGAAGGAAGGCTATTGGGAGTCACCAGACTTGACAAAATGTGCAGTGAGAATATCAAAAAGATAATAGATATAACATCATGCATCAAATATATAGAGAAACAACAGATAAAATGGTTTGGGGATCTTATGAGGCTGAGCGATCAACTTCCCATAAGAGCTTATAACAAGATGGAATCAGGATACAGAGCAAACGGCAGACCTAGGAAAAGATGGATATACAACTTCAAGACCATCCTGAATAAACATGCCTACACCTCAAACAGAACAACACACCTTACTTCGGAAAGCAGATTACCTTACTTTCACAAATCCCTATGCTCAACGGCAAGTGTGGAAGCTATGACAACACCACCACCTGTGGATAGACAATAGGCAATACTATGCTGAGAATGCACAGTACCTTCCAAATCAAAGTATAGCGGCAAAGTTATTCCATGAATATTAAGAACATCATTATTACACTTTTCATCAGTAGCTTCATCTAATGAAGCAGTTCTCAAACTTTTGTGGCCCTCTTTCAGGACAATTTTTCTTCATTATAATGCCTAAGGAGGCGGGACAGTTCCCAGGTGGGAAGACCCCCCAACTCGAAGTTTGAAAAATACACATTTAGAATCGCTGATGAAATGTATTAACTGTGGTATAACCACGCAGAACTTTTTTTATGATTTGAATGTGTACAGTTTTCTTGATGAGTTATGGCTGCCGGTTATCATCAGCATATTCCGGACAAGTCCATAGGTGCTCCGATACCATTCTCAATAAATCTATAAGAGTGTAACTTCCAATAGTTTCAGTTCAATGTGGATTTATCACTCTTTTTTATTTATATTATGTTTATCTTTATTGGCTGTTCTGATCTTTACACGAATCTCACGTACTCTTGAGAGTGACCCATGGTTCACACTTTTGAAAATCTTCTGCACGGACGCAGTCCCTCAACCAAGAACATTGGCAGTATAAAAGACCTGTTTGCTAAATTAAGTTGGACCCCATTCATTTCGTGTTTTGATTATTGTTGGACTTTCAGTTGGTTACTATTTATACACTTGGAATCGTCATGGCTATTTTTGGCATGCAATTCCAAGTATATAAATAGTAACCAAGTGAAAGTAAAACAATAATCAAAACATCTATCGAACTGGGCCCAACTTGATTCAGCGAACAGATATTCTATACTGCCGATCTGTCATGCCTAAACTATGTCAGTTTGATCCAGTGATTTTACCTATCTGCTAATAGGTGTTAACAGTAACTACTCTACATAAAAATAACGTAACTCCTCCCTCCCGCATGCCTGATTGAATTTTTGAGAATTGCGTAATTAATAACTGAGTTAATTTGCACTTTCCACCTCAGCACATCCATTTTTAAAATATCCATCACTACAATATTGCAAACCTAAAACAAAAAAATTATTTTTCAGAATTGAAACATGGCAGAAACTGTGGTGGATGTGGAATATGATGAGGAACTAGTTAAATGTATCCAGAACTTGTTCATTAATAAAATTGTTCCAGAGAATTTTCTACTGTGTGTTCACAAACATAACATAAATGTACTCACTGTTGCTGACATTGTAAGTACTCACTGTTGCTGACATTATAAGTACTCACTGTTGTTGACATTGTTAAGTGCTCACTGTTGCTGACATTGTAAGTACTCACTGTTGCTGACATTGTAAGTACTCACTGTTGCTGACATTGTAAGTACTCACTGTTGCTGAAATTGTAAGTACTCACTGTTGCTGAAATTGTAAGTACTCACTGTTGCTGACATTGTAAAGTGCAGGAGATGCTAGCTGTACCTCATTATTAGTTTCTCTTTTCATTGAATGTATATCTTTCTCCCATGGTTGTAAAACTTCTCTTGAATTTTGCATCATACTATTTCTGTCCCATTTTACGATTTCTCTTGAATTTTGCATCATACTATTTCTGTCCCATTTTACGATTTCTCTTGAATTTTGCATCATAACTATTTCTGTCCTATTTTACTATTTCTCTTGAATTTTGCATCATACTATTTCTGTCCCATTTTACGATTTCTCTTGAATTTTTGCATCATACTATTTCTGTCCCATTTTACTATTTCTCTTGAATTTTGCATCATAACTATTTCTGTCCCATTTTACTATTTCACTTGAATTTTGCATCATACTATTTCTGTCCCATTTTACTATTTCTCTTGAATTTTGCATCTCTGTCTATCTCAGTTATTGTTATTCTATTTGCTATATATGCGGGATATACAGGAAGAATTTGTACAGAGGGAGTTTACTTAAATCCAACTCAGTGTACAATTAAAAAAGATGTAGAGGAGTGACTTTATTATACTTAAATTTTCCATATGGACTTGGTCCACCCTTTATGAAGTGGCATGACACTTACAGAAAGGACCACTCAGCATCTTCTTCTTCTTCTTCTGCATTTGTTCTCAAACTCCTGCAGATTAGCAGGATGTAGTCCGGAGAACAGAATGTGTTGTGTCATGGTTTACATCATTGCTGCGATATCTGCGCCTTTCGGCTTGACAACTTCAGCATGGCTTTGGATCACTGACCCTATATGGGATGGGACAGCCAACTCCATCCCATAACCTCCTTAGTCGCCTTTTACGACATTTGTGGAAGGTAAACAATGTTGCTATTCTTTGCTTCCCTTTCGGGCCCCGGCAATACATGGGCAACTCAGCATCTAATGCCATAACTTTAAGCTATAATCCACAAGGATGTCTGAAAAAATCCACTATGTAAACAAGACATCACAAGCCAGATTCAAACCAATGACTTCTTGAGCACAAGGTGAGTTGGTTAACCGCCATGCTTCAGAGATCCCCTAGTTAAATCATAAATTGCTCATGCATTGCTGGGGTCATATAGAGAAGCAAAGAATAGTCACCCTGTTACCTACAATGCATGTTGTAAGCGGCAACTAAGGAGGTTTTGTTGGTGGATTTGGCGATTCTTTAAGCGGTAATCTGTCCACGCCCACTACTTAACAAAACAAACTATGAGCTCGCTAAAAAAATGTACTGTGTATACATTGAAAAGTACAGGAGATAGAGGCGATCCCTGTGGCAGACCAGGGCTAATAACCGTTGGTGTAGATATCCAGTTACCACATTTAAGAACTACTATCCTGTGCATCAGGGCTTTAGAATTATTTCTTAGTGACCTTTGTTTAAGACCTTTTTTTCTTAGTACCTTTTTTTTCGCTATAGCAGTTCATCCTTATATAACACATTTCTCTATTTAATAACAATTTTCAAAATCCCTGATTATATTTATTCTTTATATTGTATGTGCGTGGTTTGGACATGATTCCTTGTCAAAAACAATACTGCAGGGAACCATCAAATATGGAAAAAGCAGGAGGATAAATAAAAGCATGAACAGACAACATCAAGGACTGAACAAGACTTTTTCTCACTTATCTATATTGTTGAACATAGAAATTGCTGGAGGATTGTGCATTGATTCATCCATTGTGGTACCCCCCACAACCCTGACTCTGTGTATTGATTCATTTAATGTGGTACCCCTACAACCCTGACTCTGTGTTTATTCATCCAATGTGTTACCCCTACAACCCTGACTCTGTGTTGATTCATCCAATGTGCTACCCCTACAACCCTGACTCTGTGTTGATTCATCCAATGTGCTACCCCTACAACCCTGACTCTGTGTTGATTCATCCAATGTGTTACCCCTACAGCCCTGACTCTGTGTTGATTCATCCAATGTGTTACCCCTACAACCCTGACTGTGTTGATTCATCCAATGTGTTACCCCTACAACCCTGACTCTGTGTTGATTCATCCAATGTGTTACCCCTACAACCCTGACTCTGTTGATTCATCCAATGTGCTACCCCTTTGACCCAGATGGGTTATGGGTTTATATATACTTTATGTAGTTAATTTCTGTTATTACATACATACTTGTATTTTTTTCAATCTGGACCAAGTTGTTATAATAGGATTTAACTGTTTCTGTTTTACATTATGATAGTTAAGTGCTTTGTTTAATTAGAATTTTGTTGAGGTTGTGGCCAATTTATTTGTTCTATAATTTCCATGAGTGTGTGTGTGTATGTCCTAGGATCTACTACAGTATGACATGGATATTGTAGGAGGATAGTAGGTTGTGGATTTTTTTATTTCATAGACAAAATTTCACCGATGTTAGTTTGACTCTGCTCTTTGAAAGCCTGTAATGAAGAATTTTGAGTCAGTAAATATCCGACATTAATCTCACCAAATTAATTTGTTTTGAATCAGTTCGCCGCTGAAGACAGACGTGTCGGGCCATTGGCGCAAGTAAAACGACGACACAACACATTTCCATTCTCTGGACTACATCCAGCTGGATATCTAGTAGGACCATGGTAGTGCTATATATCCAGCGGGAGTTTGAGAATGAACGCTGAAGAAGAAGAAACAGTTCAATACCTGTCTTCATTGTTATAATTTCTGGTTTATAATAGTATTTAAAATTATGAAAATTCCATGGATAACCAAGGAAACTTTTATTCAAATCTTGTTGCTCCTAATTAATACATTTACATTCATTTGTATCATGTAGCAACGTTTGCGAAAACTTGTGGACCTTAAATCTCCAAAAGATGTGAATTATGATTTACTTGTAACAATGAAAAATTACAACGGCTGGTTTGAAGTTATCCTAAGTGTTTGTGGAGATCAAGATATGAAACAGGGATACCTTGTACGTGAATTTCAAATATTGAAAAGTAAGTAAAATGTTAATAATAGTGTATAGCAAATGTTTACTGTTTATTTTGTTAGTGTTAAATAACACTACCCTGAGATAGGTAAACAATGAGTTGTTTAGTAGTCCTTATATTGTGGAGTCAACCATGTTTGGTTGCTGGTTTGGAAGAGAAAAAAGCTGTGCCTGGGTGCTTTGAACTTCAGAACTTAGGTACCATTATGTGGTACCTACCTTCTTTGTAGTCATCACAGGCAACAGAAGTAGCAGGGGAACATATCTGCTAGTGGTGGATGCTGAAATCAGGGTGCTCATTGATGACGGCACTGCATAAAATGATGTAATAACTAATGATCAATCATCAATAGTGTGCTTCTCTGCATGGTTGCATTGACCGGGGGGGGGGGTGGGAAGGTGTGTGTGTGTGAGACAAAAATGAACATCAGACAGATAAAAAAAATGTTTATATATAAATTAAAATTGTTAGAGTTGGAAAGAAATCCCCCCCCCCCTCCCAATATGGAAACATGCAATTGTTTGCTTACTTTTTCTGTAATCATTTCTTTGTGGGGGGTGGGAAGATCATATTTATTGTATGTAATTCTTCTTCTTCTTCTTCTTCAGCGTTCATTCTCAAACTCCTGCTGTATCTGTTTTGTAGCAGCACTACTAGATTTCCAGCAGGATGTAGTCCAGAAAATGGAATGCGTTGTGTCGCCATTTTATTTGCACCAATGGCTCGACACATGTGTCTTCAGCGGATTGTATGTAATTAAGCAGTGGGTGTCCCTAAATTCTTAAAATTATATAACAAATTGGGGGGGGGGGTTTAAATGTTGACATCATTTATGAAAAACCCCAATATAGATAGCGCTAGCCATTTTGAGGCTGCAAGATGATACAAGAACAAAAACTACAGGCAGTGGATCATTATTAAACTTCTGCAGATCAGCAGGATGTAATCCAAAGAACGGAACATGCTGTTTTATTGTTTACAGATTGTCTGCGATATCTTCACCGTTAGATCTGACACATTCATCTTCGGCATGATTTCAGAGTCGCTTTGACTCCATGACATGGGACAGCCAACTCCACCCCAAAACCTTCTTAGTTGTCCCTTACAACTACTTGTTGTCCCTTACATGGCAGGAAACAGTCATGAAACTATTCTGTATTCCCCTGTCAAGCTGGACGGTCTTCCTGAGGCATGCTGCAGTTAAAAAGATAGATTCTCCTACAGCAGTCCAGGGGGCATGGGTGGACTTCAATGAGCTACATCATAGCGATCATGATGTGGGGCACAGTTAAGATCATTCCAAACCTCCTTAGTGTCTTGCCTCTTAGAAATACATGACAGATGTCAATGGTACACTCTTGTAAATTAGGTATGCGCGACAGATGTCAATGGTACACTCTTGTAAATTAGGTATGCGCGACAGATATCAATGGTGCACTCTTGTAAATTAGGTATGCGCGACAGATATCAATGGTACACTCTTGTAAATTAGGTATGCGCGACAGATATCAATGTTACTCTTGCCTCTTAGACATATGTGACAGATGTCAATGGTACACTCTTGTAAATTAGACATACGTGACAGATGTCAATGGTACACTCTTGTAAATTAGACATACGTGACAGATATCAATGGTACACTCTTGTAAATTAGACATACATGACAGATGTCAATGGTACACTCTTGTAAATTAGACATACGTGACAGATGTCAATGGTACACTCTTGTAAATTAGACATACGTGACAGATGTCAATGGTACTCTCTTGTAAATTAGACATACGTGACAGATGTCAATGGTACTCTCTTGTAAATTAGACATACGTGACAGATGTCAATGGTACTCTCTTGTAAATTAGACATACGTGACAGATGTCAATGGTACACTCTTGCCATAATAATCTATGAGGTAGCTTCAAAAAGTTCCAGGAATTAGTGGATTATAAATAAATAACAATAGAAGTATCTACACTTCTTTCCCATCATAGTACATGTACTTCCCTTTGGAAAATACACACTTTGTCAACGTGCATACAGCTAGTGGAAACACTCAAGCTGTCTTGTCGCATTGGTTATAATGTCATCAGCATCCTTGAATTGCTGTCCTTTCAGTGCCAATTTCAGTTGAGGGGACAAGAAAAAACAGCCGGTACAAAGTCGGGAAAATGTAGAGGTTGTTCCAAGGTAATCACATTGTGCTGTGCAAGGTACTGCTTTATTAGTAGGGGTCGATGTGCCAGCACATTGCCACGTAACATAATCCAACTGTTTGTTCTCTAATTTTTTGGTTGTTTTCCTCTGATTCCATTTCATTGTGGTATCACCATATGCTTTATTAAGCAAAGTTAGTGTCTCTCAGGATGAATTCCCAAGCAAAATACAGAATTTGATATTTGTACGTTGTTCAAAAAAGAACATTTTCAACTTTTATGGTACAACGTATCAACATCTGTATCTTCTCTTTGAGAGTATATGTGAAGCCATGTCCTTTCATCAAGGTCATTACCAACTTCTAAACATATAATCTCTATAACATCATCTTTCATTCACACATTAGTCAATTATTCCTGGAACTTTTTGAAGCTACCTCAGAGATTTGTTTGTATATAGCATAGTTTCCGAAGTGTTCAATGCCTTATATCAATTACTTTCTCTCACTCCAAAGAAAGCCTAGATGATAGGATGTTATCAAGTCAAACCAAGGTAACAATTCTGAATGTATTATGTCATCTCATTCGTTCTGTTGATGTTCTATACAGTTCACTATTTGCTTGTGATGTTTTTTATGTTAATAGTTTAAATTAAAGTACCTTTAGTCATTGCTATTCCCTTTTAACTTCAAATATGTTTATACAGTTCAATCAATCTGTAATAGGATTTGCTGGGCTGGAAGGCGTAAATAACGCAGCTTCTCTGTAAACCAGCATCACAAAATACTTCACTCTCCCCAACGAAAATCACAAAAAAATTCTCGTTGGTTATCAGAGAGCGAACACACAAGAAGAAGATACATTTCAATATTTCATTCCATTAGTTTTCATTATTTCACATACAGAAATATGTGAGTTTTGAAAATTTCTGTAGGTTCTTTTACTTTTAACATTTAACTGCCTAAACAAATAAATATGATAAAATCCATAATTCCTGGAATTAGTGGATTATATAAAAATAAATAACAAGAGAATTATCTACACTTTATTTTTTTCATAGTAAGTAAAGTAAAAGTAAAGTAACCCATAGCATTTATTAATGCTGTAGGGGTGTGAGATGTTAGCGATCTCACATTTCAGAGGCTCTGCAAATGAGGGCAGTAGCCATCACCTCTTCCTCGCAGTCTTTACTTCCCGGATTAATCTGGTACTCATTTAAGGCAGGGTCGACCTGGGAGTGTTGTGATCTGACAAAACATTTCCATCTCAACTGGGGAATGAACCCAGCACCACTCATATGCAAAGCTAGTGCGCTAACCACTGCGCTACGCGGCTCCCAATATAATACATGCAATTCAATTTGACAAATACAAATTTTGCCAACATGCATACTGCTACTGAAAACACTCAGCTGTCTTGTCGCATTGGTGATAACGCCATCAGCATCATTTGTGGGCAGTAATCCTTCCTTAATTGGTTTAATGTGAAGACATTATCTAACCATGTTGCTATATATTTAGTACCTCAGCGACCGTTCTTGTCCGATTGACACATGGTCATTTAGATTGATGTCTACCGGTTCCATGCGAATAGCCATGCAAAATTTAGCCAGAACGGCCAGGATTGAAAGGGTTAATGAGGTCCAGATAAGTTTCGTATGCATAAATACATGATATCATCAGTACCCCTTCTCCAATGTTGTCATTAGGACCCCTGCTAATACTTTATCAAATACCCCCCTATTCTAATAGCCTTGCAGTATGTTTGCATCATTGATAATGTAGCCAGATGCTAACCAGCCAGTACTACAAATTTATATTCCAGAAAAAAGAACTTGAGTCTAAACTAGAAGGTTTATCATTGACTGAACATTATGGTAAGTTTATCAGTCATGTCAAGCTGTGTTCTTTATTCTAATTGTGTTATGTTCACCATTTAACAACACAGATAGTGTGGATACATATTTCTCAGTGTCTGTTTAAGATCATATTCCCATTATGACAATTAACTATTTCAAATATCCTCACATGGTATACCTCTACCCTGGTGAAGATGGATGTGTTGGGCCATTGGTTCAAATAAACAGGCAATACACATTTACATTCTCTAGACTACATCATGCTGGAAATCTAGTAGGACAATTGTTCTGCTAGAAGAGAGATTCAGTGGACGTTTTGAGACTGAACGTTGAAGAAGGTACCAAATCTTCATGTGGTTGACTACTTGGATTTTGGGTGACAAGGCAGTGTAATGCTAGGACATTCTCTTGTCGACCAGCAGACCTATATTTTGAGTCCACATTCATGGTTTGAAATAAAAAAGGTGGTTCTTGTCTGGAAATTGTGCCTACCTGCTTATTTTAGGAATAATTAATCTAAATATTATATCAATAATTAATTTAAATATTATTTTTTTTAAGGTTGGGAGAGTTGTGTATTATATAACAAACCTTAACCCTAAATAAATTTATATTTAAATTAATAAATGATATCCAAGGGAAATAATCAAATAGGTAGGCACATGTTCCAGACAAGAACCAAAATTACTTCTGTGGTTCATCCAGCCATCAGGAAGTATGATACCAGAGCTCATGCTCTTAGAAAGTTGAGGAATAGTGCCATCGCTATTGAACAAGAAGATAGTCGCAGCTAGTTAGGCGGTTTCTGGTCAGTCACTGACTAGGCAGCTTAGCACTAATGGGAAACTGTGTGCTATGACGCTGGTTCATAGCTCAGCTTACCTTTTGACGAGTGAATTTGTTCATGGCCACTGCTCTTATGATGGTCAGGGACTTGATTGATTGATATGAACTTATTACTTGTCTTATTTCAAGGCAATGTGACAGCAGATAGATTGGCAGGTTCTGCTACTGTATTCTGAGTCGCAGAACAATGGACCATAACAACATATTCAACTCTTTGAAACTACAATAAAACGAAATTAATGAAGATGATGATTCCTTTTCCATGTCTAGAATAAAGGAGCTGGCTTGAAATGTGACGTGGCAAGAAATGAACATTATTGTGGTCGGCAAAGAATGTTTGCTAACCAACAGAGAACTGAAACTGTCAGTTGTATAATTATGGACATAACCGGGGGGGGGGGGGGGGGGGGGGGGGGGGGATCGGAGCATCTATGGATGTGTCCTTTGTGCATTGATGAAGATTTCTTGATTAGCAAACTTTTCCTGTTGTACATAAACTGTGACTTTGTCGTGTTTGAAATTAACGAAATATTTCTGTGTGTTATGTTGTGTAAACTGAGACATATTTTGCTTTACAACACTGCATCCATCATGAGTAAACAAAATAAAAACATGTTTCTGAAGATTTGTATTATCTACATTCTGCTAATTGTCCTTGATGTTATAATCTTTTGTTCTGTTTGTAGCCTTGGCACAAGATGGAGCAGGATATTCACCATTACCAAGCAGTACATCAGATGGATCACTAGCAAGAAGGACATCAGATGGAACACTAGCAAGAAGGACATCAGATGGAACACTAGCAAGAAGGACATCAGAAGCTGAGATTAGAACAAAGTCCTCAACAGAAGATCAAGATGAGGCTAATCAAGGTTGGAAAATGACTAATGGAACTGGTCACTGTTATGTTTGCAATGTAGCTCTAACGTCTGAAAAGCTTAAGGATGACCATATTACTGGCAAGAAACATCGTAAAAATGTAAAGTTACTAAACTCTAGCCGTGACATGACACACATTGACGTTACACCACACACTGACAATACTTCACTTACTGACATTGCATCAGTCACAGATTCTGAAGTTGATAACAACTATTCCTTGGATGAAAATGGGAAAGGAAAATGCAAGATATGTAAGGTAACATTCACTTCAGCCCAGCATGCCAAACAGCATCTTGAAGGGAAAAACCACAGAAAAAAGAAAGAAGAGGCATTTAAAACCTTGAATAATAGTATTGGTGCACATACACCGGATGACCCTAAGTGAGGATGGTACAGTAGTGAAGAATGTAGTTTTTGAAAAATGTAGGAATTATAACAGAAATGCTGAATTTTATGAAAATAGAAAACTGCTTTTATTTAGTAGAAAAAAATTGGTAATTATGACGATAATAGATTTATATCTTGGACTTATATTAATATTATGATGAAAATCTGTAACACTTATGTTTTTGTTTAAACCAAAAGACCTTTATCCAGCTATGCATTCCCGAAACATGCAAGGCTTGAAGACATGAAGATACAAGGGTCAGTCAGAAATCAATGCTCTAGATGTTTTCCCCTCTGCTAATAAAGATGTTTTTTGTACTGGCATTATATTGCTGGGGAGTCTGTGGATTTTCATCCCACCCTGGGCCAGAGCCAGAGAAAAACTATCACACCACTAGGCAGGAAGGTTTCAACCTATGAACTGCTCCGAGCCTCTGCAGCCAAGATAGGGTTCACTGTGCTCATTCCCCGCCACCAATTGACTACTGGTTATGCCGAACCTCTCTATTGCTCCAGGCATGCAACCAAATGTACAAGTCAAAAGGATCGTCACATCCTGAGTCAGTGTGCCTCTATGATGGACCTCAGCCATAGGAAAAACAGTGCTGTCAGTTTCCTCCTCCCCACTGCTGCGCAGCAAATCTCTAGCTCTCTCCCAACCACAGAGGGTGCATACATAAACAAATAAAGAAAAGGAATACAACATGGCATAAAATACATTGTAACAAAAAATTAAAAGTATGAGAGGCATAATTGTATAGATGACATGCCATGAAGCTTCTATAATAGATAACCTCAATATAACGGCATGTCATCTACTTAGGTTTTTCTGTTGCATGGGTGGTTTGTCTAATGGGCCATTAATAAAGATGTTGAAACATGAATTAACACTGTGATGGTCAGCAAACCAAAGCAGACTTATTACAGCGGAATCCCTCTATAGTGCATTTGTTTATAACAACATTCCCTATTTAACAACAATTTTACAGTATTATTATACCAACTCTGTGTTACAAATGTCAAACATGGCCCTTGACAAAGACACTAACAAAAAATATCATTGTATGAGATGTGTGAAGAAAGCTAGAAGAAAGTGAACATGAACTACAAAGACTAATAGATCAAGTCAATAAATCAAGTCATGAATATGGACTGGATATAAACATTCAAAAAACAAAAACCATGATAATCAGCAAAGACACAGAAGAACAGGAGGTAAATATAAACATACAGGGAGAGAAACTACAACAAGTAAAACAGTATCAATATCTTGGACACATAGTCACAAATGATGGCAGATGTGAAACAGAAGTTAAAAGGAGAATAGGAATGGCTAAAAGTACCTTCAATGAAATGAGGAAATTATTAATATCTAAACAAATTACAAACAAGTTAAAAATGAGAATTATAAAATGCTACATCTATTCCATATTAATGTATGGCTCAGAAACATGGACACTAAAAAAACAATTAGAAGACAAAATTGATGCCTTTGAGATGTGGGTATATAGAAGAATAGGTAGAACATCATGGAAAGAGAAGAAAACAAATAAAGAGGTGCTAAAAACACTTAATAAGAAGAAAGAACTACTAAGAGAAATAAAGATCAGGCAAATAAAATACTTTGGACACATTAAAAGACATGACACCCTATTGAAGACCTTACTTGAGGGAAAAGTCAAAGGGAAGGCAGAGATACACGTGGGAGAGTAACATCACACGATGGACAGGTTACAGTCTAGCAGAGTGCACCACCAAGACAAGAGACAGGAGATGTTGGAGATATGTTGCAGCCAACCTTCGTTGCGGAGACGGCACTTGATGATGATGATGAGAAGAGACAGGTAAATTCAAGTAGGAAGCATGAGGATAAATGAAAATAGTTCTTTCAGCTGACGGGAACTGAACTAGGTCTGTCCTAGTGACACAGAATCACCTTGAAACTCTCAAGTAAACAAGTTTTCTTTCTGTACTTAACCAACCACATCCAAAATGGGGATAATCAGATTATGAATATAAACTAGCAGCAGATCTTGCTATCCAAAAGGCACATCAATACTGGAGCAAACACAGAAAAAATATAAAACTAGGCAGTGCCTTTCATTGTTTATTATTTTAAAAAAATGATTATTACCAAACAGATAATGAATTAACATTGGTTAAAAATACAACTAATATTTCACAAATGGAAAATCATTGGAGATTTGCTGCTGGTCTGTTTTTGCCACTCACTGGATTTTTCTGTGATCAAATTTTTCAAGTACAACAAGTCTGGGCAACAGTTATGGAAAAAGTTATGAGTATATAGAGATGGTAATAAATATTGGACAGAACTGCAGTAAAATATACCAACAGGCAGAAATAATAATAATAAAAACCCATAATCCGTCATGGTCGTAGGGGTGTCATATTGAGACATATGATGCAGAAAGATCTCCACACATCTCTATCCTCTACCATCCTGATGAGTTTTGAAACTTCATACCCTGACAGTCATTAATATTATATATCTCATAATGAAAGTTTAGTGGGTTTGTTTTAACATAGCGGTGCCCAACTATGAAACTCCCACAATGAAATGGCCACCAAAAAACACAGCTTGTTATCGCACGCCATTTTACTGGAATGTAAACAGATGACACGAATTAAGTTTTACAGAATCACATAAAAAGGACACAGCAGATCCGTATATTCTAGTTTCTCTCCTGGGTATGACTGAATCTGACATTTATTGCCCTCCAGATAGATTTATTGTCTGCCTACCTGGTGAAATGGGAAAGTCTGCAAATTGGACAGACTTTTCTTGGGAAAGTATATCTGCAAAGTAGACATACAAGTCTGTATTTTCCTACACTTTTAACAGAAGTAGTCAGTATTTGAGACAATTATTTGAAATTTAGTTTCATCTGTGACTACTTTACTGTGAAAAATTGTATTTGTTCATGTCTGTGTTATTGATAATATTTATTAGACAGTTTATTTTCAATTATACAGTGTAAAATTTGTTAGTGTATGTTGCAGAATACGTTATTAAAAAATTATTTAATCACAACTTGGAAGGCCACACATTTGTTCCTGAAAGTTACACTACCATTTTCTCAATCCATTATTATTGAAATTGAAGACATTTAATATTTAGTTATTAACAAATTTCAGCTATTCTTGCGGTAGCGTGTCTGGTAAGCTGTGAGAAAAACACAATTTATACATAAAAATAACGTCAACCAATTTTTAAACAAAATATATAAAGCAAGACACAACCATTGATTCTAAAAGGATACGGTTTCAACTGTTCAGCAAAGGTTTTCATATCTTCCCCGATCTGTTCTTGTCCAAGTGGCGCCACCACGCTGAGTTCCACTAAATGTGACTGACCCAGAGGATCAAGATTGTGAGCATCTACCTTGCCAGGTTGGATGAGCTGCAATATTTTCAATGACAAGTGTCTCCATAGCAACAGTAATCTTATAGTATCTAACGGAATGATTCCCAATGTTGAGCATACACCTCATAGAGGAGCAATTTAGCGTTAATGTTGTAAACGATTTGTCACTGAAGAAAATAAATCTTCTTGTTATCAATAAACCAGAAGACATTTCACAGGCTAAATTTGAGGCTAAATTTTAGATGATTAACAAGATTTATACCCATAAAGTGTAAAAAGCACTGGCAACTTACCTGCAAAAAAATTGATGACCTTTTTAGGCATTGGTATGAGGGAAGCACAGTATAAAATTTGGGTTCTGTTCTATTAGACGCCAATACACCGTTCAGGTTTTTAATCCCACTCTTTAGATAGACACTGTGCATGACAATTCGCAGGTATTTGTTGCTAGATACAATAACAAACATGGCTTCTGCTAACTCAAACATGGCTTCTGCTAACTCACACATGATGATTTGAGTCTCCCAAGAAATAAGTAGGAATCGGTTGTTTCTACAAAACAAAAAATACTGCTTGTTGATGATAATTACTTTCCTTCAGGATGCTACACACTGGTGTGTGTGTGTGGGGGGGTCTCTTAGTGTGTAGCACGCAGAAATAATGAATGCGCAGTACAAATAATTGCTATTTTACTATCCGTGCATTACGGTAGGTGATTAATAACTTTACCTCTCTTTTGGAGACCCTTTCAACCAACGGACAAAAAAGTCCAGTTAGGTTATATAAGGATGCACTACCATAAAATATTAGAGGTAACAAGACCCCAAATTTTCTTTAGAACTTAGGGTTTGGGGATGAGATACCCAGTTTTCTGTGTTCCTAATTTTTTAATTTCACAACCAAACATGCAGAAAACTCAATTTTTTATTGAATTTAATGAATTGTGCATATGCTGTGTGTGTGTGTGAACTCATATTTCAGTATGAAAAACAATTCCACCTCACAATGTCCAATGTAAAACCACCTATCAAGTTTGAAATTGCTTATGTGTGAAAAAATGCAGTTGTCTGGTAAATTCTAATGCAAATAAAAAAAAAGTAAAAAAATTAAGTTTGCTGCTTTTTTTTAGGTATATTCAAGAAAATGATGTAATTTCACAGGTAGTAAGCTGTCTCTCTTGTTCTTTAGTTAGTGAAATACACACATAAACTCAGTAATATAGAAATAAATTATAAAAAAATAATTGCTGAAATTTATCTGAAACACCTCAAGTAATAATTGTTTCACATACTAAAAAACATATTGTATATTTTACAATTTCTAGCTGTCATAACATAAGATGTCACAGTTGACAAACTGTAACTATCCTGATATATATATATATATATGACACCCGATGAAGATGGATGTGTTGAGCCATTGGCGCAAATAAAACGGCGACACAATGCATTTCCATTCTCTGGACTACATCCTGCTGGAAATCTAGTAAGACGATGGTTCTGCTACAAGGGAGATCCAGCAGGAGTTTGAGAATGTACGCTGAAGAAGAAGAATATATGACTCACCCTGAATAGTTTATAGACTGTAACTTTCATTCTGCCCTTGTGAAAGAAGTGTCCCTTTGCGACATATTCATGGTCCATTCTGAAAGACAATATATTCATTAAATTAATTCACATACTTATTGTTAGTGGAACAGAATAACAATTTACTGCCAAAGTTGCATTTTTCTGGACGTTGGAGCAAATAAAATGGTGGCCAAATGCAGCTCTGGTTCTGTGGACTACACCCCGATTGAAATTTTTTCAGCCGAAGACGGATGTGTCGGGCCATTGTCACAAATAAAATGGCGACACAACTCATTTCTATTCTCTGGACTATATCCAACTGGAAGTCTAGTAGGACCATGGTCCTGCTACAAGAGAGATTCAGTGGGAGTTTGAGAATCAACGCTGAAGAAGAAGATTGAAATCTAGTAGGAATATTGTCTTGCTGCAAGAGATCCAGCAGGAGTTTGAGAACGAATAAATAAAAACAACTGCTATGAATTTTTTCTTGATATGCCAGCAATCAGATAGCAGTCCTGGTAGCTGTAACTACAATAGACTATAGAGACAGTGGTACAGTTAAATGTAAACACCTACTTGGGCCCAGAGATGAAATGCACACCAGAGTGCACAGGCCGGCGCTCCATAGCTGGTCGAAAATCAAGGTCAGCGAACCAAAGCTGGTCAAGACCCTCAGTACACTTCCATGCAGTGGGCCTGGAAACAGGAGTGCAGGAACCCTGCTGTAGCCTGGCCAAGTATTAGGGATCGGAGATACGGGAATGCCAACCCGGTCCAAAAAAATGCTGGCTGAAGACGGATGTGTCAGGCCGAAAGGCGCAGATAACGCATCTTGCTGTAAAACATGACACAACGCAGATAACCATCATAAATCCTTCTCAGGACGGTCAGCGGAATGCTTTCAGAAGGTCCGCCGCAAGGCGTATGACGACGAAGAAGAAGAAACGCTTATCTGAGACCTTTCTTGACCTATCAACAGAAACACACTTCAGAACTACCCTATTTTGCATGAGAGTATACTCATGTGTCATCACTCAATAAAATAAACTTCTTCAGCGTTCATTCTCAAACTCCCGGTGGATCTCCCTTATAGCAGGACCATGGTCCTACTAGATTTCCAGCAGGGTGTAGTCCAGAGAATGGAAATGTGTTGTGTTGCCGTTTTATTTGTGCCAATGGCCCGACACATCCATCTTCTGCGGGAATAAAATAAACAAAGTGGCATATATACAAAACCATGAGACCGACCTTGCAAAAGATGGATTACAGAAATAAAAGAAGCCATGGAATAAAACATGCAGTGGAATCCTGTTATAACAACTTGGTCCGAGCCAACAAAGTATGTATGTAATAACAGAAATTTGCTATATACAGTACAAGTAATATAAATAAATACAATTGGGGATTTTGAAAAGTGTTTGATATCCTCTGACAGTTTGTTACTGCAACAACTCTCTACCTTGTTGGATATCCTCTGACAGTTTGGTTATTTATATTTAAACTTGTAAGTTAACATTGATGAATGTTAACATTGTAAGTAAGTTGACATTGATGAATGTTAACATTGTAAGTAAGTTAACATTGATACTAACAACTCACCTGAAACCCATTTCTGTCAGGAAATCCTTGGCATTGCTAGAACATGCAACATCAAGACATGCCCTCACCAAAGTAGGCCGGCCTCTGTCTCCCAACTCAGCATTACCAAGGTATCTAATGTGGCTAGTTGTCCACGAGGAGAAAAATTGATTAAAATTGTAATCTACTTAATATAAGGAAAAAAAACTGGTATATTTCTATAAACATCTGTAACTAGGCATAAAAGAATGGAAAAATGTATAATGGGTGGTATGGTTCCTGGAAGCTGGGGAAGAGATGGACGAGAGACATCTCAGATTGTTTAAACATGGCTCTGGATGAAGCAGGCCAACTTCCAAGAATCGTGAGGGGCTCAGAAGTTCCATATACTATTGTCTTTTTTCCCCCCACTTGTGATGTTAAGTGTTGTTGAGTAAGTTGGAGTTGTTTGTCTGTGACCATTTTGGCCGCATTGGCCAAGGTCATCCCATGCCGTTTAAAGGTTTCTTTGATTGTCTCCATCCATCTAGTTCTTGGTCTTCCTCATGCCTTGTAGCATGATCCTCCGCTGTTGTATGCACAAAGGGCAGGTTGAGTTGGTTTTATTCTCATGATGTGGCCACACCTGATGTGCTGTCTGTCTCTCAATGTAGTATTTACCTGAGATGGTCTTTATTTCTGTCCTGATATCTTCATTTCTCTATTGGTTTCTTCTGGTGACATTTGTAGCTTTCCTCAAAACATCATTTCACACAGCGATCTTTATTGCTAGATTCTTTGTCACTGTCCATGTTTGACATTCCTAACACAGAGTTGGTATAAAGAAAACTATGTTCTGGAACTATTGACAATATTATGTCAATTTTACACTTGACAATTTGAAACTAGTGGACTTATCCAATTTTCAGTATTTGTTTGGGCACAAACATAAATGGCTCATGAGACTGCTCTGTCGACATCAAGAGAAGAATTGCAATGGCGACATTGAAACTTGCATCGATGAAAAATCTTTGGCAAGGTACCAGTAGTATAGCCAAACTATGATGTATGATCAGAACATTTCCAGTGGCAATATACAGTTGTGAGACATGGACATTAAATAAAATAATAACAAAGAGAATCGCTGCTTTCGAAATGAGATGCTACAGAAAAATTATAACTCTGTATACCATGGACAGCTAAATAGACAAATCAAGTCGTGTAAGATCAATAAAAGTCAAAGAGGGCTGGCTCCTTAACAACATCCTAACAAGAAAGCTGTTTTTATTATGGTCATATAAAGAGACATACAACATGGAAAGATTAATAGCTGAAGGCAGAGTTAACGGTAAAGGGGAAGAGGCCGCCTAAGACGGCAATGGTCCAGTGATATATCAGATTGCTTAAACATGTCACTAGTCAACTCGCCCAGAATCACGCAGTATTCAGAGAATAGATCAAGAAGACCACGTTCTGAAAATAATATGTCATTTGCTGATGATGTTCTGGAAAGAATATGTCACCAGATAACAACTGTCATTACTTCATATATTTTCCAATTAGATAGTGCAGGAAGGTACTTGCAGCTGTGTTAAAATGACCACATTTCCTTGCAGCTGTGTTATAATGGCCACATTTTCTTGCTGTTGCCACATGTACAGTGTGGGTTTTTAATTTTCCGTCACAGATAAAATCCTAGTCCTTAACAGAAGTCAAATCCTGAACCTCACGGCTGTGAGACCAACTCTCTTACTCCTCGACCATGCTCTACACTTGCTTCTTTAAATAATATCTATTGTTATTTTTCTATAACCCTTTCTATCACATACAAAGTTGATAGATAATACTGAGAGATTGGTCAATGTATTACATTTATGTATCAATAAATCAAGTGCTAAGCCGAGTGGCGTAGGCAATCATACTTCTCCACAAATCTCTTTTGTTGTCTCCTGTGTTGTTAATAAGTTCAGTTGGTGACATATTTTTGTGCCACAGTGACAACCCATCCAAGACAAGAATTTCTCTCTTTGTCTTCCTCTGTCTCTTCTCCCCTTGATCTTTCCAGTAGTTACTAAATGTTCAAGGTTTACTTTCCTTATCACGTACCCTAAAAATCTTGATTGCTTCCAATTTTTGCTATGATTTTTTTTTTAATCCAGTATCTCTGAGAACTTCTACATTAGTTTTCTTGGCTGTCCACGGAATTTTTTATCATTCTTCTTAAAAATAACATCTCAAATTGCCTCCAGCTTATTCGGACAATTTTGTTTACTGTCCATTCTTCGCATAGAATGTTTCTCATTTTTTGAAATGTTGATTTGTCCTGTGCTATCCTGTTCTTGATCTCATTGGAGCACCTGCCATTTGATTTTAAAATGGTGCCAAGATACTTGACTTTATCCACTTCATATCTTCTTCTTCAGCATTCATTCTCAAACTCCCGCTGGATCTCTCTTGTAACAGAACAATGGTCCTACTAAATTTCCAGCAGGATATAGTTCAGAGAACTGATATGCATTGTGTTGCTATTTTGTTTCATTTGTGCCAATGGCCAGATACATCCATCTTCAGTAGTGCCTAACTATCTGAAGAAATAGATTATAGAATGTTCTTAGACCTATCTTTTCACCAGACTACATATGCCTAGCTGTGTCTATACGTGGGTACAAACATATACGTGGGTACAAACATATTCGCAGAAGACCAACCTGATATCAAATTTACTGGATAAACTATGCAGAATACACCTTCCACCCCTACAGATTGTAGCTTGACCAACATCAACATTACTATAACTGTCGTATTTTATAGGACTTCTTGCGAACAATATTCATTCAAGCAATCAATCTGAGTCTATTTCCATATCATTTTCAGAATAATCACCATCTAAATATAATTCAAACGCCGTTGGTCCTACATCGGGCATGTCCTATGCGCAGACACCAACAGAATACACCACCAATCTCTTGAATGGATACCTACAGGCAAAAGAGCAAAGGGTAGATCAAAAGAAACACTCAGAAGAACAATACTTAGAGAAAGTAAAACTACCAATATTCATACTATTAAAGAACTGCACAGAATAGCTTTGAACAGATAGAATTGGAGAGATCTGACCTCTGCGCTAACTTCAGTGCAAAAGGAAAATGAATGAATGAAAATATAATTCATCATCCTCGAAATCATCAAACACAAATTCAACAACTTGTTCAGCTGTTTTTGAACGCACACAAATTCAACAACTTGTTCAGCTGTTTTTGAACGCACACAAATTCAACAACTTGTTCAGCTGTTTTTGAACGCACACAAATTCAACAACTTGTTCAGCTGTTTTTGAACGCACACAAATTCAACAACTTGTTCAGCTGTTTTTGAACGCACACAAAATCCTGATTTTCAACACATCATTTTTGTTTAAAATACTAACGAAATTGTCACGTGTGGCATCATTTTATGAAGCAGCTATCTCACAATTCAATGAGTACATCATAATGTTGGTAAAATGCGTAAATCGATTTGGAATAATCAAATCAAATAAACAGGATTTGGAATAATCAAATCGAATAAACAGGATTTGGAATAATCAAATCGAATAAACAGGATTTGGAAGTATCGTTAAAGAGTGAAATTCATTAAAAACGGATTCGCTGTAACTGGGTTCCACTGCAACACTAAAAATAGTAAATGATAATAAAATCGATCCACTATGGCATAGATAGTTGTACTTACTTTGGAGCATCTGGGTAATCAAGTGCATGTCGAACTCTGAATATGACGGGTTGGTTCTGGTTCTGTTGCGTTGTGCTAGAGTTCCCTGAACAAATACAAGAAAGCTCCATCACATTTATAGGAACAAGAATATTGCTTTCTTTTAATAACATCCACAAGTTTCAATGGATTGCCTTGACACAATGTACTCAAACTCTAACCAAACCAAAATTGGAAATCGGCTTAGGTCACTTCTTCTTCTGCGTTCGTTCTCGAACTCCTACAGATTAGCAGGATGTAGTCTGGAGAACGGAATGCGTTGTGTCATGGTTTCCAGCATTGCTGCGATATCTGCGACTTTCGGCCTGACACATCCGATTTCAGCACAGCTTTGGGTCAATGACCCTATATGGAATGGGACAGCCAACTCCATCCCATAACCTCCTTAGTCACCTTTTACGACATGCGTGGAAGGTAAACAGTGTTACTATTCTTTGCTTCCCTTTTGGGCCCCGGCAGTACACGGGCGACCGGCTTAAGTCACTAAAGGGAAGTATCAAGAGTTTTTTTTATTGTTTTGAGGGATTATTGAGGACATGTACTTAATTTTCACTTCCTTGAAAACAAAGTGTGACAATGAAATCAAATTGTTATTTGGTGTACAATAACATGCCAAAGAAAACAGATGCACCGATTCAGAAGTTACAAAATTATGCAGCTCCATTGTGAAACCAGCAGCACAGCATACCTCACGCTCCCCGGTGGTAATCACAGAAACTTTCGTGGTAGTTATCAGAGAGCGAACGCAGAAGAAGAAATACAATAAAAAGAAAGAAATATAACCTGGAGCTCATGAGCTTGAGCTAAAGAAGCATTCCTACATAATGAATGGAAAGATAATGGAAATGTGTTGTGTCACCGTTTTATTTGCTCCAATGACCTGACACAGCCGTCTTCGGCGGAACTGTCTGAATATAATTTGTCACTATTCTGAAGAGTGTCCAAGATTCACTTCCATACATCATAATTGATTCTATATAACTTCTTTTTTATATTTACTTAGCATAGAGGGCAAACATTACCTGCACAGTAGGTAAACACTACCAGTATAGAAGGTAAACACTACGTGCACAGAAGGTAAACAGTACTGTATTGTTAATCTTTGCAGGTTTCTCTTTATGGGAGTTCAATATTAAGGCAACCTCACCCCAGACACAACTCTCTTTAATGACATCATCAAGTGCTATCATGGCAATGAAGGTTGGCTGCAGCAGACCTCCAACATCCCATTTCTTGCTTTGGTGATGCTCTCTGCTAGACTGTAACCTGTCCATCTCATGATATTTCTCTCCCACTCTTATCTCTGCCTACCTCTTGCTCATCTCCCTTCAACTCTATACTCAAGTAATATACTCAAGTAATATACTCAAGTAAAATCTTCAACAAAGTGTCATGTCTTTTAATATATCTAAAACACTTTATTTGTTTGATCTTAATTTCCTTTAATATATGTTTTTTTTTCATACGAAGTGTTATTAGAACATCTTTGTTTTCTTCTCTTTCCATGAAATTCTCCCAATTGTTCTATATATCCACATCTCAAAGCAATCAATTCTGTCTTCAAGTTGTTTGTTCACTGTCCATGTTTCTGATCCACACATTAATATAGAATAGATGTAGCAATATATAACTTGATGACACTATATTTATATATAATATATGATGACAATATATTTATAACTGCGCTCATGCCACACACAAAAATAAAAAAACAATACAGTGGAAACCCGTTATAACAACTTGGTCCAGACCTACAAAATATGTATGTAATAACAGAAATTCACTATATAGCCTACAGTACAAACAATATAGAGAAAAAATATAATTGGGTATTGTGAAAAGTGTTGTTATATAGGGAGATTTGCTATAAAGGAATGCGCTATAGAGGGATCCCACTGTTTATTCTTACTCATCACATATGCAGCTTCATAATCTGAAAATGTCTCAAAGTTTCGCTCAGCGCTGTCACAAAGTCCCCTCAGACGATGCAAAAGAACATCCCTGTGCCCATCCAAAATGCTACCCTGTGGGGGAAAAAAATTTTGTGTTAAGATTTGATATTTTTACATAATTAACAAAAAAAAGCAAGATTCACTTTTTTGAAAGTTGATTACTAACAGCAACAGATGATTGTTTAGTGGTAGGTATTTGTAGATATTTAATAGGCATTCTATTGGCTAAACCCTTTTTTGCCTTTCAGCGTCAAGAGTAGAATAGTTTTCTGGAGACGGCCCTCTTGTGTGCTGAGTATATTGTGGAATTTGTCGCCTTTTTTATTTCGGTGGTGCATCATTTTTGTGGTTGGCCTCTAGGTCTGCCTTCACTGTATCTGTGTAGCATAGCTTGCTGTCCGATGGTAATCTGCTGATGTGTGCAGACCATTTGATCTGTTGTCACTTAATATATTCAAGATTGGAGTGGTGCCAATACTTTGTCTAATGTCCTCATTCCTCACTCTGTCTCTTAACGAACTGAAGAAGAAGAATAAATCCCCTTTCAGATAACCTTGTATGAGCCAGGGTATCCCCTCAGTTAAAAAACTGAGGAGAACCTGTGCTTCTGTCAGAAAGGCTATGGGCTGTCATGAGCTACCTGCTCACAGCTACCCATCATCATCATCATTGTGACATTTTAAAGTTGATAAACTCAAAACAGTACAAAGCAGTACAAAACAGTACAAAGCAGTACAAAGCAGTACAAAACAGTACAAAGCAGTACAAAACAGTACATTCAATAAACCCAATTAGACTTACGTAAAACACAGGTTTATATATCGTCTCAATGGGACACCATAGACTATATCTAAAACTAGTGGGTAATGATGGGCAATGATGAGCACACAAGAAATCATAAAAATTACAATACACAAATCATATTCAACGTTTCAACCAAAAGGTCTTTATCAAGACACAAACAAAACATTAAAAGACGACGAATAGAAAAATTATCACAACGTCCAACGGAAATATGGAAATGATATGCCGGAAGGTCAGAAAGTACATAAAAACGTAAATATATGTGCAAACGAAACGAACAAAAAGATGAGTAAATGACGGAACAAAAAGAATAAAGACAAAGACCACACCAAACCAGTACTAAACATAAGAGTGGTCGGAATTGAGTCCAAAACAAAGCTTTTTATATTGAAACGTTGAATATGATTTGTGTATTGTAATTTTTATGATTTCTTGTGTGCTCATCATTGCCCATCATTACCCACTAGTTTTAGATATAGTCTATGGTGTCCCATTGAGACGATATATAAACCTGTGTTTTACGTAAGTCTAATCGTTGTTACGTTTCACGCAGTTACCTTGTATTGATTGTCAATAAACCCATACCCTTCAGGGTCATAGGGGTACCACATTGGATGCCTCAGCACACAGAGTCCTCCAGCGATGCGGATGAGTGTGGAAATATCTTGTCCTGCCCATTCCTTGATATTGTCTGTCCATGCCTTTATTTGTCCTCCTCCTCCCTCGACAGTTCCCTGCAGTATTGTTTTTGACAAGGAAATCATGTCTGCATACATGTCCAAACCATGCCATTTTTCGTTGTTTCACTATTGAAAGCAATGGTTCTTGTACACTTGCATACATCTCTACTTTACAAAGCAGTACAATACAGACTCAAAACAGTACAAAGCATTCCGATACATACCTGCAACAAATATTCCTGTTGGGGTGCTATATTTTTGGATGTAGGTGCCAGTGATGTTGGCTCCATCATACACAGTATGAACACTTAAGAAGTTTGACGTGTTCTCTTTTAGTATTCTTGACCTTCATCTACCTAAGATAACAAAATAATCGTTGTTCACATCTACCAGTATAGACTTAGATACATACATAAAACAGGTAGTCGTAACCTTTGATAACAGTTACTATGTTGTTCCGACAGGTCGACGTTGTGCTTGAACTAGTTACGGGCATAGCATGGGTGGGCGGAACAACAAAGAAACCTGTCGCAAGGGCCAGAGTTGTGCCCTGATTTCAACATCTGTTTCGGCGGCATTAGACTCGAAACACCATCAAGTCGGATAGCTACTGGAACAGAGGGCGGAGCACTTATGGGAATGCCCCACGTGCTGTGAGGCCAGTTTCTAATCAAGAATCAAGATAAAACAAGTAGACATGAGTGTTTGAATTCATAAAATTTAACTACCAAATTTGGATATGTCAGCCCATTGGCACAAATTAAAATTAAGACACATAGCATGACCATACGCTTGGCTACATCCTGCTGGAAATCTAAAAGGACCATTGTCCTGCTCCAAGATTTTGATAATGAATGCTACTAACAAACAATAAAACTTAACCTTATGAAACCACATTTGGTCAAATATTGTCATTATTTTATTGTTCACAGAAGTACAGAATGAAGAACATCCTATTCATCCTAAATCTGAGGCAAGTGAGCTCTCATAAATTATTTAATTATATAGAACCAATTCTGATGTACGCAAGTGAATCTTTGAAATCAGCAGAATAGGAAAAAATTATATTGAGGCAGAGAAAATGTGATTTCATAAAGAATGTTGAAAACATCATGGATAGATAAAAAACATAATGAAGATATCTTGAAAGAAGTTAGTTCAGAAAGGGAACTGCTCATTCACATCAGAAAAAAGCAATGTACATTCTTTGGATACATTTTGAGGAGAGGAATGATGGAGCATGTTGTAGTAACAGGCAAGTTGAAGAGCGAGAGGAGTAGGAAAAGACCAAGTCATGAGTTGGAAAGCGTTGTATTGTGGCACAGGGAATAGTGTGTATCAGAAATTATTGACAGCACACAAGTCAGAAAGCTGTGAATAGATAAGATAACTAATGCAACACGACATTGACTATAAGAATAAGAAAGCGTTGATGCAAATTCATTGTGAAAATTGGTAGCATATCCTATCCAGGTCGTAGCTATCAACCCAGCATTTGTTGGCTGTGGTGATTTTCTAGGCAATATAAATATGTTCAGTAGGTTGCCATTGCTTTCTGAACGGTCCGGATGCACAATTGCCTGTGGTGAGGATCAAACTCGGTACCTTTGCCGACACAGAATCGCTCTGTACCACTTCGCCACACATTGTAGTGCACATAATAAGACCCATAATCATTAGTGTCACAGGGGTGCCACACTGGAGACATCAGCACAAAAAGCTCTCCAAACACTTCTAGGCTCAGCCATTTGGAGGAGTGTAGAAAAAGCATGCCCAGACCATTCCTTAATGTTATCAACCCAGGATTTTCTTTGTCTATTCTTCGTCACTTTTGACTTCCTTGCAAAATAATTATAGCAAGTGAGTCATGTCTAGTTACTTGTTCTTGATAAGGAACAAGCGTCACAGCACTGGGGGCATTCCCATATATACTCTGCTTGCCGTTCCGTCAGCCATCTAAAAATATATACGCTCAGTGTCCCAGTCAGTTGCTGCTTATGCATTCTTCTGATCTTACCAGAGAGGGAGCACTTTCTCCCATCACCTCTAGTCACTCCGATTTCTACCATTCTCTGAATATGTACATTATCATTTCAACTTCCTCCTCGTCTTCTCGTTGGGTATCCATGACTGCTCTAATCAACTCAGTCCTGTCTCTTCTTATTTCGGTGCCGTACCCAAGGCAACACATTGGCTCTTTCATTTCCCCTGACCCATGCATGACCTGGACAGTAGATCCATGTAATGCTCTGCGTGTTGTTGCGCAAGAGTGACCCATTCAATTCTTATCATACACTTTGCTATCTTGTGCAGCATACTTTGAGAGTTCGATAGAATCATTGAGTGACCAGAATGAGCAGGTTAGCTACCAAAGAGACAGACTTAAATTTAAACATTGACCTTGCACTGGTGTCGTTCATGGTGAAATAGAAACGATGTGAGTGGCACTGGTTTACCATGGTAGTGACCACCTACCATGCACAGTAACAATCACAAAAGGGCAGAACAGTAGAAATAACAAGAGACAACATGCCTTTAAATATAGGCGCAATGAAGAATCAATCTTGAGTAAGTTGCGACAACTGGCATGGCAAAGAAATACAGTGAGGCCAAACATACAACAACCCCCATGATGGACTGAAGAGATCTGCATGGGTAAAGAAGAAGCATAGTGTCAGGGAGTGGCAACATAGACATAAGAGACGACAGACACAAGTGAAGTCACCATGGTCCAAATAAAGTCAGAGATTACTATGAAGCAGGCCAAATAGTAAAGGAAGCCAAGAAAGAACGCTGGAATAATTTCGCGCAAGATGTTACAGCCGACACTGCCCTGCCTATACAAATGTTTTTGGAAATTACACAAGCCAATACTGACTGTCAAGGCAATGAATCGAAAAACATACACAAAATTAAACTAATTACAGTAATTATTACTTGTTAGTCTTGTTCAAACCAAACAAGTTTACACTTTACATTCACTGTTTCACGACTCCCACAAGTGATTCTTGATAACCTGCAAATTTATTTGTTGAATATATTTGTTTTGTGTTCTATATAACTAATTCAAAACAAACTTAACACTTGCATTCAAAAACTCGATTGTTGTAATATAATTCGTTTCGTTCAAATTTTAAAACTTATATAAAAATATTTCTTGTAAAATTGAAATCGTTGATGGTCGCAAAGAAACAAAATGTTAATAGTGACAACCAGCGTTTCCACTCCTGTGCTTTTTCTCCAAATAATTGAGCTTTTTTACTAGGCTTGAGAATTTTTGTTTTTTTATTAAGAATCTAGGTATTTTTCAAGTTATTTTTGAATTTAAAAATGGGGTGCAAATGGTACTGCACCGCTCTCTCGAGACCCAGGGTTAGTAGATAACTAAGATCCGAAAAGAACCCCCTAGTGGTGCACCCTGGAAATACATACAGCTGCTCGTGCTGAATCTGGCTAAATCTTTTGGGGATCGTGAATGTGGAGGCAGAAGGTGAAAAGAGAATTGACTGCAAAAGAGACAGCCAATATATCCGACACCACTGCATAAACACATGCATTGACACTGTCGACACGCAGTGTCGACAATGAAAACGACAGGAAAAGGTACATGACAAAAGACGAAAAGACTACATACTGAGCACAATGAAATAGCATACATCGCAAGAGGGAAGCGCCAAGTGCAAACAGAAAGGGAAAACTTTCCAAGGAAATCGAAACTATAAGCTCTAATAGCGCGATATAAGCTTAGATACAAGATTAAAAGCGGTTGGGGTTTTGTTGCCTACAGAAACTGCGTGAAGTTGGTTGAGAAATCTTCAGCATACTCCACTGTCACATCGAGCACGAGGATGGAGATAGAGGGAGTTACAGCAGCACTTAATTGGTTGATAACTGATACATCAACACACTCGGTAATACAGACTCTCAAAGCATGGTGTGCAAGATAGAAAATTTCATGCTGAGAAAAGAATAGTGGGACTTATTAAACAACTCAATTGTCCAGAACATTACATGGGTATGCTGCCCTGGTCATGCTGGAGTCAGAGGAAACAAGAGAGCTGACGTATTGGCAGGTACTTCGGCGATAGACGGCACATTGCTGAGAAGAGATAAAGCAGACAATGAAGGCACTAATAAAGATGAAGATTATGTCAAGGAGGCTGAGAACGTACACATACAGAGAATGTTAGAAATTGGAGTATCTAGACGTGAGAGAAGGAAAGGTAAATTTTTTGGAAAGTACCGAAGGTAACACAATCAACACCTGACAGGGACTCTTGAGTTTACATACACTGGGATGGCTGCTGGAGTGGAGGGCGGCGCAATTATGGGAATGTCCCACGCACGGTGAAGCCAGTTTCTAATCAAGAATAAAAAATAGAATCAAGAAGAAGCTTAGTTACCGGTACTCCTTACGGCAGAGACCCAGACCCAATTGAGGGCTCTCGGCAAAGAAAACAGCCCTGACCCAACTCTAATGTCGAGCTTTCCTATACCAGAAACATGCTCGCTGGCAGAATGGGTTTAGTACCCGATATATATCATTTATTGGTCTACCATGATGTTAGGTCACAAGTAATAACCAATTAATTCACGATGAGTTCGGTTAACAATTTGTCATTTTTATCGTTTGACATTCATGTCATCATCATCATCAGGTGCCATGCCGGTTAGCGCAGGGAGCCATGGCTCTCCGCAGCTCTCTGTCCACAGTATTATGTATCAAAGTCGTTGTTGTTTCCTTGCCGTGCCAGGTTGTCAAACTGTCAAATATTTTCTCACGTTGTCGCCTTCTGTCTCTGTTGCCTTCAATTGTGCCTGTTGTGGCTATGTTCTCTAAACCTGCCTGTCTCATGAAGTGGCCACACAAAAAAAAGATTGCCCTTTTCTTATATTGTTGATTAAGATCAGTTTCGTATTTCACTCTTTTAACACCTCTACATTAGTTTTTCTGACAGTCCATGGTATTCTCAACATTCTTCTGTAGAACCACATCTCTGGTGCTTCTAATTTCCCACTTCATATAGTTTCCTTAATTCCAGTTGCTTAAATATTTTCCGCATTAAATCCGAGAATTAATTAAACAATTTGCGGAATGAATAGAGATTGCTGCAAAGTTCATGAGTTTCTTACTTGAAAAAATGACTAATATTCAGCCAGAAACTTTATTTCTGGTTGACATTTGTGTCAGGTTAGATATGTTGATTGTCCTCTTCGCACAAAGACATGTCCAAATGTGCTGAGATCTCCGCTTCGGTAAATCTGTGGTAATCAATCAAGAATTTCCACCACCCAACTAAACATTGCTTTCCTCATTGAATATAGCTGTCGTCATTGGTGTGTGGCATATTGGCTATGTTAGACTATCAGTATTGATGAAACCTTTTCAGACACAGATAGGAGAAGTACATACTACAATCTGTTTGTTGCTGTATCAAAACAAGACATATTAAGAAGATGATTCGGTACAAGTAGATGCTATCACATGTTTAATTATTTCTCTTGTTTATGTTTGTTAATTTCATGTTCATAATTTAATAATTGATATTTATTTATTATGGGTTGGGGTTAATTATGTAAAACACACAACTATCCTAACTCTAACCAAAACCCTAAAATAAATTAATATTTAAATTTTTAAATGATAACATTAAATTTACAGACATACATATGGGAAATAACTCGACTATGTGATGACAGCTATTTGTACTGTACCGATGACTTTACATACAGGGAGAGAAACTACAACAAGTAAAACAATATCAATATCTTGAACACATAGTCACAAATGATGGTAGATGTGAAACAGAAGTTAAAAGGAAAATAGGAATGGCTAAAAGTACCTTCAATGACATGAGGAAATTATTAATATCTAAACAAATTACAAACAAGTTAAAAATGAGAATTATAAAATGCTACATCTATTCCATATTAATGTATGGCTCAGAAACATGGACACTAAATAAACAATTAGAAGACAAAATTGATGCCTTTGAGATGTGGGTATATAGAAGAATAGGGAGAACATCATGGAAAGAGAAGAAAACAAATAAAGAGGTGCTAAAGACACTTAATATGAAGAAAGAACTACTAAGAGAAATAAAGATCAGGCAAATAAAATACTTTGGACACATTAAAAGACATGACACCTTATTAAGACCTTACTTGAGGGTAAAGTCAAAGGGAAGCGAGCAAGAGGTAGGCAGAGATACACGTGGGAGAGTAACATCACACGATGGACAGGTTACAGTCTAGCCGAGTGCACCATCAAGACTAGAGACAGGAGATGTTGGAGATACGTTGCAGCCAACCTTCGTTGCGGAGACGGCACTTAATGATGATGATGACTTTACACAGCTACAAAATCACTCCATAATGGGAAACATGCAGTGTTTGACGCTACATGTGGCACTGTTTAGTATTATATTTAGTGCAGTGTTCCTGAAAAATAAACTATATGGCCTGTATACAGGGAGATGTAGTGCTTCTTTCTGGAAGTTCTCTAGTATATCTCCACTCCCACTTTTACTCCTGAAATCATTGAATTGTTATTTTAATTCTGCGCCAGTCTAAAGAAACTTTATGTCCATGTAAAGATGGTTGGTTGGTTGGTTGCTGATCCAGCGGTCCATGGGCTCATGCCCTTTGACCCAACGCCATTAAAAGGCATTATATTGCTGGGAAGTCTGTGGATTTTCGGCCCACCCCGGGCCAGAGAATAATTATCACACCACCAGGAAGGTAGGTTTCAACCTATTCACTGCTCCTAGCCACTGTAGCCAAGATAGAGTTCACTGTGCTCATTCCCGCCACCAATTGACTACTGGTTATGCCGAACTTCTCTATTACTCCAGGCATGCAACCAAATGTTCAAGTCAAAAGGATTGTCACGTCCTGAGTCACTGTGCCTCTATGATGGGTCTCAGCCATAGGAAAAAAACAGTGCTGTCAGTTTCCTCCTCCCCAGTGCTGCACAGTACATCTCTGGCTCCCTCCCAACCACAGAGGGTGCATACATATATATTCAGGTGAACATGAAACACATTTCAACAACAAAATTAAAACAGAATTGTATAGATGACATGTCATGAATCTTCTATAAGAAGATAACCTCAATATAACGGCATGTCATCTACTAAGTTTTTCTGTTGCATGGGTTGTATGTCTAGTGGGCCATTGGTGAGACCCACAAACGCAACCGCATGCATACCATGAAAAGATAATTATAATTTGATCAAAAGTCCATCTCGTATATTTTTTGTTAGTTAATTGTTGAGTTAGTTAAAGTTGAGTTAGTTAAAGTTGGTTTAGTTAAATGTTGAGTTAGTTAAATGTTGTGTTAGTTAAATGTTGAGTTAGTTAAATGTTGAGTTAGTTAAATGTTGAGTTAGTTAAATGTTGTGTTAGTTAATTGTTGA
Organism: Meghimatium bilineatum; assembly: GCA_034231615.1. Lineage (NCBI taxonomy): Eukaryota > Metazoa > Mollusca > Gastropoda > Stylommatophora > Philomycidae > Meghimatium > Meghimatium bilineatum. Next base: position 7,268,807 of record CM067318.1, read on the forward strand.
GTTAGTTAAATGTTGTGTTAGTTAAATGTTGAGTTAGTTAAATATTGAGTTAGTTAAATATTGAGTTAGTTAAATATTGAGTTAGTTAAATATTGAGTTAGTTAAATATTGAGTTAGTTAAATGTTGAGTTAGTTAAATATTGAGTTAGTTAAATATTGAGTTAGTTAAATGTTGAGTTAGTTAAATGTTGGTTTAGTTAAATGTTGAGTTAGTTAAATGTTGAGTTAGTTAAATGTTGGTTTAGTTAAATGTTGAGTTAGTTAAATGTTGGTTTAGTTAAATGTTGAGAATTTTAAAAGCTTAGATAATATAACCTTATAATTAATACGACGAGGAACACAACATAAAACCCCAGAAAATCACATCTTCCTCTTTTATGGCAGGAAATAGTATTTTTATGAACAGTGCCTATTAGCAAAGCCATGGTGTTACCGGGGAGGGAGGTTCGTACCAAGATATATAGGCTATTCATTTTTGTATAGGCCTACACAGAAACCCCACATTTTTTTTTACTATAAAAAGTCTTGTCCTATACGTGTATACTTTTCTTTATTTTTCTTTTGTGTTCGTTCTCAAACTCCTGCAGATCAGCAGGATATAGTCCGGAGAACGAATGCGATGTGCCGTGGTTTACAGAATTGTTGCGATATCTGCGCCTTTCGGCATGACACATCCGACTCCAGCATGGCTTTGGGTCACTGAACATATATAGGATAGGACAGCCAACTCCATCACATAACCTCCTTAGTCGCCTCGTACGACATGCATGGAAGGTACACAGTGTTGCTATTCTTTGCTTCCCTTTCGGACCCCGATAACACACGGACGATACGTGTATACCGCTAGGCGTCATGGGAAGCCAAAGTCTTCTTTCTTTAGTTAACTGAGATGCTGCTGACATAGTGCAGCCTTGGTGTTCTAGTATTTGTCTGGTGTCACCTATCCCTCTTCGTCTGGGTCTTCCCCTGTTTCTCTTTTCAGATGATCTTTTATTGAAGGCTATCGATGGAATGCGATCTGGTTAAATTCTGATTAAGTGGCCGAGCTATAAGATCTTTTGTGTCTATGCATTCTTTACACGATAATGTTTTTACCCGATTTCTTATAGTGACATTGTTTGTTCTTTCTCTATTTGTTACCCCTAGTGTTGTTCTCATGCACTTTATTTCGCACACCCCTTAAGGCCTGTACCAGAACAAACCCCGTGGAGTGAAAGACATGGAATGCCAATATATATTCAGACCCATGTGAAAGGAATACTAAGCGTGGACGAACAGAACAGTGTGCAGCGAAGGACAGTCACCCTCAGTTTCCTGGATGAGGAATATCCACAAGATATATGGGTCAGAGTATACACAGATGGGTCAGCACAGAATGCCGTGAGGAATGGAGGTGCAGGTGTATATATAGAATATCCACACAAGCCTAGAGATACAATCAGAACACCGACAGGAAAATTCTGCAATAATTATGATGCAGAAATCCAGGCAATTAGTGTGGCAGCTAAAAAACTGCTGAACTCCAACTCTGACCTACAGCCTGTGGTATTCCTGACAGATGCAAGGTCAGTGCTTCAAGCTCTCCAGTCTGAAAAACTAACAGACTTGAAAAAACTACTTAGCGAATTGTCTTACCAGTATAGGGTAACCATGCAGTGGATACCCTCTCACTGTGGAATACCAGGAAATGAAAAAGCAGACCAACTGGCTAAGGAAGGTGCTGCCGAAGACCAACCAGATATACCAATCACCTACCATCAGAAAAAACAGATTATCAAGTCAATAAGAAAGCCACAAACACCAACACAAGATGACTATCATATTATGAACAGACCAGAACAAGTTATAATTCTACGTCTCAGAACAGGACACAACCGACTCCGCAGTCACATGTATACAAAGTTCAAGATTGGCAACACAGCCATGTGTACATGTGGACAGGCAGCACAGAGTGCCAAACATATACTTCAAGAGTGTTCTGAGCAAGAAACGCTGAGGCAGACATATTGGCCAGAGGAAACAACACTGGAATCAAAGCTCTATGGGACACTGTATGAACTACAAAAGACAGTGAGTTTTATTAAGGAGACAGAATTACAGATATAGACATGTTTCAAGTGAACGAAAGAAGAAGAAGAAGAAGAAGAATTTCGCACACAGCGAGTTTTTCTGTCAGGATCTAGGTCTAGCTAGCATTGGTAGCACAGTGTCTATAAAAATTAGGCGTACCAAAAAGTACACTGCTATATATATATATATATATATATATATATATATATTAAAGAGCAGACTTAATAAGAGTTGTGATATTTTTGTTTTGTCCTCTGACTTCTTAAAATGTTGAGTGGTAACTATGATGACAACAAGCAGTAGTTGAATAAAGTAAATAAGTACTGGCATTTATTCGGTTGTTTCTTCTAATTTTTCAAATGTTGTATATCAAACGTTTATGCTCAATGCAGGAAGTTTATTTTTGAGGTTTATACGCCGCAAGGCAAACAAAGGCCACAGCGTATAGAATAGAATAGATATATAGAAGTACTACTTTTAGAGATTTTAGAAAAAAGATAGATCAAGTTGAACTGTTGGAACGCCTATGATGATGATCAGATGTTTTGGTCAATCAATCAATGAGAATGTACTCATAGTCATAGAGCTTATTAACCAGCAGCAAAAACTTATCCCTGCGCTACATGACATTATATGAGAATGGAAATACCAAGAGGAAAACCAAGAAGGACTGAATGAGTTACCAAAGCTCTGAGAGTTGAGAGACGTTACAGTGTAACTTACACTAACACACAGTCACAGTAATTACAATATTACTCATTACTGACTGCATATCAAGCGATGAAATGTGCCATAGCCCCTAAACTGATCGTCACTTAATCCTGCCACTCCTAGCTGTTTTTACTGTTTGTGTTGTCATGTATTTTCTTGAAAAAGACCTTAAGGTTGAAACTGTCTTCAATGTATCCCACAAATGCAGAAGTATAGGCCTACTGTTATCTGTATTTTATTCATACCCATACTGAGCATACTCAATAGTCTGATAGTAAACTGATTGACCTCATGTTTTTACGCATGGTTTGCGTCTATGGGTCTCACCAATGGCCCATTAGACAAACCACCCATGCAACAGATAAACCTAAGTAGATGACATGCCGTTATATTGAGGTTATCTATTATAGAAGCTTCATGGCATGTCATCTATACAATTATGCCTCTCATACTTTTAATTTGTTGTTACAATGTATTTTATGCCATATTGTTTTCTTTTTTTTGTTTATGTATGCACCCTCTGTGGTTGGGAGAGAGCCAGAGATTTGCTGCGCAGCGGTGGGGAGGAGGAAACTGACAGCACTGTTTTTCCTATGGCTGAGGCCCATTATAGAGGCACACTAACTCAGGATGTGACAATCCTTTTGACTTGAACATTTGGTTGCATGCCTGGAGCAATAGAGAAGTTCGGCATAACCAGTAGTCAATTAGTGGCGGGGAATGAGCACGGTAAACCCTATCTTGGCTGCAGTGGCTCGGAGCAGTTCATAGGTTGAAACCTACCTTCCTAGTGGTGTGATAGTTTTTCTCTGGCTCTGGCACGGGTTGGGACAAAAATTCACAAACTCCCCAGTAATAATTCTTTGGGTCAAAGGGCATGAACCCATGGACCGCTGGATCAGCAACCAACCAACCACCTCATGTTTTATGTAAGTACTATTGACGCTTTGACAAGTGGGAGACATCACACGGTGGACAGGTTAAAGTCTAGCAGAGTGCACCACCAAGACAAGAGGGGATATTGGAGATCCGTTGCAGCCAACCTTCGTTGCGGAGACGGCACTTGATGATGATAATTGACGCTTAACAGCAAATGTAGACACAAGAAAGGTAGATAGGCCTATAGGCCTATGATTAAGGTGAATAGGCTAGGCCTACTTGAACGGAAGTCGGTAGGAATAAATATTCTAATATAGGCCTAAATAGGGCCTATAATTAAAGCTTATTTTCATAGATTTTGTTGTAATAAATTTATAAATATACAGATGCTAGATAAGGAAAACCAATAGGCCTATGTTAAATCTATCTATATGCCTACACTATGGCCCTTGTTTACTTTTCGGTGTCAGGGGTATTTTTTCTTTATCTCCTATTCTATAATTTTTGTTATATTTTTCTTTCATCTCCTATTCTATAATTTTCTTCACCTCCTATTCTATAATTTTTGTTATATTTTTCTTTCATCTCCTATTCTATAATTTTCTTCCATCTCTTATTCTATAATTTTCATTTCCACTCAATCCATCCTTTTTCCGTTGTTTTTACTTTAGTCCTCTTACCTTGTGGGATTTGTCTTACCTAATCCCTCCTCCTTTTTCTTCTTATCCATTTCCTATGACATCTTTCATATCATGCATTAATATCATTTGTTAAAAAAAAAGATATATGCCCTACCTTTTGGTGCTGTTTACAGGCAGTGCAAGATTTACCTATAAGCTAAACAAGCCATAGCTTAGGGTCCCCACTTTCTTGGGGTCCCAAAAAAAATCATATTTGGCACTGACATATAATATCTGAACTTATAAAGGGCCCCATATCTCAAATAGCTTAGGGCCTTATCAAGTCTAAATCCAGTGCTGTTTACAGGCTAAATTAGTTAATTAGGATAAGACTGGTCTCGTAATATCTTTGCTTTTCTGCATCTCTTCCTTCTATCATCATCATAAAGTATACATGTTTCTATGAAAATGTTTGCTATTTTTCATCCTGATGAATGCTTCTGAGTTGAATCGTCATCTGTCTTTAGTTGCTAGTACATTTTGCTTATAAATATTAGTAACACTTGTACTTATTTCTGCTTATATTTCTATATGCTATTTATTTCTAACATTTACACTTGTCAATCTTAGGTCCTGCATTCTGATCATAGACACAGAAAAATAAACACACCCAGTGCCCTCCAACTGGCCTAACTATGTGATTCTGAATTCAAAATATCAACACCATATTGAACTACCATTTGTCACTGTGGTCACACTGGCAAGTATGTCTGATCTTTGATTTCCTCGAACACTCGCATGTTCAGAAATAAAAATGAAAGTAAATCTCTTCTACATACAAACTTTGTCATTGACTCCTTCCACTGTCTGCATAGACACCTTATTGTGTCTTTCTAAGCATAGGCTTACCTACTCATAAAATCAGTCAAAACAAATCTGTAACACTTTGCATCTCCAACCATTTCATTACCTTGGTTACCACTACCACTATTATTTTTATATCTCTGGGGCAACCAAGAATGATATGCATAACTTAATTGTGGATTTCATCTAGTTCTGCATTGGGTTAAGGGTCAGAATATCCAGGACATACTCCACTACAGCAGTACAAAGAGCAGCTCACAAAAATAGCAACCATAACCCTCATTACTTTCAATTACTTTTCTTCTTCTTTAGTGTTCATTCTCAAACTCCTGCTGGATCTCTCTTGTGGTGGGACCATGATCCATTCTAGATTTCCAGCATGGATATAGTCCAGAGAATGGAAATGCGCTGTGTTGCCGTTTAATTTGCGCCAATGGCCCGACAGATCCATCATCGGCGGGAACTACTTTTGAGTTTTCATTAATGTGTAATTTATATACTCATTGAAACAAAATATCTTTCAAAAGCACTCCAGGTTATTTTTGAAGTTGTCATTCTCTGTACAATCTCTCAACATAGATTGGTAGTCGCATCAGTGCGTGGTCGATATGGTTATTCATAGAGAGCTACGTTATAGCGTCTTTCTTTGGGTTCATCATAGTTCCAGATTCATTATGCTACTGACCAATGCAAATCAGTTCTCATTGCAGGTCTTTAGGAGTTTTTCTTATTTTTAATCCCTGATGGTATACCAGATTGTGATAACATCTGCAGGATCTCTATTGCAGATGGGCAATAGTTGGTTGGTTGCTGATTCAGCGGTCCATGGGCTCATGCCCTTTGACCCAATGCCATTAAAATGGCATATTGCTGGGAAGTCTGTGGATTTTTGGTCCACCCCAGTCCAGAGCATAACTATCACACCACCAGGAAGGTAGGTTTCAACCTTTCAACCTATGCACTGCTCAGAGCTGATGCAATCAAAATAGGGTTCACTGTGTTCATTCTCCGCCACCATTTGACTACTGGTTATGCTGAACTTCTCTATTGCTCCAGGCATGCAATCAAATGTTCAAGTCAAAAAGATTGTCACATTCTTAGTCACTGCGTCTCTATGATGGGCCTCAGCCATAGGGAAAAACAGTGCTATCAGTTTCCCCCTCCCCAGTTCTGCACAGTACATCTCTGGCTCCCTCCCAACCACAGAGGGTGCATACATATATTCAAATAACAAAACATGAAACACACTGCAACAACAAAATAAAAGCACAAGAAGCATAATTGTATAGATGACATGCCATGAAGCTTCTAATAGAAGATAACCTCAATATAACGGCATGTCATCTACTAAGTTTTTCTGTTGCATGGTTGGTTTGTCTAGTGGATAGGCAATGGTTCTACTAGAATTTCTTTGGGTTCTTCATAGTTCTAGATTCAATATGCCACTGTCCAGTGCAAACATGGCCTCTTTGCAGGTCTTTTTAAAAAAAATCCCTGATGGTATACCAGAATCTTATCTGCATTTTTTTGCCCCGTTCATTCTCAAACATCTGCTGGATCTCTGTTGTGGATGGACATTGGTTCTAGTATATTTCCAGTAGGATGTAGTCTAGAGAACGGAGATATGTTGTGTTGTAGTTTTAGGAAATGCTAAATGAGGTAGAAAGGTTACTATAAAATACGTAACTACCAATAGTGAAAAATAAATAACAAACAATAACATAAAGAACAAGGACAATTTTCTATGTTGCAGTCAAACCAGGACCTTTTTCAAGAAACAAATAACAATCAAAACACAAAATCATAAAAATAGTATTATCAATATCAATAAAACCCATAACCCTTCAGGGTCGTAGGGGTACCACATTGGAAGCTTCAGCACACAAGAGTCCTCCAGCGAATTCTATCCTCAGCGATGGATGAGTGTGGAAATATCTAGCCCTGTCCATTCCTTGATGTTGTCTGTCCATGTCTTTATTTGTCCTCCTCTGCTTCTTTCACCCTCGACAGTTCCCTGCAGTATTGTTTTTGACAAGGAATCATGCCTGCATACATGTCCGAACCATGCTAGTTTTCGTCGTTTCACTATTGAAAGCAATGGCTCCTGGACACCTGCACACATCTCTACTTTATTTCTTATGTACACATTGGTCTTATGTTCCCTATAGGAAATTCGTAGAATTCTTCTGTAGCATTTATACTCGAAAGCTTGTAATCTTCTCTCCATGTCCGCAGTGAGTGTTATAGTATTATAAAAATATTTGACAACTAGTTGTAGTTTTATTTTGCGCCAAAGGCCTAACACATATGACTGTCTGTATCTGCTTATGAAAGTGTCATTTGCTTGACTTTAAGTTATTGCAACTGGGAACAGAGTGTGAGGTTTGTATATATCGGTAAGTATACAAGTTTACATATTTGAGATAATTATTCCGAATCCTATGTATTCATGCTGATTATTAATTTGTAGATTTTTGTTCTTCTTCAATGTTCATTCCCAAACTCCCGCTGGATAGCTAGTGTAGCAGGATCATGATCCCACTATATTTCCAGCACGATGTAGTCCAGAAAATGAAAATGCATTGTGTCACCATTTTATTTGTACCAATGGCTCGACACATCCATCTTTGGTGGATATTTGTAATTTTGATTTTTATGAAGCTCTTTGTAATCATTTCAGACAAGGGAAAAAAAATAAAACAAAAATGCAACCATAAACAAAATTCTTTCATACAAACCTCAATATTATCACAAAAATCTTATCAGTCTTCTGAATTTGTTCTCAAACTCCTACAGATTGATAGGATGTAGTCCAGAGAATATAATGTATTGTGTCATGGTTTACAGGTTGACTGTAATATCTGTACCTTTCTGCCTGACATTAATTTCAGCACCAGATTATACTACACTCTCCCCTAATTTTCTCAAGATGTAATTATCTCTTGCGAGATATTCAAAATGTTCTTTTTTTCATATTAGAAGCACGGAAGGTGGATATGACAACGGCAAAGTTAGCAGTGTTAATCTATAATGGACTGGGAGCAAATGAGACTGGATGTCACCAACTATTGTCTGCCTTGCGTTCATGTCTGGACTTGAAGAAATATTCCGTTGGCTTCATCACCCCTGAGGAAATTATTAAAGGTTGGTCTGGTGGAACCTCTTTATATCTCACACATTTATAACAAATTTGCTTTTTCTGGTGGAACCTCTTTATATCTCACACATTTATAACATATTTGCTTTTTAACAACACTTTTTAAAATCCTGAAATAGTACTGTATATTCTTTATTGCATATCTGTCTATTCTTCTTCTTCTGCGTTCGTTCTCAAAAACTCCTGTGGGTCAGCAGGATGTAGTCCGGAGAACGGAATGCGTTGTGTCATAGTTTACAGCATTGCTGCGATATCTGCGCCTTTCGACCTGACACATCCGACTTCAGCATGGCTTTGGGTCACTGACCCTATATGGGATGGGACAGCCAACTCCATCTCATAACCTCTTTAGTCGCCTCGTACGACATGGATGGAAGGTAAACAGTGTTGCTATTCTTTGCTCCCCTTTCGGGCCCCGACAACACACGGGCGATATCTGTCTATAATTCTGTAACCCGTTAGGGTCATAGGGGTACCACATAAAATGCATCAATGCACAGTCTTCCAGGGATTTCTATTGTCAAAAATGCGGCAGTGTCAGGAAAAAATCCTATCCATGTCCAGTCCTTGATGTTGCCTGTCCATACTTTTATTTTTCTTCCTCTGCTGCTTCCACCGTTGACAGTTCCCTGCAGTATTGTTTTTGACAAGGAATCATGTCAACATACATGTCCAAATCATGCAAGTTTTCATCATTTCTCTATTGAAAGCAATTATTGTATAGTATATTATATAATATGGTTATTAAATAAATATTTTGTTGGTCTCAACCAATTTGTTGTATAGAGTGATTCCACTGTTTCGTCACTAGGACAAGAAAAATGTATAGAGTCATGTTGAAGTTAGATGTGTCAGACAAAAAGGTGCAGATATCACAGCAGACCTGTAAACCATGACACAACACACTCATCCCCATGGAGTGGAGTTAGGGCGTAGTCCAACCAACAGAGGCTGGAAACTAAAATTGGTTGGGCTATCCCTGACATCGAGCAAGACTAGGGTCCTGTCCAAGCAATCACTGGTAGAGAGTCATAGATACCAGGCCGAAAGGTGCACCAGCAACCATGGTATCAAACAGCACCACTAGATAACTTTTCTTCACATCAAAAATTACTGTGTAGACATGTTAAATTTCGAACGAGAAAAAGAAGACACATTCCGTTCTTTGGACTACAACCTGCTAATTTGCAGGAGTTTGAGAATGAACATAGAACAAGAAGAAGATAACTACGTCTGATTTATGAAACCTGGTTATGTTTCCTTCTGACAGGTACCAAGATGGAAGGGGCACCATTAATAGCATTTGGCGCTGGATACACCAGTGGCTTCGCTACTGCTTTGGGGGATGAAGGTATGAGAAACTTAAGGGATCACATCTTCAAAGGTCACTCATATCTAGGTTTTGGTGCTGGAGGTTACTTTGGCTGTGACTACATAGAGTTTGACAAGGGTGGTCCACTTGAAAAACTGACGGAGAGAGAATTGAGATTTTATTCAGGTATTGTTCAAGTAATTATTTATATCCCTGGTGTAGTGTTTAAGCTGTTTACTGTGTGACCAAGAGGTTTGTTGTTCAAATCTCGCTCGCTATGTCTTGTTTAAATAATTTATTTTTTTCAAAGTATCGCTGAGATCATTACTTGAAGCTCGAAATTGACAGGATATGAGTAGTACTCTTTGCAGGCAGCAGACAGCTTCGTTGAGAGGGACAGAGTACATATTGGGTACATATAGATTTCTATTCTCAAACTCCCACTGGAGGTTGTAGGTCAGAGAATGGAAATGTGCTGTGTCACCATTTTATTTCAACCAATAGCCGACACATTAATCTTTGGCGAACTACACCATTTCAACCTTTTTTCAACTACTTACATCAACATCTTCAAATAGCGGCAGCTTTTAGAACCATTAAAGCACACATTTTTTATTGTACATTAATAGTAATAATAATTCCGTCCCTGGCTGGATTGTCTATTGTATTACTTGGAAGGATGTATTCTCTTCTTGATCACACATTTCTCTGGCCATCATCATTTCAAGTTTGAGATAGTGTGTTGTCTAGATGAGCAAAAATTTTGTCTGACGAGTTCATCCCATGTTATATAGGGTTCATGTCTGATTATGGAATGGTCTGGATGTTATTGTCAGCTGGGTGGTGAGTTGTGCCACATGCGGTTGAGCAATATTCTGCTGAAAAATTGACCCTCTGCAGCCACAATTGGAAGGACGCGATGATGACAAATTTCAGCGACATATCGTTTGGCATTCAGGCGTCCTATTTGCATCAGGTCACTTATTCCCATGAAGTTGATCACCTTCCTCATCAGTACACCGCCACCATTATGTAGAGAAGCCTCATCAATGCTGTTCTGGTTGTAGTGCTCACAGACTCTCTGTAAGATCTTCTCCATTTATCGTGTCGATGGAGCAAAATCCAATTAATAATCATTAAACCAATGCTGTCTCCAGTCACTCCGAACGGTCCATTCACGTGCTGTTTCTCTCTGCAGTCGGTTCTGGCAATGCCAGTCCGTAAGAACAGGATCTCAGTATGGTATCTAGCTCAAAGACCAGTGGCAGGAAGGGTACTGCATTGCTTGTGGCTTTGAGTGGACTTTGGAGGATGCAGATTGATTCCTGAGGAGATACAGCAGTATGAAGTGGTCTTCAGCAAGAGTTGTGACTCTGGATCTACCACTGCACAGCCAGTTTGTTGGAATCGCCTCCAAAGGTGACTAATGGTGCTTCTAACTACATTAAATTGTCTGGCCACTACACTTTGTGATTGTCCAGTCTGTAAACGTCCAATGACGATGTATTGTTGTTCTGTAATGAGATGAATGATACTTGCGCATTGAATTTTCAACTAAATTTATTCGAGGACCGTCAAATCTTTTATAGGCATTCAATAATACGGTCAGAAAGTTTTGTGTTAAATAAGTTTTATAGGATTCTAATGAACCTGTTATGAGTTATTGCCAAAAATGTTATTTTGATCTTGATCTTTTTCATGACGAATCATGAGGTGAGTACAATTCGGGTAACCACAAGAAGTTAATGACCAAGTGGACACAGTCGATAGGTTGAATGACGTCCAATCAGCGAATATCTTTTATAAAAGTAACTGCAAAAAAAGTTGCATTTATTTTTTGAAAAGTATACTTTGCTATTTATCAAATTGTATGAGGTGTAGATTGATGAAATAATCCCTTTAGCTGTGAGCAGGTAGCTTTCAACAGCCCATAGCCTTTCTGAAAAATGCAGGTTTTTTTAAGTTGTGTAATTAAGTCGACACTCACTCATATAAGGTCTGAAAGGCATGGATGTATAAGGGGGTGGGATTTATGGATGCATGCATGTTTAGTCGCAGAAAGGAGGCATTCAAGTGTGCTAGATTCCCAAAATTACCACATCCTGCCAATAACAAACCACACACTTCTAGTTCTGGACCAACTAACTCTCATCATTCTGCTGTCAGATTTGTGGACCCATCCTCAGTGATGATACATATCTGCCACAAAATGACAAAGGTGCACAGTCCGCTCTTTGTCTGTCATCCATGGGGATTTTGTGGCAGAAGACAGTAGTAAGAAATGAAGGCAAAACAATGCAGTGATAATCATGATTTTTCAGAGATGACAGGATGTCAGCATATCCCCTAAACTTTCCTTAGTCGCTTTCTATGACATTCCTGGAAAGAATACAGTGAACCTATAATTTGAACCCTGAGCTAGAAGTCCAGGTCCTGGTTGCTGCACATAAGGAAGTGATGATCAAGGTGATGTAGTAATCCCTTTAGCTGTCAGCAGGTGGCTCCGGACAACCCATAGTCTTCATGAGAAAAGTATAGGTCCTCTTCAGTTGAGTAACTGATGCGACACCCGAACTCAAATATGGTTTCTTATCTCATAGGCATGGTTGATTGCATGGGGTAAAAAATATTGCATTTTCTTGTCTCATAGGCATGGTTGATTGCATGAGGTAAAAAATATTGCATTTTCTTGTCTCATAGGCATGGTTGATTGCATGAGGTAAAAAATATTGCATTTTCTTGTCTCATAGGCATGGTTGATTGCATGAGGTAAAAAATATTGCATTTTCTTGTCTCATAGGCAGGGTTGATTGCATGGGGTAAAAAATATTGCATTTTCTTGTCTCATAGGCATGGTTGATTGCATGAGGTAAAAAATATTGCATTTTCTAGTCTCATAGGCATGGTTGATTGCGTGAGGTAAAAAATATTGCATTTTCTTGTCTCATAGGCATGGTTGATTGATTGTATGGGTAAAAATATATACAATTTTGCATTTACACTCATGTTTCTGTGATGGGATATAAAATCAAATAATGATACAATATTTTCAGGAGTGTGTTCAGGTCCAGCATATGCGGGTTTCCAGTATGGGACATATAAAGGTGTTCATGCAGTTCCGATAGATTTCACAAGCGACTATTTATCTGCAACATTTCATGCTATGATTGACGGAGGAGGTATGTTTTGTACCAGCAGTCAACCAAAACCTGGTTCACAAGTCCTGGAGGTTATTGATGTAGCAAAGTTCGTAGAAATTCCAGGGTCTCCATCTGCTATTGTTAAAACCCAACTCCATGGAGACGGATTAGCTATTTTATCAGGTGTACACTTAGAATATGATATGCTGTCACTGATAGATTCTGAACCTGAACTGGAATATTTGCGTAAATCATTCATTAACAGCAGGTCTAGTCAACTCTCTGCTTTTAAAGCATTAATACAAATGTTACATTTAAGTGTTGTTTAGATTGAACATTTGTTTTCCGATGAGGGCCATATGGTGCACCAGATGTGACAACATATTTCAGGGGAGGGGGGGGGGGTCGCGGATAAGAAAAAAAGTGAATTTGGGGGGCAAAGGCCTTGAAATGAGGCTAAACCTGTCTGTTGAATTTGGGGGGCAAAGGCCGCCCAAGACGCCGTTGGACAAAAGACATTCAAGAATGCCTGCGCATGTCACTAAAAGAGGCAGGACAACTTGTTAAAGACTGTGGAGAATTCAAGAGATACATAGGGAAGACTAAATTCTGGAAAGAATATGTCACCTGATGATGATTAGTTAATATTATTATTAACAAGCCTTGGATAAAATCAACAAGCTGTTTCTGTAGGTTCCAGGGTTGCCATGTCAGGAAAATTTTCACTTCAAAATTGCTGAAATAAATATGCTAAAAGCCACTTGTTTAGAAGTTTAAATCTTTCAAATTTACATTAACTCTTATGTTACTCATGGATCTAAAACTTATTAAGAATAATTGAAGCATGTCTTGTATATGACATCGCTATTCATCATCATCAATACCAAACATAAACCCTTAGTGTTCTAGGGGTGTCACTTTAGAAATATTAACTACCAGCGTGTTGCTGGGGACAGTTAAAGGGGAGGTATAGAATGGCAACACTGTTGCCTTCTATGCATGTCATAGAAGGTGAATACGGAGGTTTCTAGGGTTGAGTTGGCTGTCCCATATAAAGTGATTCAGAAGCCATGCTGAAGTCGGATGTGTCAGGCAAAAAGGTGCATATACCGCAACCAAGCTGTAAATCATGACAATGCATTTCATTCTCTGGATTACATCCTGCTAATCTGCAGAAGTTTGAGCATGAACACAGAAGAAGATACATCAACAAAAATGACACCTTGTCTTTATGTTCTTTGTGCTGTGTTTCTTCGTCTTCAGCATTCATTCTCAAACTCCCACTGCATCTCTCTTGTAGCCGGACAATGTTCCTACTAGATTTCCAGCAGGATACAGTCCATAGAATGGAAATGCGCTGGGTCACCGGTTTATTTGCGCCAATACCCTGACACATCCGTCTTCAGCAGAGTGCTGTGATTGAGTGTGGAGATACTCCTGTCCAGTCTTTTGATATTATCAGTCAATACATTCTGTTATCCTCCTCATCTTTCACCCTCAACTGTCCACTACAGAAAAGTCTGAACATTTCCCCTTGGAAAGGGAATTATGCTTCATCATGTGCCGAAACTATGCAAGCTTGTGATGTTTCACTAGTGTTCCTAGATGTTCTTGTTGACCAGGCATGCTCCCAAACTATGCAAGCATGTGATGTTTCACTAGTATTGCTAGATGTTCTTGTTGACCAGGCATGTTCCCAAACTATGCAAGCTTGTGATGTTTCACTAGTATTGCTAGATGTTCTTGTTGACCAGGCATGTTCCCAAACTATGCAAGCATGTGATGTTTCACTAGTATTGCTAGATGTTCTTGTTGACCAGGCATGTTCCCAAACTATGCAAGCATGTGATGTTTCACTAGTGTTCCTAGATGTTCTTCTTGACCAGGCATGTTCCCAAACTATGCAAGCATGTGATGTTTCACTAGTATTGCTAGATGTTCTTGTTGACCAGGCATGTTCCCAAACTATTCTTTTATTTAACGTCCATGCCTCTGAATCAGAATATCCACAATATAATTACTAGGCACATTACTCCTGTAGTTTGCCATTGCTTTACTGCTGCCATTTCTATTTCTCACAATACACCAAAACCACGAAATCAGTGTACAAAAAACATAAAAATCACCGATCTAAAAATGAAGCTTTATTAAAATATTTACTTGCAATTATAAAATACGCATTATAGTTAAATATAAAAATAGGAACGGGTTAGGACTACAATAACATGTCAACTGAAGACACTTGCTGCTCTTTGTTTTTGTCAGCATATAATAAAAATTCTTGAGACTAACAAGTCTGGCTTCCTACTTGAATATACTTGTATCAGCATATAATAGTAGACAAGTAGATTACAAGACAACCAAATTTTTTTGGGATATATTCACTTTCTAAACAAAGTGTACATGATTGAGGGGAGGATGTGACCTTTAGCTGTAGTGCACACTGGGATTAAGAGAACAGATTAACAGTTGCTTCTTTGGTTACTTCTGCAGCTGATACTTATGTACCCAACTTACTAGATATGTGAACGCAAGTTGTGTTGTCCCTACTTATCATCTTTGATTTATGTGTTTGTGATCCTTGATAAAGGCCTTTTGGTCGAAACGTTGATTTGTGTGTGTACTTGTGTGTGTTTCATATAATTAGCAAAACTTTATTACCTCATTTCAAGCTTTACCTGATACTTATGTGCCTTTCATAGGTTCTAAATCACTGGTAAGTAACATAATGACATTGATGGAAAGAATACTTTTTGTGCCTTTTTTCTTCAAATACAATTGGGTGCAGCTTAAGACCATCCCATTGTATTGATCATGTTTGCGTTTATTTCACTTTTAGTGATTGTTTCGTGATAAAGGTCCGTATTGGACAGTAACGAGCAAAAAGTCCTTGTTCCTTTGTTATTTCTCATTGACATTACTTTACATTTGGTATTTTTGCTACATTTATATAGTTATACTATTTATAAATGACAATAATATTAACAATAATACATTATCATTGGTGTTATCTCTATCATTGGTGTTATCTCTATCATTGGTGTTATCTCTATCATTGGTGTAATCTCTCTATTTATTAGAATGCGTTGTGTCATGCATTGAAAGCGTTACTGCATTATCTACGCCTGTTGTCATGACACATCCAACCTCACTATGAATTTTGTGTCACTGATTAATTGGATAACCGACTCCACCCCTAAACTTTGTTAGTCTCCTACATGCATCATAGGCCACACTGTTACTATTCTTTACCCCCTTAGCAGCGGCAACATATGGATGATAGTTTGAAACTGTTATGATGATCGCTGAAGAAGAAGAAACTGTTATCACAGGTCGGCAAAGTTGTATTGGGTCTGTGGGTTAAATTCAGGATTGTCTGAAATGAGGCTAAACCTGTCTGTTGAACAAGGCAAAACTTTGAAATGAGGCTAAACCTGTCTGTTGAACAAGGCAAAACCTTGAAATGAGGCTAAACCTGTCTGTTGAACAAGGCAAAACCTTGAAATGAGGCTAAACCTGTCTGTTGAACAAGACAAAACCTTTAAATGAGGCTAAACCTGTCTGTTGAACAAGGTGGAAAGTTGTTTTTTATCAAGTCCTTGGAAGTTGCAAAGAATATCAAATATTCAAATGTTGACTACCAAAAATGCTTTTGTAACATCAAAAGACTGCTAGAAGTTTGGAGTCAAAGTTTTTATCACCTCCACTATTGAACATAAAAAGTTGTCACCTGACACTAACTCAATAAATATTGTTCTGGGAACTTTAAAAATATTGTTATAGGAATTTTTTTCCAGCTAGCACAGCTAAAGGTTTGACACACAGGAAATCATTTCCACCATATCATCATTTATCCTATTTTAGTTTGAGATTTTTAGCTCAAACTAAAGTGAGAGATATATGAGAACTGAGAGCGAGGGATATATGAGAAATGAAATGAGAGCGAGAGATATATGAGAACTGAGAGCGAGGGATATATGAGAACTAAGAGCGAGGGATATATGAGAACTAAAATGAGAGCGAGGGATATATGAGAACTAAGAGCGAGGGATATATGAGAACTGAGAGAGAGGGATATATGAGAACTAAAATGAGAGAGATATTGACAGCAGTGCATGTTGTAATTTTAAAATGGCCCGTTGGGCTGTATTTTGTCCTGTGGTTGGTATTTTGCCCAACACTGGTTTATATTCTGCAGCTAAAATGAAAAAGCTGGGGTGTTTATTAGTTTAAAATCAGACAGCTAGAGTATGTATTAGTTTGTCAGGCAACTAGAGTATTTATTAGTTTGTCAGACAGCTAGAGTATTTATTACTTTGTCAGACAGCTAGGGTGTTTATTAATATAAAGTCAAACATCTGAGGTATTTATTAGTCTGAAGCTGGGGTGTTAGTAATCAGACTAAAAAAGCTAGGGTCTAAAGTCAGACTCAAACAGCTAGGGAGTTTATTAGTCTAAAGTCAGACTCAAACAGCTAGGGAGTTTATTAGTCTAAAGTCAGACTCAAATAGCTGGGATGTTTAGTAGTCTAAAGTCAGACTCAAACAGCTGGGATGTTTAGTAGTCTAAAGTCAGACTCAAATAGCTGGGATGTTTAGTAGTCTAAAGTCAGACTCAAACAGCTGGGATGTTTAGTAGTCTAAAGTCAGACTCAAATAGCTGGGATGTTTAGTAGTCTAAAGTCAGACTCAAAACAGCTGGGATGTTTAGTAGTCTAAAGTCAGACTCAAACAGCTGGGATGTTTAGTAGTCTAAAGTCAGACTGAAATAGCTGGGATGTTTAGTAGTCTAAAGTCAGACTCAAACAGCTGGGATGTTTAGTAGTCTAAAGTCAGACTCAAACAGCTGGGATGTTTAGTAGTCTAAAGTCAGACTCAAACAGCTGGGATGTTTATTATCCATTATTTTATCTGATTGCATTTGGTGCAACTGTATTTTGCTTATTCATGTTGTATATTTGATTTTAGTTGCTATATAACAAGACAAAGGAAGAGCTAGATAACACTTATTCAAGCTAGGATTTCATAGTTTTTTGTGTGATCTCTCTGACAGTGGTTAAGCTATTTGCATTTTGCTGAAGAGGTTGTGGGCTCAATCCTGAGCTATTATGCCCTGTTTACAAGTGCATTTGTCAGAGCTATCAGTGCATTATCATTTCAAGCTAAAGTTACATGCTTTGTGTTGTACTCTAGGCTGGGTGGCGTTCATTTGGGGAACCCAGAGTACAGAGGGAGGTCACAGTAGTCTAATGTTAAGTCATTTTGCCAGCAGACCCTGGTTTCAAATTCACTTGTTATTCATGGTTTTAAATAAAAATTACTCCAGTGGTTCACTCAGCCACCAGGGTTCATGCTCTAGGAAGGTCAAGGAATGGTGCAATCGCTACTGAGCAAGTGCAGTAGGTGATGCTAGTCAGGTGGTTTCTAATCAACCACTGACAAAGCATTAGAGCACTTATGGGAAACCGTATTCTATGACACTGCTTCATTATCTTTATCAATGAAGTCAATCCTCTACAATGTTTGATGTTTTTAAAAGGAGAAATCCCACCGAAGATGGATGTGCCGGGCCACTAACACAAATAAAATGGTGACACAACGCATTTCCATTCTCTGGACTGCATCGTACTGGAAATCTAACAGGATCATTATCCTGTTACAGGAGTTTCAGCAGGAGTTTGAGAATGAACGCTGAAGAAGAAGAAAAGGAGAAACTAAGCATTGTTGTACTTATGATAATTTGATACTGTCAATGCAGTGTTGTATCTATGATAACATGATACTCTCTAAGCAGTGTTGTATCTATGATAACATGATACTCTCTAAGCAGTGTTGTATCTATGATAACATGATACTCTCTAAGCAGTGTTGTATCTATGATAACATACTCTCTAAGCAGTGTTGTATCTATGATAACATGATACTCTCTAAGCAGTGTTGTATCTATGATAACATGATACTCTCTAAGCAGTGTTGTATCTATGATAACATACTCTCTAAGCAGTGTTGTATCTATGATAACATGATACTCTCTAAGCAGTGTTGTATCTATGATAACATGATACTCTCTAAGCAGTGTTGTATCTATGATAACATGATACTCTCTAAGCAGTGTTGTATCTATGATAACATGATACTCTCTAAGCAGTGTTGTATCTATGATAACTATAATGGTACTTCCTTGGACATCCTCCTTTTCTTCTTCTCCTCAAAAGCAAACTTCACATTCTGAGGTCAAATCTGACAAAACTTTTTTGTAATCTTCAGTATTTTATATTTCCTTATGTCTTCATGTACTGGCAATTTTAACTTTCTTTCTGCCCAGTTGCATCCTTTGGTCTTTCTACAAAGTAGAACAATTCTGAGAAATATGAAAAATGTAGTTTAACTTTCCTGAATCAACAAAACTTTCAAGGCACAAAGCTCATTTTATATTGTTTATCTATTGTCATTTCCACCTATGGTATTAAGCATCGTGGTGGGTTGGAGTTGTTGGTCTTTGGTGATTTGGATTGTATTTCGAGGCACAGATCTCATTTTACTTTACAACTGCAGTAAATGTGTACTTTGTACAAAATTGGTCAGGTTTTAAAATGGATTATTATGAATGTCAAAATACACAACACAAAACATGTATATGGTAATTGAATTACAAACTGTCATATACCTTAATTCAGGCTAAAATATTTATAGATCAACGTGGCACAACGTAATCACGCTCCCGGCGGAAATCACACGGATATCCGTGCTGGTTACAATGGAGTGAACGAATGAAAAAAAATAGATCAACAATTTTGAATGTTTTGGTCCAAACTGGCATATTGTATCACTAGGTCAAGCAGAGATTATATAGAACAATTCTTCTTGTCTGTGTATTGCCAGGGTCTGAAAGGGAAACAAGGGTTAGCAGCACTGTAGCCTTCGACCCATGCCATAAGAGGCGACTAAGGCAATTTGGGGTTGAAGTTGGCAGTGTCCGGCTGAAATGTGCATATATCGCAAAAAAAAAAGCTGTAAATGTTGACAAAATGTATTTTTTCTCTGGACTACACTCTGCGAACCAACAGGAGTTTGAGAAAAATGTGGAGGAAGAGACCAATTTTAATTTCATTTTCAAAACACAGAAATCTGAACGGAAAGTAAAATTACATGTAGAATCTAGTTCTATAGATAAAAGGTTAAAATTGGATTCCAGTAAATCTAGTCATGGCACGCCAGGCTCTAAGAAAAGGACTTGAGAACAGTGGTAGAGTTATGCATTCACCACAGACAAGGATTTGATGTTACTACTGGTTATGGTAAACATTTTTTTTAACCCACCAAGAATTGGGTACCAGGGAATATTCACTCCAAAGATCAAGGAATAACACCATCACTACAGTGTATGTAACTGACAGCATGACTAGTCAAGCTGCACAAGAAGCAAGCGTAAACACTAAAGGATACAACCACATGCTTTGGTCTTAGATTCACATCTTACAATACCTGTACATTCCCATATATCTGTGTCAACTTGAATGTATTACCACGTCAATAACATGACACTTATACAGTGAAATCTCTTGCATCCTTCGTCAACAAATCTCTCTATATAACAACACTTTTCAAATTTTCCAATTATATGTATTCTTTATTGTTTATACTGTATATAGCGAATGTCTGTTATTACATATTTTGTCGGTCTGGACCAAGTTGTTATAATGAAATGTGTAATGTTTGTAGCCATAATTTTCCCCTTTTCTACTTTGGTACCTGGTATCCAAGTAAAGTCTCCGTAAGACAATCATAATATTTTGAACTGGTAAGACATATTTTTGACATATTGCATCAAGCAGCTATCGGCACAATACAATAGGTGATGATTAGGTCTGACCAAACAAAAGAGAACATGAAACATGATTTCTAAATCCTTTATTCAGACTGAAGTTAATCGTAGATGGAATGTTTTCTATATTTCAATGCAGAAATTTCCTTACTAGCCATTAATACAATGTTTCTCAGTTACATAAAGTCTGTTGTCTTCTGGGGAAGCATGGGTCTACTTAAAGACATCAACAGTCCCTTCCAAATCTGCCATCGTAAATAAGTTTTGTATTCATATATTAAGTGAATTATTTTCTATGTTGAAGTAAATATTTAGAAAAGGTCAGCAGATTTAAAAAAAACTTCTGGAGATCACACTGAAAAGTTGAGAAACACAATTCAACTGGGACTATTTATTTCTAATAGGCTGATTACTCATTCAGCAGTAAAGTTGGACATATGAAAGATATAGGGCAAAGATCCACAGTAGGTTTATATTTAATCTGTGTTTTCCTGATACTACACATGACTACATCAGCTGCCAACATTACAAACTTGACAAAACGAAGTTTTAAAGATCTGCTGTTATCCATTAATATGATGTTTTAAACTGAAATATATATTGTGTTGCCAAGTTCTTAAGCATAATACCATGTTAGGCTACTCTGTTTTTTCGTGGGAATATATGAGTTGCTAGCAATGTGATTTGGGGTAATATCTGCACAGTGAGTGGGGCAAAAGTCTGCATTAAAAACAAGAGGAATCATTCTTCAGTAAGGCCTATGTAGTGAGGAAATTGCCAAAGCCGATCCAGATCTGAGAGAGAATATATATATATATATATATGATTATAACGATCAACATTACAAGGGATGATTAGCTTTAGAATGGAACTTTGCAACTATTTTATACCATAGTTCCCCCTCCCCCTCCGAGATTAATATAGTTTTAGTGTTTTATAATGTTCACATACTGTAGCTATGTAAGGACAAGAATTGAATCAACTATTTTCAGTTTTTGTCAATTATTCCTCAATTTCGTACTGGTTTGTATCACCCTATTGCCTGTGGATCTTTGTTCCATCAAACTGGGCAAAGATCTTGTTTTAAATATGCTCATAAATTCTCAATCTATTGTCTATACGTAATCGTATGTTTTCAATACCCCCCCCACTATATGTAAGATCGATAGACACTGATGACAAATTGTTGTCAAATAGTTGGGTGTAGGTGTCAGAATACACTAAAAAGTGAAAAATGCGGATCTTTTCACCCACCTACCATACATGTTTTTCAACTTAAGATATGAATGTGCTTCCACTGAAACATAAAACTTTCCAAGGATACCACACATAAATAAATCTCACCAATAATTTTAAAAAAAAAGGCTAATGTTTATTAACAGTGTTAAGAACACATGAAAAGTGTTTTTAAATTGTACATTTCATAAAGTATTGTTCTAGTGCCCACATCTCACTAAAGTGCTCTTGTTCTACTGCCAACATCTCACTAAATGTTTTTGTTCTACTGCCCACATCTCAATAAGTGCTATCATTCTACTGAAACTGAACCTATTCTAGAAAATGAAGGTTAAAGTAAACAAGAAATGATGAAATTGATCTCCAGATCAGAGCTCCTAGACACCCCACAAATTGTAGAGAGCTCCTAGACACCCCACAAATTGTAGAGAGCTCCTAGACACCCCACAAATTGTAGAGAGCTCCTAGACACCCCACAAATTGTAGAGAGCTCCTAGACACCCCACAAATTGTAGAGAGCTCCTAGACACCCCACAAATTGTAGAGAGCTCCTAGACACCCCACAAATTGTAGAATGTGAAGACCCACTATTTAGACAAAAGTTACACAGAGTATTATATAAAAAAAAATCAAAGAACTACACACATACAAATAAACATAATATCCTGTACAATTATATCAATATGCCACCAAGGGGAATCCTACAAATAATAAAATAAAACATTTAATATATAACATAAACCTAAACTTAAAAAATAAGCAAGTTATTCAAAACATAAATTAAACATAAGCAGTGAATAAAATACAAACAAGCATGTGAAATGAAGCAATACAAATACACAACACTGCAGATGAAACAGGAATGCCATCTTGGCGATGACTTAACCATGGATGCTACAACAAGAACTCAGGATGGTGGTCAACAGCCGATACTAGTAGCCAAAAGTCTGGTTTGATAAGAGCATATTCAAGTTGTATTTCAAGAGCGAGCTAATGATGAAACTTATTTCAGAGAAAAATTTTTCAAACAATTAGGCAGATTATAATAGACATTACTGAGCTCACGACCACTCGTACTGGTCTAGTTAGTAGGTCTATCATACTGCCTACCATTGTGGTAACAAGTTGGAGTGATGTGATGGTTCCACAGAAGCATCAGGACTCACTAAACAGTTGTCATACACACACCATCTACAGCTGGTCGGTGGTGGGGACTGCCTACTTGTACGACACAATGTGGATACAGGGATGAAAACTGCAGACCAGGCATACTTGGATAGAAGACTGTAGCGAAGGTCAAGTGTAGTTAGAACACTCCAGCACAGTATGGTAATCTATTTATAAATTATATTAAACAGTTTTTGTAATTGTGCTACTGCGACCCATACCGGATTGTTGGATTTTTTCTGGCTTTTTAATAATTATATACAATCTATTTATAGGAAGGATATCCAAATGGAAAACGGTCCAAATCTGCCAAAGCCAGCGTGGCCCTTTGTGGTGTGGAGTAATTGGTGTTCTCACCTACCATCTTAAAACGAGGAATCACAAATAAAAACGTACCGGGTATACACAAAAAATATATATACATAAAGTACAACAAAATAAAAGGGAACTAAATCTGGTACATAAGTTTGGTACTGGTACTGTTGGTTTAGGATATGTGGGGGCCATTAACATAAGTAAAATGGCAACACAACACATTTCCATTCTCTGAAATATATCTGGCTGAAAATATAGTAGGAACATTATCCAACTGCAAGAGAGGTCCAGTGGGAGTTTGAGAGCGAATGCTAAAAAATATACGGGTAATTAGGAACAGCAATCAAGAAAGATAACCAAAATTATGCAGTCATTTTGGTCTGCTAAAAAATAAATCATAGGTTAAAGGATAGATTGGAAAATATTCCTGGTATGCCATGACTGATATGTTAGTAAAGTTATGTAGCATACAACCTGGGATGACATTGTGGTCAGATGTACACTGGCAAAATGTAAGTATGAGAATATTAAAGTATCAGTAACCAAAAAATACCGGTAAGTACAAACTGGCCACATAGTATTCATTTAATTTCTCATTTTTTTCTAATGTCCTTCCATGCAGATGATGGTTTATATTAACCACACTTGCAGTTAAGCGTAGGGGTGGGGAGGAGCCTCAGGTTTTGTTTCAAGATCAGATGTGTTGCCGCGGTTGCATCTCATTTTTTAGCTTCACAAAATGACCATATTTTTTTTCCGTGGACATTCTTGTGACTGCACATCAGACACAGTTTGGCACATGATCCTACAACAGAAACATGTTTGTCTGAACTCTGATTTACTTTAGTGGCTGGAAATTTATTACAAGTCTCAGTAGCAAGCTTCTTGATTAGAAACTGGCTTCACAGGATGCAGGACATTCCCATAAGTGCTCAGCCCTTCGCCCCAGCAGCCATCCCAGTGTATGTAGACTCAGAGTTCCGGTCAGGTGTTGATTGTGTGATCTTCGGGACTTTAAAAAAAATTTACTTTTCCTCCCCTCACCTCTAGATACTCCCATTTCTAACATTCTCTGTATGTGTACGATCTCAACCTCACTGACATCATCTGCATCTTGAAATGAATTTATTACTGCCTTCATTAAGTCTGCTTTATCTCTTCTCAGCAATGTGCCGTCTATCGCCGCATTGCCTGCCAATAAGTCGGCTCTCTCATTTCCTCTGACTAAGTAGCAAGCTTAATTTGTCTTAAAGCTAATATTTGCTTTAGCAATTAAAACTGGCAGAAGAAAAAACTTCACAGATTAAATAAAAAAGTGTACTGTACGGGCTAATGTGTCCATACTTTTAACAAAACAAATAATACATTATTTAACGAAATGAATTTTCGTTAAAGGTGCATACAACACAGCATCCATCGATCTGCGTGCAGGACACTGAGAGACCCCCATCCCTAGAATACCCTTGGGGAGCTCTTAGTGCGCAGATCGAATGATGACTAGTAAATGAGTCATGTTTTTTTATTTCCGTGTACCGGAAGCTGTATGCTATGCAACCCTAATATTAAAAAGTTGGAATGAAATCATGTGATATGGGCACATTAGACCGTAATGAACAGTGACTAACTAAATAAGAGTTTCTCAACAGCAAGAAGTCCACCAAGCTGCGAGAGCTTCTACTTAAATTCTAAATTATCTTAGTCTATAGAATTTGTTTGGACAGAAAATGTTTGGACAGTCTTAAAAAACTTTTATACTGAACCACAGTCTCAGGAATTTCAATATCTTGGGGACAATTTTTTATACTGAAGCACAGTCTCAGGAATTTCAATATCCTGGGGACAATTTTTTATACTGAACCACAGTCTCAGGAATTTGAATATCTTGCAAACAATTTTTACAGATAAGGAAAGTATGGGCAGAAAGATGGAGACAAGAATTCAAAAAGCTACTATATAAATTATGAACTTACACCAATTTTGAAACACAAATCTATCCCAATTGAAAACAAAAGGCAAATCATAAATTAAATCTTCATACCAACATTATGTTATCAATGTCAGACATGGACAATAGATCATGTAAAAAATAAAAAGATTACAAAAACTATTGGGAAAAACATCTGTGGTCAAATATATTGGAAAACAGACTGAAATAGCCACTTAATGAGAGTGAACCCTTATTGGCCACAGCAAGATCATACAACATGCAAATAGAAACAGCAAGGGGCAGACCAAAAAGAAGGTGGACTGAAGGAGTTACTGTTTTGAACATCATAATATTACTGCACATCAATCATGCCATATCTTGAACATCAATCGTCATTCCATATTGCGACACCTTACAGCAAATGCAACAATAGATAGAGATAGTCTCACAAAGGATGAGAAGCGCTGAAAAACACAACCAATCAAAAATAGAAATTGGGCCAGACTTTACTCTATATTCAAATAGATCAGATTGTTCAACAGTTCATAGACAATAAACCTGAACCCTACTCCAATAGCATAATTCTTGTACCAATGTCTGAACTATACACACACAGTCAGTAACAAAACAAGTCTTACATTTTATAATGCGGCTTGCAAACTGAACTAAAGAAAAGAATTACATTGAACAGAAGCAACAGTAATATCAAACAGAACTCAAGTATATTTAAATGAAACGAGAAAACAAACTAATATGAAATCATTTCATCATATTATTTTGTAGATTCTTGAAGTCCCATCATTTTTTATTCCGTCCGTGATGTATTGTGAACAAAAAATTGTGTGAATATTCAATATAAATATGAAACAAACGATCGGACATGTTCCATAATTGGTTCATATTTTACTTTATTATATACAAGATACAAAGACATTCGTAGAAAAGCTTTGTCTGTTTACGTTGACTTGATATATGGACATACATCTAACAGTACTTGTCCAAATACAAACGTTGGTGGTGATGAAAATTCAAGCAATTATTGACAAAATCAGAACATCGCAGATAATTTGTCTGAGTTAACAAGTGTTGCCTCAAATTGTGAAACAAATTGGTGTCAGTTGAGTGAACCATGATTGAATCTCATCTGCCACCTTCTGATCTTTGGTGCTTCAAAAACAGAAATTGTTTTTTAAATTTGAGTTTCAATTAACGTGGATGGGTAAATAATGTGTTTAAATTGTGACATAATAATAATAAATTGATTCAATGCTAATAATCTTTAATAGAAAAATTTCTTATGGTCAGGGTGGATTTTTACAACAAAATGGACCCTTGTTGAATCAACACTTGGAATTATTTGTGTAAAGAGTCTGACATTTTCAACGTTTTGGTAAAAATAAACTGACATTGGTATGTACATGAGTCAGCCTATATGAAAGTTTATACGGTGCATGCTAATGTAAGTTCAAAGCACGGAGTGAAGTTAATGTAAGGTTTTTGGTTGCAATTCATATTTCATGTTGAGGCTTATAGAAACCAAGAAATTCTGGGGATGAAGTGTTGAGTTGAATTTGTCCTGATACTGTGAAATCCCTTTATAACAAATGGATCCTGATATATTGTTTTGATGTGATATACAAGAGACGCAGTTGGAAACATACCATGGGATGAGATGTGCAACAGACACTATAGGAAATCTCCCATTGTGATGAGATGTGCAACAGACACTATAGGAAATCTCCCATAGTAGTGAAAGCATGTTCTGAAGATTAGATACCCTTGTAAATTTATCCAAATGTATTCTTTGACCGTGGAGACACTACTTTGTTCAATTGTTTTCTTTGACTGTTGGATAAACTACTAAATTTGACCAAATGTATTCTTTGACTTTGGAGACAATTATACATTTGACCAAATATATTCTTTGTTCTTTGACTGTTGGATAAACTACTAAATTTGACCAAATATATTCTTTGTTCTTTGACTGTTTGGTGGGATACTTATAAAATTGAGCAAATGTATTCTTTAACTGTTGGAAATAGTCAAATTCCATTATAACAACTTTGAATCGAGGAGATATGTATGTAATAACAGAAATTCGCTTTATAACAGTACAAATAATAAATATCATTGGGGATATTGAAAAGTGTTGTTATATAGGGAAATATGTTATAAAAGAATGCGTTATAGAGGGATTCCACTGTATTTAGAGAACTGACCAACTGTATCCTGTGACTGGTAATTGTTTGACTTCAAAATAATTAGCCAAATCAAAATTGAACAGCCTTTTGATGTTGTATACAATGCAGAAAACATTATTATTAAGAAATACAATGCAGAAAAATATCAAATATTATGGAATATTGTAACACTTGGACTCCACTGGTTGGAATTCTCCGTTCAATGTGAGATGCCAGATTCAACGAACTTTCTTAGCAAGCACACAAGCTTACACGCACACAAACATGTAACAAATGCAGAGTAACAATATTCATGTAGAAAACTCTCCGGGTAACCTATGACTTGACTTCTTCTTCTTCATCATCCTTGGCTAAGTTTGGGTTGCTGCTCCATCGCTTCTTGTGCTGGACACGTCCAAATCCCTCATCGTAATTCCCCTTGGTAGCGAAGAGTTGCTTGTAGTGGGTGGTACAGAATATGATGTTGTTGTTAATGGCGAATGTCTTTGGCCTGCAGTGAAGGCAAGAGACTACAATTACAGCAAATATTTACGTGTCAACTACAAACAAGTATGATAAAATATCAAAATTATCTGGCAAAATAAAAGAAGATTATTTCACTGGTTTAAATCTTGGTTGTGGGGGGCACTAATCAATCATTACGTACTGTCTCAGCAGCAAAAAAATACTGCCTTGGACCTTAAAAATCCAGTCTCTTGCCTTGGGTGGTGCACTTTGCGAGGCTGTAACTTGCCTATCTTGATGTTTCTCTCCCACTTGTATCTCTGCCTACCTCTTGGTTCATTTGATGTCTACACTGTCAAACAAGTCTTCCTGGGTGGGGGAATCCCTACCATTATCTGGAGTAAGAACATAATAAATATATGAAGCCTATTGTATAAAATTCACCCGTGTGGAAACCTGGACGTCTAGTTCAGGGTGCAAAAAATAGAGTCACTGTCTTCTTTATAGGTATGGCATATGTGGTGACTTCCGGTAGTGATGTCTGTTGATGGAGGGTGTTTCTAGATGGAGGCAAATTACTAGATGGATGTGAAAGGTAGAAAGCAACATCAAAGACTAAACACCTTTGAAAGTAAATGTCTTAGAAGGCTATTGAACATACGTTGGTCAGACTTTAAATCAAACACAGTTGTCAGACAAGAATCAAAACAAGAATATGTATCCACCTATATTAGATTATGTCGCTGGAATTACATCGGACATGCACTACGAATGGATACTGAAAGACTCCCATGTCAAGCTTTGATGTGGTCACCAAAAGGCAAGAGAAAACGAGGAAGACCAAAAGGCAAGAGAAAACGAGGAAGACCAAAAGAAACTTTACATAAAATTATTATAAGAGAACGTTTCACCATCGGTATCAGAAACAATGAAGACCTAAATTGCAAATTGCAATGAAACGAGAGACATGGAAATCTATGACATGCGCCCCATGTGCCGTCTTTGGCCCTAGAGGAATAACTAATTAACTAACTGACCTAACCATATAACAGCTTATGTTGCTGATTTCATCAGACCAATAGATGATGGGGCATGCTGGATGTGTACAGAAATCTGAGAGAAGAATGATGAGCTAGTTGGCCTGAAGTGTGTGCTGTGCTCCTGGCAGGACGTGTTAATCCTGGGGTACTGGCACACTGGAATGTTCTATGCATTTGAGACCTTATGTAAGTGTGGGTGTCACCTCAGTTACACAACTTGAGGAGAACCTGTGCTTTTATCAGAAAGGTTATGGGATGTCAAGAGCTACCTATTCACAGCTAAAGAGATTATTTAATCATCATCATGTGTCCATATCTACCTGCTCACAGCTAAAGAGATTATTTCATCATTACATAAGATTGGTGAGGATATAATCCATTATCTGATGAAACGGTTCCCCTATTTAATCTCAATGTTTGTTTCTCCATAGAAACATGCAGCATTTGTTTATAAAACAAGTTATCTTTTCCTTGCAGGATGCTTGGTTCAGTTGTTACATCAACCCTATCTAAAAGTTGTTATATCAACCCTATCTAACATTGCATAAAACCTATCAGAGATGTTATATCAATCCTATCTAATGTTGTTACATCAATCCTATCTAATGTTGTTACATCAACCCTATCTAAAAGTTGTTATATCAACCCTATCTAACATTGCATAAAACCTATCAGAGATGTTATATCAATCCTATCTAATGTTGTTACATCAATCCTATCTAATGTTGTTACATCAATCCTATCTAAAGTTGTTACATCAACCCTATCTAAAGTTGTTACATAAACCCTATCTAAAGTTGTTACATCAACCCTATCTAAAGTTGTTACATCAACCCTATCTAAAGTTGTTACATCAACCCTATCTAAAGTTGTTACATAAACCCTATCTAAAGTTGTTACATCAACCCTATCTAAAGTTGTTACATCAACCCTATCTAAAGTTGTTACATCAACCCTATCTAAAGTTGTTACATCAACCCTATCTAAAGTTGTTACATCAACCCTATCTAAAGTTGTTACATCAATCCTATCTAATGTTGTTACATCAACCCTATCTAAAAGTTGTTATATCAACCCTATCTAACATTGCATAAAACCTATCAGAGATGTTATATCAATCCTATCTAATGTTGTTACATCAATCCTATCTAATGTTGTTACATCAATCCTATCTAAAGTTGTTACATCAACCCTATCTAAAGTTGTTACATCAACCCTATCTAAAGTTGTTACATCAACCCTATCTAAAGTTGTTACATCAACCCTATCTAATGTTGTTACATCAACCCTATCTAAAGTTGTTACATAAACCCTATCTAAAGTTGTTACATCAACCCTATCTAAAGTTGTTACATCAACCCTATCTAAAGTTGTTACATCAACCCTATCTAATGTTGTTATATCAACCCTATCTAAAGTTGTTACATCAACCCTATCTAAAGTTGTTACATCAACCCTATCTAAGTTGTTGCATTAACCCTATCTAAAGTTGTTGCATTAACCCTATCTAACGTTACATCAACCCTATCTAAAGTTGTTGCATCAACCCTATCTAATGTTGTTACATCAACCCTATCTAAAGTTGTTACATCAACCCTATCTAAAGTTGTTACATCAACCCTATCTAAAGTTGTTGCATTAACCCTATCTAACGTTACATCAACCCTATCTAATGTTACATCAACCCTATCTAAAGTTGTTACATCAACCCTATCTAAAGTTGTTACATCAACCCTATCTAAAGTTGTTGCATTAACCCTATCTAACGTTGCATAAACCCTATCTAATGTTGTTACATCAACCCTATCTAAAGTTGTTACATCAACCCTATCTAAAGTTGTTACATCAACCCTATCTAAAGTTGTTGCATTAACCATATCTAATGTTGCATAAACCCTATCTAAAGTTGTTACATCAACCCTATCTAAGTTGTTGCATTAACCCTATCTAAAGTTGTTGCATTAACCCTATCTAACGTTACATCAACCCTATCTAAAGTTGTTGCATTAACCCTATCTAAAGTTGTTACATCAACCCTATCTAAAGTTGTTACATCAACCCTATCTAATGTTGTTACATCAACCCTATCTAAAGTTGTTACATCAACCCTATCTAAAGTTGTTACATCAACCCTATCTAAAGTTGTTGCATTAACCCTATCTAACGTTACATCAACCCTATCTAATGTTACATCAACCCTATCTAAAGTTGTTACATCAACCCTATCTAAAGTTGTTACATCAACCCTATCTAAAGTTGTTGCATTAACCCTATCTAACGTTGCATAAACCCTATCTAATGTTGTTACATCAACCCTATCTAAAGTTGTTACATCAACCCTATCTAAAGTTGTTACATCAACCCTATCTAAAGTTGTTGCATTAACCATATCTAATGTTGCATAAACCCTATCAGAGTTGTTACATCAATCATATCTACAGTTGTTACATCAACCCTATCTAAAGTTGTTACATCAACCCTATCTAAAGTTGTTGCATTAACCCTATCTAACGTTGCATAAACCCTATCTAATGTTGTTACATCAACCCTATCTAAAGTTGTTACATCAACCCTATCTAAAGTTGTTACATCAACCCTATCTAAAGTTGTTGCATTAATCATATCTAATGTTGCATAAACCCTATCAGAGTTGTTACATCAATCATATCTACAGTTGTTAAATCAATCATACCTGGTGTCTAAAGTTGTTACATCAATCCTATCTACAGTTGTTACAATAAACCCTATATAAAGTTGTTACAATAAACCCTATATAAAGCTGTTACAATAAACCCTATCTAAAGTTGTTACATCAATCCTATCTACAGTTGTTACAATAAACCCTATATAAAGTTGTTACAATAAACCCTATTTAAAGTTGTTACAATAAACCCTATATAAAGTTGTTACAATAAACACTATCTAAAGTTTATTACATAGGCAAAATTAGTCTTCATACTACATGTACAATATTTTATAGGACTCAGTAGTTCCATTCCGTGCTCTAAAAATCAGACCCTGGAATTCCTAATGGAAATCATTCCAGACAATATATAAAAACCTATAGGACACATTTTCTGCATTTTGGACATAAGCAGAACATTTTCAAGTGTTTTGGACATAAGCAGAACATTTTCAGGTGTTTTGGACACAAGGTGGACATTTTCAAATGTTTTGGACATAAGTAGGACATTTTCAAATGTTTTGGACATAAGCAGGACATTTTCAATTGTTTTGGACATAAGTAGGACATTTTCAATTGTTTTGGACATAAGGAGGACATTTTCAAATGTTTTGGACATAAGTAGGACATTGTCAAATGTTTTGGACATAAGCAGGACATTTTCAAATGACACCAAATCTATTCTGTTCTTGTAGCAATGAAAGTAGAATACTAGGATATGACTAGATATGCTTACAAAGATGAGTTCTTAAATTTGAACTTCCCAGTCTCAAGGGTCAGACTCTCTTTTGTTCACTACCTAATGTATATACCATCAAACAAGTCTTATATTCACTACCTAATGTCTACACCATCAAACAAGTCTTATATTCACTACCTAATGTCTACACCATCAGACAAGACTTATATTCACTACCTAATGTCTACACCATCAGACAAGACATATTCACTACCTAATGTCTACACCATCAGACAAGTCTTATATTCACTACCTAATGTCTACACCATCAGACAAGTCTTATATTCACTACCTAATGTCTACACCATCAGACAAGACTTATATTCACTACCTAATGTCTACACCATCAGACAAGTCTTATATTCACTACCTAATGTCTACACCATCAGACAAGTCTTATATTCACTACCTAATGTCTACACCATCAGACAAGACTTATATTCACTACCTAATGTCTACACCATCAGACAAGTCTTATATTCACTACCTAATGTCTACACCATCAGACAAGTCTTATATTCACTACCTAATGTCTACACCATCAGACAAGACTTATATTCACTACCTAATGTCTACACCATCAGACAAGACTTATATTCACTACCTAATGTCTACACCATCAGACAAGTCTTATATTCACTACCTAATGTCTACACCATCAGACAAGTCTTATATTCACTACCTAATGTCTACACCATCAGACAAGTCTTATATTCACTACCTAATGTCTACACCATCAGACAAGTCTTATATTCACTACCTAATGTCTACACCATTAGACAAGACTTATATTCACTACCTAATGTCTACGCCATCAGACAAGTCTTATATTCACTACCTAATGTCTACACCATCAGACAAGTCTTATATTCACTACCTAATGTCTACACCATCAGACAAGTCTTATATTCACTACCTAATGTCTACACCATCAGACAAGTCTTATATTCACTACCTAATGTCTACACCATCAGACAAGTCTTATATTCACTACCTAATGTCTACACCATCAGACAAGTCTTATATTCACTACCTAATGTCTACACCATTAGACAAGACTTATATTCACTACCTAATGTCTACGCCATCAGACAAGTCTTATATTCACTACCTAATGTCTACACCATCAGACAAGTCTTATATTCACTACCTAATGTCTACACCATCAGACAAGTCTTATATTCACTACCTAATGTCTACACCATCAGACAAGTCTTATATTCACTACCTAATGTCTACACCATCAGACAAGTATATGGATGATCTCTACCGTTGTCTGGAACTCTTCTTTGGTTCCATATATCTGTACTTGCATGGTTGGGCCAGTATGTTTCTCTAACTGTTCATACTGGGGACAGTTTTGTCGAACATGTTAAGAGGTCTGTTCCACAAGTGTACAATAGTGTGGCACACATGCACAGGATATGACTGTGTTTATTCAGTTGGTTGTGTCCTGTCCTCAGGTAAAGTATAGTTACCTGTCCCTGTTGATTTAGATAGTGTTTGGCATCTCTTCTCATGTTATGTTTACTTCTGATGGCTTGTGTAGCTTTCTTCTTTTCTTGATATGAGTCTTCGTTGTCTTCATGCATACACTCTCCGTCCTCTTTGGCCAACTCATCAGCCCTCTCATTTCCCTGGTCTTTTTCTCCAGCATCACCGCAAACTTCTTCTACATTAGTTTTCTTCGTTGTCCATGAAATTTTCATCATTCTTCTCAAAAACCACATCTCAGTAGCCTGCAGCCCACTTTGAGCTTTACTATCCGTGCTTCACATCCACAAATAAAAATGGTTAGATATAACATCTATCACTCGAACTCGTGTATGCATTGATAGTTCTCCATTGCATAGGATGTTTCTCATTTTTTGAAATGCTTATTTGGCTTGAGATATCCTGATCTTTATATCATTATCACATTACCAACCACTAATGTTAACTTGGTGCTGGTACCAAACAGTAATGTTAACTTGGTGCTGGTACCAACCAGTAATGTTAACTTGGCACTAATAGTAACCAGTAATGTTAACTTGGTGCTGGTACCAACCAGTAATGTTAACTTGGCACTAATAGTAACCAGTAATGTTAACTTGGTGCTGGTACCAAACAGTAATGTTAACTTGGTGCTGGTACCAACCAGTAATGTTAACTTGGCACTAATAGTAACCAGTAATGTTAACTTGGTGCTGGTACCAACCAGTAATGTTAACTTGGTTTATAAATCAGCACCACAGCCATGATGTTACCAATAAGTACTCAGTTGTATTATCAGGTGACCAGAAAGTGCTTGACTAGTGTTACATCAGCACATACTCAGCTGCATTACCAGTGTCTGAACAGTGTCACTTCAGCACGTACGCTGTGGTGATGGCTCTATTCCTAGGTTTCCAAGATTATGAGCTGTGGTATAACTTTCCAAGTGGTAGGTTCGACCATGGAAGTTTTATTTTTTAAAACACTATTTACAAATGATCTTGAACCCTAACTGTTTGCTCAGGATGGTGTATGAATATCTTAACCATTATGTCATCGTACCTCTAGTAGTGAGACACAGAGAGACCCCTGATATTTTCAACATGGTATGGCCGTAGACAGGATATCTCCCAGATGTAATGGTTAAGTCTTTCGCTTTGTGCTCGAGTAGTCACGTGTTGGAATCCTGAACACAACATTTTGTTTACAAATTGGTTATTTTATGAGATCCCTGAAGATTAAAGTTTCTATCTCTGGAGTTACATTCTACGAGAGGTGCTCTGCAGACACATGCTGCTTTGTACATATGTGACAACCCAAGTACATTGAAGTCAATCCTCTATGACTTTTAAACCACCAGGAGACAGAGATACAGCAGCAGACAGAGATACGAAAGACTAAAAAACTAATTGCATATCCTTTCCGACAAAACATATCTTCTGTCTTCATGCAACTATACATATAATTAGCAAATAGGCCACCTGCATTTGGTAACAGCTTGGGTGACATCTTGGAGATTAAAAATTGCATGCAACAATGATGGCTTGTTGACAGATTACATACGATCGATTATATGATTAGTTAAATAATTGAATTGTTAGGTCATGCACTAACTCTACTGCCACTGAGTTACCATGAATTGGTGAAAGTTAAAAAATAGATCAATTATATCAACCCAACCAAATAAATAACCATTATAATATGATTGGCATACTCAGGGTGGGTTAGTAAAATTCAAAGCTATAATTGTGTAAAAGAAAGTGTGCTGATTTATAAAATTTGTGTATACTGTATAGGGTTAGTACATATGTTAACAATAGGTATAACCCTATGTTAATAATTTAGTGATAATTATTATAACAATAGGTATAACCCTATGTTAATAATTTAGTGATAATTATTATAACAATAGGTATAGCCCTATGTAAAAATTTAGTGATAATTATTATAACAATAGGTATAGCTCTATTAAAAAATTTAGTGATAATTATTATAACAATAGGTATATCTCTATTTAATAATTTAGTGATAATTATTATAACAATAGGTATAGCCCTATTAAAAAATTTAGTGATAATTATTATAAATTTCCAAAACGACACAAAAGTTATTTACATTTACTGGTACATAGGATTTCATTTCTCAAATGCTATAGAAATGTGTTGGGTATCTGTTACCGAGAACATAAGACCTCTTCTTCTGCGTTTGTTCTTAAACTCCTGCAGATTAGCAGGATATAGTCCGGAGAACAGAATGCTACAGCATTGCTGCGATATCTGCGCCTTTCGGCCTGACACATCCGACTTCAGCATGGCTTTGGGTCACTGACCCTATATCTGATGGGACAGTCAACTTCATCCCATAACCTCCTTAGTCGCCTTTTATGACATGCGGGGGAGGTAAACAGTGTTGCTATTCTTTGCTCCCCTTTCGGGCCCCGGCAACACACGGGTGACACAAGACTAATACGGTATGTCTGTACATGATATATTTAATTAGCGGGTCAACAGGAACCATTGTTAACAATTGTGAAACTTTGTTAACAATAATTGTGAAACATTGTTAACAATTGTGAACTTTGTAAACTCCGGTGGGGTACTTGTATGTTATTAGACATTCATCGATGATAAAAGATGCTCTTCGAAGTACAGCAAAGGGTGGAAGAGGGTGAGGTGGACGGAAGAAAACATGGTTGGGTAATATCAAGGATTGGACAGGGTGTAAAGTTTCAAAACTCATCACGATGGTAGAGATGTGTGGAGATCATTCTGCATCAAATGCCCCAATGTGAAGACCCTGACAGGTAATAGGTTTTAGTATTACTTCATTTTTCAAGTCTTATATAAAACAAAAATAGACACAACTGTAATTAAATATTGTCTAGAAGACAGAGTACTGTCATGTTGTATAGCCAATTCATATTTACAAGCTGCAAGATCACATGATTGATAAAATTAGCTATACGTTAAGATGTGTACACATGTTGACAGCCTGCGAGATCACATGAATTTCACAATTAGACATGTGGTGGGTGGTCAATATTAACAACCTGCTAGATCATATCATTTCTAAAATTTCTCATAATTTCTAAAATTAGACATGATGGATGTAGAGTTTGGTTACCAGACTTGTTCACTGGTACACAATGTACACAGTGTAGTTAATAGACTTGTTAACTTGTACACAGTGTAGTTAATAGACTTGTTAACTTGTACACAGTGTAGTTAATAGACTTGTTAACTTGTACACAGTGTAGTTAATAGACTTGTTAACTTGTACACAGTGTAGTTAATAGACTTGTTAACTTGTACACAGTGTAGTTAATAGACTTGTTAACTTGTACACAGTGTAGTTAATAGACTTGTTAACTTGTACACAGTGTAGTTAATAGACTTGTTAACTTGTACACAGTGTAGTTAATAGACTTGTTAACTTGTACACAGTGTAGTTAATAGACTTGTTAACTTGTACACAGTGTAGTTAATAGACTTGTTAACTTGTACACAGTGTAGTTAATAGACTTGTTAACTTGTACACAGTGTAGTTAATAGACTTGTTAACTTGTACACAGTGTAGTTAATAGACTTGTTAACTTGTACACAGTGTAGTTAATAGACTTGTTAACTTGTACACAGTGTAGTTAATAGACTTGTTAACTTGTACACAGTGTAGTTAATAGACTTGTTAACTTGTACACAGTGTAGTTAATAGACTTGTTAACTTGTACACAGTGTAGTTAATAGACTTGTTAACTTGTACACAGTGTAGTTAATAGACTTGTTAACTTGTACACAGTGTAGTTAATAGACTTGTTAACTTGTACACAGTGTAGTTAATAGACTTGTTAACTTGTACACAGTGTAGTTAATAGACTTGTTAACTTGTACACAGTGTAGTTAATAGACTTGTTAACTTGTACACAGTGTAGTTAATAGACTTGTTAACTTGTACACAGTGTAGTTAATAGACTTGTTAACTTGTACACAGTTTGGTTAATAGACTTGTTAACTTGTACACAGTTTGGCTAATAGACTTGTTAACTTGTACACAGTTTGGCTAATAGACTTGTTAACTTGTACACAGTTTGGCTAATAGACTTGTTAATGTGTACAAAGTGTGGTTAATAGACATATTCACTGGCACAAAGTGTAGTTAATAGACTTGTTAATGTGTACAAAGTGTGGTTAATAGACATATTCACTGGTACAAAGTGTAGTTAATAGACTTGTTAATGTGTACAAAGTTTGGCTAATAGACATATTCACTGGTACAAAGTGTGGTTAATAGACTTGTTAATGTGTACAAAGTTTGGCTAATAGACATATTCACTGGTACAAAGTGTGGTTAATAGACTTGTTAACTTGTACACATTTTGGCTAATAGACATATTCACTGGTACACAATGTACACAGTGTAGTTAATAGACTTGTTAACTTGTACACAGTTTGGTTAATAGACATATTCGCTGGTACACAATGTACACAGTGTGGTTAATAGACTTGTTAACTTGTACACAGTTTGGTTAATAGACTTGTTAATGTGTACAAAGTTTGGTTAATAGACTTGTTAATGTGTACAAAGTTTGGTTAATAGACTTGTTAATGTGTACAAAGTTTGGTTAATAGACTTGTTAATGTGTACACAGTTTGGTTAATAGACTTGTTAATGTGTACAAAGTTTGGTTAATAGACTTGTTAATGTGTACAAAGTTTGGTTAATAGACTTGTTAATGTGTACAAAGTTTGGTTAATAGACTTGTTAATGTGTACAAAGTTTGGTTAATAGACTTGTTAATGTGTACAAAGTTTGGTTAATAGACTTGTTAATGTGTACAAAGTTTGGCTAATAGACTTGTTAACTTGTACACAGTTTGGTTAATAGACTTGTTAACGTGTACAAAGTTTGGCTAATAGACTTGTTAATGTGTACAAAGTTTGGTTAATAGACTTGTTAACGTGTACAAAGTTTGGTTAATAGACTTGTTAATGTGTACAAAGTTTGGCTAATAGACATATTCACTGGTACAAAGTGTGGTTAATAGACTTGTTAACTTGTACACAGTGTGGTTAATAGACTTGTTAACTTGTACACAGTTTGGTTAATAGACATATTCGCTGGTACACAATGTACACAGTGTGGTTAATAGACTTGTTAACTTGTACACAGTTTGGTTAATAGACATATTCGCTGGTACACAATGTACACAGTGTGGTTAATAGACTTGTTAACTTGTACAAAGTTTGGCTAATAGACATATTCACTGGTACACATTTTGGCTAATAGACATATTCACTGGTACACAATGTACACAGTGTGGTTAATAGACTTGTTAATGTGTACAAAGTTTGGCTAATAGACATATTCACTGGTACAAAGTGTGGTTAATAGACTTGTTAACTTGTACACAGTTTGGTTAATAGACATATTCGCTGGTACACAATGTACACAGTGTGGTTAATAGACTTGTTAACTTGTACAAAGTTTGGCTAATAGACATATTCACTGGTACACAATGTACACAGTGTGGTTAATAGACTTGTTAACTTGTACAAAGTTTGGTTAATAGACATATTCACTGGTACACAATGTACACGGTGTGGTTAATAGACTCGTTAACATGTGAATAACGTAAACAGCTGCAACATGGAGAAGGCACATCCACTTATCACACTTGTACTCATGAATTCCCTAGCTTTGGTTGACTAGGGGTATTTTACAAGAAAATTTTACTGCACACTTTTGGTAAACACATTGTTAGTACAGAGTGGGGGATGTAAGCAAACACATTGTCCGTACAGAGTGGATGATGTAAGCAAACACATTGTCAGTACAGAGTGGGGATGTAAGCAAACACATTGTCAGTACAGAGTGGGGATGTAAGCAAACACATTGTCAGTACAGAGTGTGGGATGTAAGCAAGTTGACTGGCTTGTCCTAATTATTATTCTAAATCTTATACAGTGTAACCCTTCTATAAGATATTCTTTTATAACAAATGTCCCTATATAACAACACTTTTCAAAATCTCCAATTATATTAATTCTATATTGTTTGTTCTGTATATAACAAATTTCTGTTATTACACACATATTTTTTTTTAGTCTGGACAAAGTTGTTATAACGGGATTCGATTGTAAATTGTGTGAGGTTTAAGGTAATACAAAGAAGACTTAGTTTTAAAAAAACAATAGAGATTGAGTATATTTTCTTTTAGTTGTGTTGGTTTCAGGATCATTCTGGAAAATAGTTCCAATTTAGATTTCCTATTTCTAATGTAGATTTGCTAATTCTAATGTAGGCTTTCTAACTCTAAAGTAGACTTTCAAATTATAATGTAGGATTCCTATTTCTAATGTAGGCTTTCTATTTCTAATGTAGACTTGCTAATTGTAATGTAGGCTTCCTATTTTAATGTAGACTTGCTAATTCTAATGTAGGCTTCCTAGTTCTAATGTAGACTTCCTAGTTCTAATGTAGACTTTGTTGGCGACTTCTAAGATATATTTTATATATTTCCTATTCTAAGATAGACTTCATGAATGAGACAGTTCTGAGGTAGATTTCCTACATTAGTTCACTGGTAAATATCCTAGATTAACTATTGCATAGACTTTGGATATTAAGAAAATATTTACTATATCAGTACAAAGATATATTATTGCACAATCTTCCTAAATGGAATAGTTCTAATGTAGATTTCCTAAATGGAATAGTTATAATGTAGAATTCCTAGTTATAATGTAGACTTTCTAGTTATAATGTAAATTTCCTAGTTCTAATGTAGACTTTCTAGTTCTAAAGTAGACTTTCTAGTTCTTATGTAAATTTCCTAGTTCTAATGTAGACTTTCTAGTTCTAAAGTAGACTTTCTAGTTCTTATGTAAATTTCCTAGTTCTAATGTAGACTTTCTAGTTCTAAAGTAGACTTTCTAGTTCTAAAGTAGACTTTCTAGTTCTTATGTAAATTTCCTAGTTCTAATGTAGACTTTCTAGTTCTAAAGTAGACTTTCTAGTTCTTATGTAAATTTCCTAGTTCTAACGTAGACTTTCTAGTTCTAAAGTAGACTTTCTAGTTCTAATGTCTTCCTAGCTGGACTAGTTTTAAGGGATATTGCTGATTATGCAACATAGTGTCAGGTTTTTGGAAGTGGGAAAGTGTCCTTACGTCAGTACTGCCTTGCACTGAGTACACCTAAAACAGGCTTTGTGGTAGACTGTCTTATTCATCTCCAGCCGCTCCATCGCATACACGGTCTTCTCACATGCCCCGCATTTCTCTGTCTGAATGGCTGCTCTCATGCTCTTGCTGCGTCCCACCTATCAGGATGATATTAGTAAAAGAAAGAAACATGGCATGAACCATACAAGCAAACAAACCCAAAGATAGATGGGGGGGGTAGTCAGAATGATAGAATAGCCAGAGATAGTTGATGTAACAGCCAGCATACAGTGCTAGTAGTAGAGATAGAACAATTCAAGGCAATCACACCAAACTATTCATATAAAATCATCACACAAATTGCTGCAGCTATGTTAGGTCTTATCATTCATCAGTTAACAGGTTGAATTTCATAAGATAAAATCAGTTAACATCAGATTGATTTTCATAAGATAACAGGTTGATTTTCATAGATAACAGGTTGATTTTCATAGATAACAGGTTGATTTTCATAAGATAACAGGTTGATTTTCATAAGATAAAATGAGTTAATATTGATGAGATGTTAAAAAGTTAAAATAAGTTAATATTAACTGATTTTATCTTATGAAAATAAAACCACATAAGATGATTTTCTAGAAATTAAAATACGTTAATAACCTATGAGGTTTGATTTTCATAAGATAACAGGTTGATTTTAATAAGATAAAATCAGTTAACATCAGGTTGATTTTCATAAGATAAAAACAGTTAATGACCTGGCAAACATGACTATGGTAGATATTAAAAAGTTAAAATAAGTTAATATCAACTTATGATATTTGATTTTCATAAGATAAAATCAGTTAATAATTGACTAGATATTAAAATAAGTTAATATCAACTTATGATGTTTGATTTTCATAAGATAAAATCAACTCACGTCAGGTTGAAATTCATAACTAACATCATTTAATATCAACTGGATTTGCACAAGCTAACAAAATCAGATATGTTAATTTGACTGTCAAAACACATTTAGTAATGTTAACTATTTGCACAACTCGATACAATCAGCTACATTAACTTTACTCTGTTAACATAACATCTTATGTTAAGTTCACTGATATAACTATAATATGAATTTTAACATTAATGTTGTTGTCATGGCAACACAGCCATCTTAGGGTTATCAACAAACCAGAGTGGAATATTATTAATAAGCATCATCTGTTGTTAATAAAACCATTTTGTTAACTATAACTTCTTCTACACACACTATTTGAAATCAAGTATACACCACAGTAATCTCAATCCTTGCACAAATACCTAAACAATGTATAGATTTTTTAAAGAAATAAATTAGAAAAGGAATCACTTTACAACCAAACAAACAAAAAAACACAAGTTAGTTACATCTGTTGTGAATAAGTGAGATTTGATACAATTTCAAAGTTAGAGATGATGAAATGTTGATATAGTATTGTTAAAATATCAAGATACAAGTACATCAAAGTTAGAAATGATGATCTAGTATTGTTAGAATATCAACATACAAGTACATCAAAGTTAGAAATGATGATCTAGTATTGTTAGAATATCAACATACAAGTACATCAAAGTTAGAAATGATGATCTAGTATTGTTAGAATATCAACATACAAGTACATCAAAGTTAGAAATGATGATCTAGTATTGTTAGAATATCAACATACAAGTACATCAAAGTTAGAAATGATGATCTAGTATTGTTAGAATATCAACATACAAGTACATCAAAGTTAGAAATGATGATCTAGTATTGTTAGAATATCAACATACAAGTACATCAAAGTTAGAAATGATGATCTAGTATTGTTAGAATATCAACATACAAGTACATCAAAGTTAGAAATGATGATCTAGTATTGTTAGAATATCAACATACAAGTACATCAAAGTTAGAAATGATGATCTAGTATTGTTAGAATATCAACATACAAGTACATCAAAGTTAGAAATGATGATCTAGTATTGTTAGAATATCAACATACAAGTACATCAAAGTTAGAAATGATGATCTAGTATTGTTAAAATATCAATATACAAGTACATCAAAGTTAGAAATGATGATCTAGTATTGTTAGAATATCAACATACAAGTACATCAAAGTTAGAAATGATGATCTAGTATTGTTAGAATATCAACATACAAGTACATCAAAGTTAGAAATGCTGATATAGTATTGTTAAAATATCAACATACAAGTACATCAAAGTTAGAAATGATGATCTAGTATTGTTAGAATATCAACATACAAGTACATTGCATGAAATGTGTATGTATATAACATAAGAACAGGAGATAAAGAAAGCAGAGGATGATCTGTCCTTGATTTTCTTTCCCCTTCTCTGCTTCTTCCACCTTTGACAGTTCCCTGAAATATCTTTTTTGATAAGGAATCATGTCTGCATACATGTCCAAACCATACAAGTTTTCATCATTTCAATATTAAAAGCAATGGTTCTTGTGGACCTGTATGCATTTGTATTTTATTTCTTGGTAAGCTTTCACATTTATCTAATGCTATCTAAAGGTTATAACTACCGGTAGATTGAACTAAGGTCAGATGGAAAACAAAAAGTTTTCTGGATTTATGGAAAAAATATCAAGAGTACATTCAGATGTCTGTAACAGAAGGCTAATACTTCATCTGCGTTCATTCTCAAACTCCCGCTGAATCTCTCGTGTAGAAGGACAATGATCTTACTAGATTTCCAGCAGGATGTAGTCCAGATAATGGAAATGTATTGTGTCATCAATTTATTTGAGTCAGTGGCCCAACGTATCCGTCTTCGGCGGAGAAGGCTAATTAATAATAAATATTTGAAAGGATTGTAGACAAGCAGAGAAAACCTATGATTCTAATGATACGACAAATAACACAGATGAAAATATGTGAAATGTAAGCAGATAGTAATGGCATATATAATTTACAATGGAACCCCTCTATAGCGCCTCCTTTTATAACAGATTTTCATATTTAACAACACTTTTCAAAATCCCCCAATTATATTTATTCTTGTTTATACTGTATAAAGCAAATTTCTGTTATCACATATATATTTAACCTTTCTGGACCAAGTTGTTATAATGGAATTCGACTGTCCAATTTCTGTGTATGTTAAACAAGAAATGGTTTGTGAGAAAGATAATAACTACAGTGGAATCCCTCTACAGTGCATTCTTTTATAACACATTTCCCTATATAACAACACTTTTCAAAATCCACAATTATATTTATTTTATAGTTTGTACTGTATATAGTGAATTTCTGTTATTAAATACATATTTTGTAGGTCCGGACCAAGTTGTTATAACGGGATTCCACTGTATTAACAAATGCCTGCAAGCACTACAGTACATAATCATTAGGAAATTACCAGAGGT
This sequence comes from Meghimatium bilineatum, assembly GCA_034231615.1. Taxonomy (NCBI): domain Eukaryota; kingdom Metazoa; phylum Mollusca; class Gastropoda; order Stylommatophora; family Philomycidae; genus Meghimatium; species Meghimatium bilineatum. The sequence continues at coordinate 7,313,177 of CM067318.1, forward strand.
CATGCACTAGAATATGAAATTTCAATCTGTGATTCTGGGAGATAATATTAATCTAATTTGTATCAGATTAACTGACCAGGTTGGAGTTTAACTGCCAAAGTTTGAACTGACTGTACATATAATCTTACAGATATTATTTGCTCCTGGCAACCATATATAAATTTCAATTGTCCATGTTGGAAATTAACTGCTCTTTAAACAGTATCTTGATTAAACAGAGATAAAATCTGTATAAAAACAGTCAGGGGGTTGCAAAGTGCACTGGCTTCACATATGCGAGGTCCTGGGTTCATTCCTCAGGTGAGGTGGAAATGTTTTTTTCAAAATACAATGGCTCCCGGGTTGACCCAGCCTCAATTGGGTACTGGATTAAACTAGGAAGTTAAGACTGCAAGGGAGGGGAGATGGCCACTGCCTTCATATAGCAGAGCCAAAGAAATGTGAGATCGCTAACATCTCACACCCCTACGGTATTAATACATGTTATGGCTTAACTTTACTTTACTACAGATAAAATGCTTCTTGCCTCTGGCAACATTCAACACAAATGTCAATTATTTATGGAATAAATTTTAGAAGCACTTTGACATTATCAAACACATATAACTATTAAAAAAGAAGTGCAGTTGTTTTCTGATTTGTTGAGTGTGCACCATGATACTTCCATTCTTCTGCAGTGATTCTCAAATCTCTGCAAATTAGAATGGAATTTTTGTGTGATATCCTGTGTCCATTGCTGTCATGTAACTGTCAGATTTTTTCTTAGTTTCCTGGAACATTTCCCTCCATTATTAATCTTCCTAAACAATTGTGATTCTTGCCCAAAATATGTTGGAACTAATGTGAAAACATTAGCCGCAGTCAGAAATATGTTTTAACAAATGTGAAAACATTAGCCGCAGTCAGAAATATGTTGGAACTAATGTGAAAACATTAGCCGCAGTCAGAAATATGTTTTAACAAATGTGAAAACATTAGCCGCAGTCAGAAATATGTTGGAACTAATGTGAAAACATTAGCCGCAGTCAGAAATATGTTGGAACTAATGTGAAAACATTAGCCGCAGTCAGAAATATGTTGGAACTAATGTGAAAACATTAGCCGCAGTCAGAAATATGTTGGAACTAATGTGAAAACATTAGCCGCAGTCAGAAATACCCCAGTCATCATCTCTATCTCAGTTGAGCCAGCCATTTGGCAACCTGGGCCTGAAGTTCTAGTTTAGTGTGTAAAGAATAGGACCACTTTCCAGACAAAACTACTTGTCTTTATGTGTATTAATCTATCTGATAATTAACACACGTGGTTGTGTCTGTGGATCTCACCAATGGCCAACTAGACAAACCACCCATGCATAGAAAACCTTAGTAGATGAAATGCCGTTATACTAAGGCTCTCTTATGGAAGCTTTGAAGCATGTCATCTATACAATTATAGACCCTTTTGAGTAGAAGGTTCCTTCAATAGGCATTACACAAAGCTGAAAGTTGAAGTCTCCTGGGTATGAAAGAAAGCTCGTAAAAACCACCCCACTGCACATAGGAAGTAAGAGCTAATCACTCGCAATTCCTGAAGTTCTCAATCAATCAATCTGATAATTAATAAAAAAAACTATTCAAACTACATTAAACTTCAAAATTTGGATCTAAATACCGAAACAAAACTTGTATTGTGTAACAGGAAAGATATGGATAAAATAATCACAGATTGAAGTAGTAGATTTGTGAATTATTCCAGTTTATGCATGCAATAAGTTAAACTAAACATAACACAATACATCAAATAAAATAAAGCGTGAAACACTCAGAAAAAACATACACCACAAAACTTTACCATAGAATAAAAGAAACTACAAAAACGAAGCAAAAACATTATCATGCACTAAATGGAAGAAAAGCAATTAAAGTACAGCCATTATATACAGTCTAACTCTTAAGAAATGGATTAATTAAATGTTTTATACAACGATTGGTGCGAGAGGGTATGAAGCATGATTCTCTTTTCAAAACTATCCTGCAGGGAATAGTTGAGGGAGGAAGAAGAAGAGGAAGACAAAAGAAAGCATGGATTAATAATGTTAAAGACTCAACAGAATTACATTTCTCCACAAGGAACTGAGAACATGGGGGCATGGCGGATTTTTGTGTGTTATGTTTTCAGAGTGGCACCCCTAAAATCCTGAAGTGTTATGTTTTCAGAGTGGCACCCCTAAAATCCTGAAGTGTTATGTTTTCAGAGTGGCACCCCTAAAATCCTGAAGCGTTATGTTTTCAGAGTGGCACCCCTGCAATCCTGAAGTGTTATAGAGTTGATTGATGATAGTGACAGGGAAACGAGATAACTGATACTAAAGTTACATTATGGAAACTGTCAGGAAATCTTACAGTACATAACTATCATCAAGTGCTGTCTCCTCATTGAAGGTTGGCTACAATACACCAAAATTCATTCTGTCTCTTGCCTTGGTGGTGTACTCTGTCAGGCTACATCTTGTCTATCTTGTGATGATCCCCTCCCACTTGTGTCTTTGCTTGTCCCTCAACTAAATACCTTTAAGGTCTTCAACAAGGTGCCAGGTCTTTTAATATGTCCAAGATATTTTGTTTGATAGTTCTTTCTTTTAAAAGGTTATTTTATCATACGCAGTGTAGTCAAAACTTTTGTGTTCATTTTTCTTGTCTTTCCATGTAGTTCTTCCTATTCTATATAGATCCGCATCTGAAAATCATCAATTTTGTCTTCTAGCGGTTTATTCATGATCCATGTTTCTGAGCCATTCATTAATATTGAATAGGTGTACCGCCGAAGACAGATGTGTCGGGCCATTGGCGCAAATAAAACGGCGACACAACGCATTTCCATTCTCTGGACAACATTCTGCTGGAAATCTAGTAGGACATGTCCTGCTACAAGAGAATTCAGCAGGAATTTGAGAATGTACGCTGAAGAAGTAGAATAGGTGTAGCGTTGTACAATGTTCATCTTGAGCTTGTAATTTGTTTAGATGTTAATATTTTCCTCAAGTCATTGAAAATAATTAGCCATTTCTATTCTCCTTCTAACTTGTTTCACATCTACCATCATTTGTGATTATGTGTTTAAGATACAGGAAATGGTCTACATATTGCATTATGTCTGTCCATGTATTTTTAAGTTTAGCATTTGTTGTTCTTTGATCCTAGTGATTATCATGGTTTTTGTTTTCTGGGTGTTTTAAATATGTAGTCAATAATCTCTGCTTTATTTGTCTTCTTGGTCTATTAGTCTTTGTTATCTCTGGTTTGTCCTTCTACTATAAAAAAAGTAAAGTAACACATAGCATTTATTAATGCCGTAGGAGTGTGAGATGTTAGCGATCTCACATTTCAGAGGCTCTGCAAATGAGGGCGGTAGCCATCTCCTCTCCCTCGCAGTCTTTACTTCCCGAATTAATCTGGTACCCATTTAAGGCTGGGTCGATCCAGGAGCCGTTGTGATCTGAAAAACATTTCCGCGTCAACTGCAGAATGAACCCAGGTCCACTCATATGCGAAGCCAGTGCGCTAACCAGTGCGCTGTGCGGCTCCCTCTACTATGCCATCTGCTTATTGTCTATTATTTTCCCACTACTCTTGTGCCCTAGGCCGGCCCTCTACTTACAGTACACTTGGCCACAGATACAGAGCATGAAAATGACCATCATGCCACTGAGATCGGGTCTGATCAAGAGATTAGCATTAGATTAGCATATTGTTGGTGAACCAATTGTCAAGAAGTGCAAAGATATACAGATATACACAAAGATATACAAAGAAATATATAAATTGTGCTGGAAGCTATGAACACATGTATAGTTTATAGTTTCGGCAACAGTAACTACCATGTGCTCATATATAACTTAGTGACGTGAACGATGGCAGTTAATATTCAAGTCATGATTCTCATTAACTGCCTCCCCACAAGACAACTACTTCAAAATGCAAATTTAGGAAACTTTCTACAGGCAAAAAGTAAGTTTAATTCAAGCTATCTGGCATACTATGTTTTTTGCAGGCCTATCTGGCATACTATGTTCTTGTAGGCCTATTATCAAAATGGATGACATATATGTTTGCTGATATGATTGAACAGAATTAATACTTTACAAGAACATAAAATTGTCACAATCAAGAGTGACATTTCTATAATAAACGGTTATACAGTGGAATTCCTCTATACCATATTTCTTTATAACAAATTTCCCTGTATAACAACACTTTAAAATCCCCAATTCCATTTATTCTATATTGTCTGAGTCTGTACTGTATATAATGAATTATGTAATTACATACATATTTTGTGGGTCAGAATCAAGTTATTATAACGGGATTCCACTGTATTTACATATTTTTTGGAGTTCTCAAATTGTATGAAAGTTAGTAGCAACTAATCCCTCTAAAATGTGCTCCCAGTCCGTGAATAGGATGGATCAGACAGCGGTTTCAGTAGCCAAAAAACCACATGTGAACATCATTCTCAAGGTGAAGTCTGAGGTTCTTTCAATAAAAAATTAGCAATAAAAATTGTGCGTGCTGTGTTAAATTATGTGCGCAACATTTCCTACCATAGTTTGCAGCTCTTCAGCTGTTTCCAGCTTCTGCTGCAGCTTTTTTTTTGATACTATTTATTAGTTTTATTATTAACAACAACGGTACATTATTCTCAGTGTTACCACTGCATTTTCTTAAATAAAGAGGAAGCAATTGTTAGGAGCATAATTACTACACGTCAACAGTTTTTTTATTTATTTATGTGGTGTGTGCTTGATAAGTCTTACATATTATATTAGGAAGCTAGCCAGCAGCGGTAGACATTCTAACATCAGTGAATGTCCCCGATATAAATTATTTTTTAATGAAATTATCGTAATTTACATTAAAGGTTCTTTTTTTGTGCGACTCTATGGTGACTTTTATTTTTACTCTTCAATTTTGAACCGACGAGATTTTGTTTAAATATCCACAAACGTTGATAACAAACATAAAGATGTATTTGTTTGTACGTTTTTGTTGTAGAATACACCGGAGGCAATGGTAGAAGTGTTCCGGCGCATTTATTGACTTTAATGTTTTGTTTATAGTATTTTCGATAAAGTGGATATCAAAGTAGAAAAAAAAAACCCAGCCACAGTGATGCACGGCGTTTTGAATAAGAAGTTTTATTAGGTTGTTTTATTACTTATTTTGGTAGCACCCATTTCTTGTTTATGGTAGTTTCCCGACACTTGAACATTTAAACCTAGAAAAAAACAACCCACCTCCTTTATTATTTTTCACTTATAATATTTGACATTTAGAATTTTTTAATTTTAAAAACAACTATTTATTAGTTTTATTATTGATAATAACAGAACGTTATCCTTAGTGTTATCGCCGCTTATTTTTGTTACTGTGGCAACGATGGTAGCAAATATTTGGTTATTATTTATAATATGCCAGATAGCCTTTCCAATAAATAATTTTGGCCAGATTGGCCGTGCTGAGCAGAAATTGTGTTTCAATGCAAGAAGAAAGTTGATAACATCAGAAATTGTTAGACTAGCAGGTTATTTGATAACAGAGCAGATGAAAGATCGCCCAAATAAAATCGAGCTAGAAATTGTCAGCAACCTAACAAACCTTGTTGTCATCTTCAATATTTTGTTTATCATTGTCCATCATGTCAAAGTTATCTGTGTCACTACACTCAGAATCCTATAATGGGGAACAACAAAATGCAATAACAAAACACTGAAAAGCCAAATAAAAACTTACAAAAATTAAAATCAAAGTAATGCAAACAAATGTGAAATGCAGTGGCTGTGAAAATCTGGCCACACACGATGCAATATTGACAACAATTGTTTATTCTGGAACTTAATCCTGTTCAACCAGATATCTGTGAATAATGTAACACCTTACAGAATAACACACAGCAAAATCTGACATGGTTATATCAAGCACACAATAGTTTAGAGCAGCGCTTCTTAATTATTTATTTTTATTTTGTCAACTTGCAGGTTAAATTTGTATCATGTTCCCACGTTCCCTCTAAATGTGGAAATCACATCGGATCGAAAGTAATTTGTTGGTGTTTAAAAGGAATATTTTGGTTGTAAGATATGTTTAAACTGATCATGTTACACTTTCATTTATCTTATTGTCCAAATAGTTTCAGATATCTCAATGCCGTAGATAACAGGCTTGTTTAGAGGTTTAAACCCCTACTTAACAAATAGGCATGTTTAGGGGTTTAAACTCATACTTAACAAATAGGCATGTTCAGGGTTTACACCCCTACTTAACAAATAGGCATATTTTGGGGTTTAAACCCTTACTTAACAAATCAGAACATGATTTTTAGTACTAGATACTTAGCCACAAGGTGGGCCAAAAGCCAACCCCCCCCCACCCCAATATTAGGATTTTTCACAAATAGGTCATCACATTGTTCACCAAAAGACAGCATTAACACACGCAAAAATGTAAAACTTTAGAAGATAACCCCCCCCCAGGAAACGTATCTACGGCCATAAGATCGCTATGTGGTCCTCTCAGACGAGTTCTTGACCCACCCTCCCCCCATTTGTTCATTTATCTCTGTCATAAATTTCATTTATTTATTTATGATCTCCCAAAACAAAACGTTGCTCTGGGGGCCATTTGACCTTTGGAGAATGAGAATCACTGTAGATGATTGTCTCCATCTACAAACAGTACTTACGGTACAAAATATTTGACAACAGAACTGACCAGTAATACAAGAGAACTACGGATGGGGGGTGGGCGCGAAGAAAAAGAAGAAACCTGACATATTTCTAGGAGGACGCAGACGTCGTGTGGACTGGACATTCTCTTTTTTTTTTTAAAGCTGTCAGCGGTGCAGTCCCATATTTTAAAAAAGGGTCTGATTGGTGACCACATATTTTCGGAATTATTATGTTGCCGGAAGTATTAATTTCGATTTTTTTTACCCCATGAATGAACCGTGACCGATCTACCGAATAGGAACCTGTCAACTAAAACGTAAACAAGAACTAGTTTCCGATTTTCGTGAAATCTATTGGTTGGCCTGGCTATTTTTGGCATGCGACTCCAAGTATGTAAATAGCGACCAATCAAAACCCCAATAATAATTTTTAAAAACGTAAATAACGGGGTACAAATTAATTCAGTTAGAAGGCCGCAGGACAGTCGATAGCCACGAATGAAACACTGTAAACATCTACCAACCCCTACCGTATGCAGAAAATCAGGAACGTAAATATGGGATTTTTAAGTAAAACAACCAATATTCATACTATTCAAGAACAGCACAGAATAGTTTTGAACAGACAGAATTGGAGAGATCTGACCTCTGCCCTATGCGCTAACTTCAGCAAAAAATACACGCAAAAAGAAAATGAATGAATGAATGAAATATGGGATTTTACTAAGGAGGATGTATTACTAATAAAAAGTTTGTGCCAATGGCCCGACACATCCATCTTCGTCGGGGATTTGTAGCTAAATGAAACATGTCTATCACAATAGTAATGTATGTATTAAAATAAATGGTCATATAATATATCTGTATCATTTCATGATAAATTACTATACCCGCTGTTATATCGTTGCGCAGACGCTAAGAGGTCAAGGGGCAACCATTATAGTCCTTGTCTATACCCAGATGGAAGCTGGTTGATAGCATCCACACTTGCCGTTAAGCGTAGATTGGGGGAGGGAGCTATAAAATTATGTTCAAGGCAGATGTGACGCCCGTGTTTGTGGAGGGTGGTAGTGAAGTTGTTGATCCATCTCTTTCTCGGTCTTCCCTTGGCTCTGTATCCAGCTGATCGTTTATTACAAGCTCTCATTGGTATTTGGGAGGGGACAGGTTTGCTATGACGTAGGTTCTGAATAATTAACTATGTTATTGTTTTTAAATGTCATCAACTTTTAAAAATCAGCTGTTGCGTAGTAATATATATGGGTGTGTTTTGAGTCACTTCAATCTTAGAATGAAATGAATATAATGTGAACATTCGAACGTGACGTGATGAATGAACTGAATATAATGTGAACATTCGAACGTGAAATGATGAATGAATTGAATATAATGTGAACATTCGAACGTGAAATGATGACTGAACTGAATATAATGTGAACATTCAAACGTGAAATGATGAATGAATTGAATATAATGTGAACATTCGAACGTGAAATGATGACTGAACTGAATATAATGTGAACATTCGAATGTGAAATGATGAATGAATTGAATATAATGTGAACATTCGAACGTGAAATGATGACTGAACTGAATATAATGTGAACATTCGAACGTGAAATGATGACTGAACTGAATATAATGTGAACATTCGAACGTGCCGTGATGAATGAACTGAATATAATGTGAACATTCGAACGTGACGTGATGAATGAACTGAATATAATGTGAACATTTGAATGTGAAATGATGAATGAATTGAATATAATGTGAACATTCGAACGTGAAATGATGACTGAACTGAATATAATGTGAACATTCGAACGTGAAATGATGACTGAACTGAATATAATGTGAACATTCGAACTTGAATTGATGAATCTGCAACAGATATTGATATTTTTAATACATGCAACATTAAGTTGTGAGGCTACAGTAATTACAGGAAGATTAGAAGTAGTAGACCGTCGCCTGCCAAAGCTACTTCTCTGGTGAGCTGGATAAGGGTACTCTATCTCAAGGTAGCCAGAAGAAGCGCTACAGGAATTCGTTAAAGAATTCACTGAAAGGCTTTGAAGTAGACCAAGATACATGGGAAGAACTTGTACAAAATAGATCTACATGGCGCTCTACAGTAAAAAAGAGCGCATCATTTAGTGAAAAGAGGAGAAATGCAGCAGCTCAACAGCGGAGAGTAGCTAGAAAGACACAGGATAGACCAAAATCCTTCTACAATGGTCATCCCATGCCGGAAATGTTAAAGGAAATTTACAGCTCGAATAGTGCTCATTGGCCATCTAGGAACTATAAGACATGGGACATAATTCAAACTGAATTTTCAAAAGTGGATGCAAAAAAATGGTCATCATCACTTGTGGTGGACGAACACATAGAAGTATTAGAAATGGCTGTATAACATAATATGAAATAAGGATGTTTGTTGGTATTGAACTATTCTTACTTCTTTGTGGCCAAGTCAGTAAGTGAAAACACTTCATTTTTGACATTACGGGCGAAAGGTCAGACACACACCAGACTGACTGTACTGTATTATTATATGGTAGGGGTGGAGAAATTCATCAAAGCGTTTTTAAACATCAAGAAATAATTTTTCAGTCAATTAAGAAATGATGTTAATTATTTGTAGTTCTAGTAGTAATATTACTATGTCAGTGATTGCAGCTAATTAGAAATTTCAATATTTGTTAGCGTGTGTTTGACGGGAATTGTCCACCCCCTTCTATAATGTGCCAATAAAGTGAACGCGATGACGATGTGTGCCTACACACAATGTTTCCACTCACTTTTTTAGAGAAACATCCAAAGCGCCCTGGAAAAAAACACACAGATAGCCCCAGACTATATAAAAACAACTAAATAAGTCTAGGGCTGTGTCTTCAACAAGTGAAGCGGGTGTGCCTGTTTAAAAAAAAAGGTAATTCGATAATTTTCGTATGCAATTCCAACGTTTCTAAGTTTTGGTGACCTATTCCCCGAAAATCGTGAAGTGTGAGGAGAGTATTCAAGTCTTTTAGCTAAATTCCTAGTACAAAAGTCATATTCTGATTTCCTACAAATATTACCCATATTAAGGTAAACTTCGCCAAAATAACACCACCAAGCCAGACGACGACCACAACTTCCAGATCTAGTGGGGAAAAAATCCCAAGCTGTGGCATCGCTACCAACACATAAGTCGAGTGGGTATACACACCTAATAACACATATGCTGGTGACAACACACTGTGGGGGCAATCAAGGACGACGAAGAAATGTGAGTGGTAACGTTAGCCACGGATATAGCAATTGTATCAGCACTTGCGTGCGTTGAACGAACGGTATACGTAAGGATAGATACATGAACGAACGGTATACGTAAGGATAGCTACATACATCAAGAGGGGCTGGAAACTATCCTTCTCGACATTGATTTTTTTGAGGAAATGGGAGAGTCCTTTGTAACACAGTATAGTCCCATTTTAATATGGCTAACATATTCTATTCAGGACGTAGTCACTAACCGAACATTTTTTAGGTGTATTGATTTTATAGGTAATATAAATACGTTCAGTAGTTTGCTATTGCTTCTGAGCAGAACGGATGCACAATTGTTTGTTACGGGTTTTGAACCCGGTATCTTGGTAGCCACAGTCGCGCCCTGTGCCTCACCGTCACATTTTGATATACTCCGATGTTAATGTGGACATGATTACATGAACTTTTATATCACCTATCTTTAGTGGTCACACGCCCTGATATAACAAAGGCGGACTGCACTCTATTGATGACAGGTGTTCCTGGCCATTACGGTTTTAAACCCCTACACAAGGAACCAGTTTGCTACTTTCCACGTACAGTGGTAGAACATATGGTCTGATACCACAAGAAAATAATAACTGATAATCACTGCGAAAACTAACGCTTATTTTTGTCCCCGGACATGCGGGCGTAGAGGGAAACGAACGGGCCGACCAATTGGCTAGCCTCGCTACCACAACAGACGGTCAGCCTACGGGCAGGAGCAGACATACTCATTGCTCTTCGTGAATCCTCACGATCAGAGGATTTTGAGATGAATGAGCATGAGTCAATATCGAGAATTCACGAATTGGGAGTGAGGATGGGTGTGGCCCGTAGAGAACCCCTGACAAAGATTTCGAAAAGAGCAGTGAACCAACAGAGAACCGGAACCATCAGCCGTTATACCCTGAGAGATTTACTGAAGCGGAGTTTTGAGCACCTATGGACTTGTCCGATGTGCGAAGAGGATAATCAACAGACCTAATACTTAATACCACGAGAAATAACATGCAGAAAATGTAATTCACCGCAACAGTTTCCAAGTCTTGTCTGAAGACTGTGTCGTTGTCTTTGAGATTAGGATATATATATATACACGAGGTAGCTTCGATAAGTTCCCGGATTAGTCAACTAAATTTGATCGAAAGATGATATGGAGATTATGTTTATAATTTGGTGATGACCTTGATGAAGGGACATGATAGAAGTGACCTTCACATATGGTTTTCACCTTCTCCGCAGTTGTACACAGTAAATTCTCAACCTTTTTTCCCAGTCTCGACCCCAAGCCCGTAAATTAGGGATGGTTTGGGGAAATGGGGTTAAGCCAATGGGTCTGCCCGGAGTTGATATCGACCTACTACCAATATCAAAATATTCCAAAACGGTGGAGCAATAAGAATTCATATATTCTGTTCTTGTATATAAATACGAACATTTAAATCTTATTTTAAAATGTATTAATATATTTACGTTAAAATATAAATGGAGGTTATATCAGATTGCCGGCACGGATAGTAGGCCAAATGACGGTTACACGACGTGCAGATAAATAGTTAAAATGTGATAATACGGCGTAACAATATCTGATACAAGCATGGATCAATAAAGAGAATGTATCAGAACTTTATGGCACATAAACCGTTTCTCCTCTATGCCTTGTCTGCGGAGCCAAGCTCCCCAGGTTTAATTCAACCTGCTGTTTAATTCATTCATTTTCCTTTAACGCATAGGGCAGAGGTCATCATCATCAAGTGCCGTCTTCGCAACGAAAGTTGGCTGCAACAGATCTCCAACATCCCCTGTCTCTTGTTTTAGTGGTGAACTCTGCTAGACCGTAACATGTCCACTGTGGAAAGACATGATCGCCTACGCCGGAAAGCATGGTACCAATGAATGAATGAATGAATGAATGAATGAATGAATGAATGAATCCCTTGTCGTCGGTAATGAAAGATATCCAATAATATATTCCCGAGATCTCACAACTCCAGACCAAAGAATAAACTGGAGGCCGTTATCTATATAAGAAATGAGCAAATAGTGGCCAGTAACTGGAACACTGGAAGTATTCCAACAATTTGCTGCCACACTGGAATTATTCTAACAATAATTCTAACAATGCGATTCATTAATCGAGAGAAATTTCAAGGTCCCGCGACTGCCTATAATAAAGTCTCCTCCACACACAAAAAGGAATTGTGCTGCTTGAAGTCTCACACACACAACACACGCGCTTACAAGTGTGCACGCACACACACACACAGCGTGACACGGAACAGTTGACGTCTGAGTACACAGAGTGTAATGATATAAAATCTCGTATTCCGAGTCAGCTAGTTTTACAATGACAGCCTAAACAAAAATGAATATAGATTGAAGGGAAACACATGCAATGCAGGACGGTAGGTACGTTTCCCTTAAGGGGAAAACATTAAAAAAAAAGTCATTCGAGTGTTTACGTATAACAATTTCCATTATTGATGAACTATTTGATCACATTTGTGTGAACAATCGTTTTAGGGGGTGGGGGGGGGGTGGGGGGGGCGTGGCTTGTGATCAACCTTTGACTAAGTGTCTAGCACCAAATCATGTTCAGTTTTGCTGAAGGGGGGGGGGAAGAGAGAGAGAGAGACTGTCAAACTCTCTTCCCCTTTTATCTACCGCCTTGAACTGTTACGCAATGAGAATAAATATAACGGAGTATAGATAAGTTACAGAATGGAGACATCAAATGCTTACAGAATTCGGAATAGGTATAACTAGAATTTACGATTGCAACCCGGCGAATATATTTTATAACATATGTTTCTAATTGCAACCCGGCGAATATATTTTATAACAAATGTTTCTAATTGCAACCTGGCGAATATATTTTATAGCAATGTTTCCTCATTGCAACCTGGCGAATATATGTTTTTAGCAATATTTCTTCAACCTTTTTTGAGACAAATTTTCATCATCTTTGAAAAAAAAAATGAAAATTGTCTATAGATGAGGCGACATGGCTTCCTGTTAAAGTGAAGGTGATTAGCTCGATGCTGACCAGATTATATATAAGTATACTTTTTTTTAGCTTTCATTCTCAAACTCCTGCTGGATCTGTCTTGTAGCAGGATCATGATCCATTCTAGATTTCCAGCAGGATGTAGTTCAGAGAATGGAAATGCGTCGTGTCGCCGTTTTATTTGCGCAAATGACCCGACACATCTGTCAGCGGCGGGATATATAAGTATACAAAACAGTTGTAACAATAGAGTAGCAACACTACCACCTGTCATGTAAGTCGAATGAAGAGACTAAGGAGTTTAAGAGTTGAATTGACTGCTCTATTTCATGGTCACGACTGTGATGAGACCAGCTGAAGACCCATACCTGTAACTGCTGAGGAGGGAATCGACCCTTTCATCTGCAGTATGTCAAGATATTGTACGAAAATCACAGAATAGAAGGCCGTCCTCTCGTGGCATATAACTCTATAGTCATATCGCACACAAAAAGTACATCTCCAGAGAACTCTTCTACCCCCTGATGCAGCAAGGCAAACAAGGGCCACAGCGCATAGATAGAATAGATATAGTCATAATGGGTCAAACAGTTTTCTGAGACTTGCAACATCCCTGGAAAACACCCACACACACAGGCAGAAGACTCCGTTGTCCTGTGTTCTCGGCAGCTCTATTCAGTCTAACATTAACTTGTTCCCTTGACGTTCTTGCACGTGACTTTCATACATCCGAGTGCGACGTTGAACACATACACACACCTCTCAATCAAATAAAAACATGACTTTTATTGCAAAGAATTCAGCCAAAAGGTGGATAAAACTCTCCTTAACAATTTTCCTCAAACCAAATATATATGTCTATATAATGTATAAAAAGCTAATATTGCACACGAAAATCGAAGGACCTTTTTTTCATAAAGGTAAAAACAACCGTCTTAGTGAAAACGTAACTAGGGTCCTGCCCCCCCCCAACCCCCTCAATCTTGACGTTCAGTACTCTTAATACATTCTCCATATTGCCCACGTAGTGAAGGCAGGAGAGAAATCTGAGATGGAATAACAACTAAACTATTTGGTGCAACCAATGTAATGGTATAGAGGGGAAATGGAGACATGTCAAACTTAATCTGTGGTTAGCACAGTACATGTCGATTGACTAAGACGATGTAGTTAAGCTGATGTGGTCTAACGATGTTATAATAACAGACTCAATCAACACAATTAAAGGAAGTTTGGAGTTGGCAACAGCAAAATGTGCCAGAATATAACAAAACAGAATATATTTCCTGCCCGCTGTACCACACCACATAAGAAAACGATTTACATATGAAACAGCTCTGGCGGAAATCTTTACGGCCATGTCTCGGGGCTGGCGACCAAAGGTACAGTTCATTGATGAAATCCATATCAGCGTACGACTTTGACTGGAGAACAGGGAACACGATGAAGAAAAGTAAGGTTGTGTGTGTCTAATGTGATATTTGCAAAAGCGCAGGCATTCATAGAGAAGGCGAAGAAGAAGCGGCCTTTGTCGCGCCAGCTCTATTAGCTGATACCTTCTTCTTCGGCGTTCATTCTCAAAATCCCGCTGGATATTTTATGTAACAGGACAATAGTTCCGCTAGCTTTTTAGCAGGATGCATCCCAGAGAATATAAATGCTTTGTGTTGCCGTTTTATTTGCGCCAATGAACCGACATGTCCGTTTTCAGCTATACTAGCTCGCATGAAGCTTCAAGAGTTACTTTTACAAATCTGAAATTGTAGTTACGTCTCTGAACATCACACCATTTATGCGTGTTCTTGGCCAAAATTTGGCTAACATTCAAGTTGTGTCTATAAAATATCTCATCAATCGATTACAACATCCAAACTAAAACTGTTTCCTCCCCCTGCATCAGTTTTGGTCGCAAATGACGTAGTTGGTAAGGATTGGCCTCTAGTTGGACGAATGTTCTCAGAGAGAGGGCGTTATAGCTGTATCTGGACTGTTCGTTAGCAGGAAGGGAGGGAAGGGGGTCAGAGCGGTGCTCACACTGTAACTGATCAGTGCTTAGCTCCAACCAGCACGTGCACTTGTTAGATACGAAATGAATGAAAGAAAACCATTGTAGGCAAGTCATGAGAACGCTATGTTTGTTTAATATCAGGAAGGCGTTAGATATCTTGGATCGCGTGAACAGTAAATGTGCTTATTCTTCTGTCGTTCACTTGGAATGTGTTTATATTTAAAGTTTTATCTCTTCTATAAACTTGGAATGTCCCTATATCTCAAGTTTTATCTCTTCTATAAACTTGGAATGTATTTATATTTGAAGTTTTATCTCTTCTATAAACTTGGAATGTGTTTATATTTGAAGTTTTATCTCTTCTATAAACTTGGAATGTGTTTATATTTGAAGTTTTATCTCTTCTATAAACTTGGAATGTGTTTATATTTGAAGTTTTATCTCTTCTATAAACTTGGAATGTGTTTATATCTCAAGTTTTGTCACTTCTAGAAACTTTACCGTGCTTTTTGTAACTCACACAAGATCTATAAAGCTTTTCTTTCAATGTTCACACAAGATCTGTATAATTTTTCTTTCAATGTTCACACAAGATCTGTATAGTTTTTCTATCAATTTTCACACAAGATATGTAGAGTTTTTCTTTCAATATTTATCTGTACCAATACATTCTCCTGAGCATTTCATATTCCTGGCAATCTTGAGAAATATGCTCAGCTGTCTGAGAAAAATATGCTCAGCCAGTCCGCAAAGCTGTGCTGACAGTTAATAAAATGTGGTAAACTAGACTAAGAAGAACACAAGGCAGCTAAGCAGAAGACAATGTTAATGGATATAATTATGGAGCGTGTTTGATAGTTGCGTGCAAGCGCACGTATTTTGATGACCAGATTGGGAGTAAAAAGAAATACCAACACTGTTTACCTTCCACGTGTAGCTTTCGACAATACATTCTAGCTGAATTAATTTGGACCCCGTTTGTTACGTTTTTATTTGATTATTGTTGGACTTTTAATTGATCGCTATTTATTTAAATACTTGGAGTCGCGTGCCAAAATTAGTCAAGGCCAACAAATAAACTTCATGGAAATCGGAAACTAGTTCATGTTTACGTTTAGTTGACAGGTATCCCATACTCTCGACATTCGCGTTCCATGCATAGCGTATGAAGTTCTGGGGTGGGGGTTGGAAGTCCCATCCCATATAGGGTCAAAATAACCCAGAAGCTATGCTGAAGCCGGATGTGTCAGTCCTAAAGGCGCATATATCGTAGCAAACCTGTAAACATGACACAAAGCATTCCGTTCTGCGGACTACATCCTGCTACAGAAGAATCATGTTACAACAACTTGGTCCCGGCTGACAAAATATGTATGTAATAACAGAAATTTGCTGTATAAAGTACAAATAATAAAGAATAAATATAATTGGGGATTTGAAAAGTGTTGTTATATAGAAAAATGTGTTATACAAGACTGCGCTATACATGAATTCCAATGTATTCTGCAGGAGTCTGCGAACGAAAGCAGAAGAATTAGAAGATGCATACATTAAAATCACATGTCCTCCGAATTGACAAAAATATGAATATTAAACGATAAATACTATATGTCCGGCTCTGCGGTACAGAGCGCGTCTGTGACGGCCAAGGAACCGAGTTCGATCCCTGCTACAGGCATAATACTCTTACTGTTACAGCATATTAAATTTAAATTGTTAGCGTATACTACTCAGGACGTAGCCACCAACACATCATTTTTTAGCTGTAATTCTTTTCTAGGCAATATCATTCAGTATTCAGTAGTTTGCCATTGCTTTCTGAACGGTCCAGATGCTTAAATGCCTGTGTCGGAGATCGATACATTAAGATGGTCTAGGTTTCAGTGGTTCCTAATAAAACAAATTAATATATATCTTTCAAAATTAATTATTTTTCTTGTGATTTTTCGATATATTTTGTAATATATTTTATGGTGTTTTAATCATTACAATAATATTCTAACTAATGTAGTTAGTTAGTCGTCGAATCATCGTCACTGCACTCCGGACAAGTCCATATGTGCTCAGATCTCTCCCTGAGTGTGTCCGCCATTACACGTTGACTGACGGTCCCAGTACGCGGTTGATTGACCATAATTCTTTCTTGCCCATGAAACCGCTCGGTTCTAGCGACACCACATTTCAAACCAAATTCCTTTATTCTAGTCATGGAACAAGAGTCATCGTCGCTTATACAGTCATTACACTAATGTAGTACAATCTCCTAATATGTACTCTTCTTCTTCTTCTGCGTTCATTCTCAAACTCCTGCAGAATAGCAGGAAGTAGTCCGGATAACTAAATGCGCCGTGTCATGGTTTACAGAACTGCTGAGATATCTGCACCTTACGGCCCGACACATCCGACTCCAGCATGGCTTTGGGTCACTGACCATATATGGAATGGGGTAGCCAACTCCATCCCATAACCTTCATAGTCACCTTTTACGACATGCATGGACGGTAAACAGTGTTGTTATTCTTTGCTCCCCTTTCGGGCCCCGGCAACACACGGGCGATATGTATTCTGAATTTTCATATATCAACCATTGTATGAAACTGTGCATGTTATTCAAGCAAACACTTTACATATGGGCCATGTTTCACCAATATCGGTATAATAAACACTATAGCAATAACTGTGTTCAAGATGGAAGTCCGTATTGGCCACTACTTTTTGAACAATGTAACGGCATAAGAAGTAAAATATCATTCGTTGTTATTGGCGTCAAAAATATCAAACTCGGATATTTTTATTTTTTTTTAAAAAAGGGTGGGGGGCGTTACAACATTTATGTCTTGCAAAGTGCCCGGTGACCCGGAAAATTATGAAAACCTATGGTCTTATTAAATGGTTACCTTTCAGTGCCCATTACACTAGCAATTTTATGTTGCTGCCCCTACACTGCAAAAAGCCGTGGTTCCCACACGGCCTACGTTGAGACCCACGGCTACAAAAAAAGGCCGTGATATAACAGTCATTCACATATACAAACTATTTTCCGATTTATTTAAAAAAAAACCCCACCAAAAAACACAATATTAAAAAAATAATATCAATCTATAATATAAGGGGGCCAGACAGTGCATGCGCAAGGGAGACAATGACATTTTAGTTGTCAATGCAGACGCTATTACCAATACAAACATATAGTTTAGACAAAAAGTAATGTGCGATAACACTAGTACCAGCAATGCATCAAACAAAAAGAATATAACACCAAACACATCAAATATAATAATAACAACAACAATTATTTGTATAAAGGGTAAAGCTGCAATGTGGAAGTTAACCCTTGAACTACGAGTTCATGGGCGATAATTTACAAATGAAGAGGAGCGCGGTAGACTAGTTGATAGTGTGACAGCTTCGAAACCACGTACGGGGCAAACAAAAAAATCAGGGTTGTCATTTCTTGCTTGATACGACCATTCCTCCAATAGACTCAGCTGTAAATGAGTACATGACACATGAGTTAGGAGAAGTAAAGACAACAAGGAAGGGAACTGGACATTCCACCTAACAGCTGCTGCGGCTTAGTATATGAAGCGTTATCTTCATCTCCAACGGCAGGTTTGCTTCTATGGACATACCCTTGCCTAATTTACAAACGACAGGCAACTCGTGTCGACGATCACATATAATTGTTTACCATCATACACCATGATATAACCAAGGTTGACTTGCGCCGATGGTTAGCTTGTCGCGAAATAAATAAAAAGCCTGTCTCTCGGAAGAAGATTTCAACCCGCATTTGTTCTTGCACCACAACAACAAATCGTGTCAATTTGTGGAAGTGTGTGATGAGTCTGTGGGACATTGAGTACTTGCAGCTCTTGCTTGTCTTCTAGCTCGCTTTTGTTGCGCCTCATGTCACTACGTATATACTTTGTGACGCCTGCCAACAACATGCAAAGACACAATCAAAAACATGATGTCAAAAGTCTTGTTTTGATTCTGATTGCTTTTTTTTTTATTCAATGAATTCCCCGATTCTGCGATTAACTGAGCGAAAAAATACAAATCAGAAAAGGTCCTAACCCACAATCCCTTATAATTTTTTTCCTCACGTGATCAGTGAATATTTCCTTGTCAATAGACCAGGACCATTGATACTGTAGTTAGGGTATGGTTTTTAACTACTTTAGAAAAAAATATGCCAATCGTTGATACTTTTATATGTGCGAGGTGTTACAATTCATGAGCAGTACATTCTAATTACATGCGCGGCCGCTCATCCGCGCACGTGAGAAAGAATATTCGCCATCATATAACCCACCAAAAAAACACCTCCCGTCTTGAGGTGTGCGCCTCGGCACTAGGAACACTCTAATCTCCAACCTCATAAACAAACACAGTATGGTGTGTTATTATACAAAGGAGGCTTGTAAACAATACAAACTGTTAGTTCGCATAGAAGTAGCAATAAGACATGCTGCAAAGAAAACAACAAGATAAATGCAAACACAATATCAGAAGTCAACTAAACAAATGACTGACGACAGATGGCTGAATAAAAACATGAACAAACCTTACGTATGGTTTTACTGCGAGTTTCTGTCTCCTGTAAGAAGATATACATCAATAGAGGATATCGTGAGAAGTGAGTGAGAGGAGTTAAAGTGAGCAATGAGTGTGAGAGGAGAGGATGACGTGAGTGATAGGAGAGTGCGACGTGAGGGATGGGAATAGCACATAAATATTCATATTGTCATACAAATATATACAACACATGTACATTTGAAAACACTTTTCAACAGTTGTTTTATTCATCCATGTTTATAAATATTTTTCTTGTGCGATCTCTTTTTGAGCATCCAATTCAATATTGGTCATGTATGGTGCAGTTTGTTTTAGGTATCTGTGAGTTCTTGACACTACCCAACGATTGATGGTGAGTATATACTATGGGAGAAATACTGATAAAGGAACCACAGAAGTAATAGTTAGTCCCAAAAGGGGGATATGGTTGAAAAATAGTCCCATAAGGGGGATATGGAAAAAAATACACCCGAAAGGAACCATGGGGAAAATAGTCTAAAAAAAGACCATGGGAGGGAAATACTCCCCCAAAAAAGGGCCACAGAATAAAATAGTCCCAAAAGGAATTATGGAAGAAAAATTGTCCCGGATAAATGTAGAAAAATATCCCAATAAGGGCTAACTGTACAAACAATTCAACAACCACTGTTGTATAGATCATTGCCATTCAAGAAATTTTTGATCTTTTAGGCAGCACTAATACATTCAATCGTATTGCCAGTACAACGTGGACGATCGACATTCAAACCACGAGCCAGTTCAACGAGTTGTGTTTGTGATACGTGACCAATAACCACTCCTACAACCCTACCGACACATCCGTGTATAATAGCCAACGCAAAGACCTATATATGTTCTGTAAGTTTGTACTGTACTTCGGCTAATTGTTAGCGAGTTATTTTTTTTCTCTCCACAGAATGATCTCAGCAGAAGTGGATACACTTAACACAAGTTTCACCAACTTTGCCCAACTTCAAAATGATATATCTCAGCAAATATATAACGCATACAACTGAAATTTTGTGTACAAATTTGAAATGGTATAGACCCTATAAATTATATTTTTCATTAAAATTCAGTCATTTGTGTCAATGTTCGTTTATTTTCAATATATATCAAAAGTCTACTTACCAACACACATCTGTCTACTTACCAACACACATTTGTAAAGATGTTTACAGTCAAATTATAATATCTAATTTACACATGCTTGGTTTATCATACAATTTACATGATTTAAAAGTGAAATTGTAATATTGTGTACTACTAAACACAAGACAGACGGTGTTTAAGGTTGTATCCGGTGTAATGTCTGAAGTGGTAAAAATTTTCTTTTCTCGATACACAATAATTAGTATGCCGACAAAGATCAAATAATTGTATTCCTCTATAAAAACAGCGCATAATGCACACAAATAAAGTATATATTTATTGTGTCTAACCAAATATAACATCATATGCAAAAATTGTCATTAATACGCAAGACGGTTAATCTGATAATGACATTTATTTGAAGGCAATGCTAGTATAACATGCTATAGTAGAATAAGTCAAGTTTTGCAGCTGTATTGTAAAAAAAATTTGGGGGTGGGATTGTATTTCATTTATCTCAGGATCATCAGTGGGCGCACCCCGCATCATAGGCGAGTGATCAGTGGGCGCACCCCGCATTATAGGCGAGTGTTCAGTGGGTGCACCCCGCATCATAGGCGAGTGTTCCAGCTGTATTATTAAAAAAATGTGTATTTTGTATATCATGTTAATGAATTTTATAAATTGGCATATTCAAGTTAAAAGGTAACACTAAAAAATGTGAAAGATACACAATTTAAAAAAAATACAAAAGAATAAAAATCAGTATTTGGAACACTTAATTTTTCCGGATTTTTTTAACGCCGCTCATACTTTCAGTAACCTAGCCAGTGCTAGGTAAATGGCTATGCCGTTTCAGTTGTATCAGAGTAGTGACAACTTTTACAAAATTTGTACCTTAGTGCAAAAATATCCCGGTTAAAAAACATCGGTAGATATTTCTAAATGAAGTCAACGAATTTTTGATATTTAAGAACAAAACGAAGTCAACGAATTATATATATATAATTGATATTTAAGAACAAAATGAAGTTAGCATTGTTAAATGTTCTCACTGTGTATGGTTCATAATTATTTGCCAGTTTTAGATTTCCACCTTTTCTCATCTACTGCCATGTCTGGGGTCATTTGATCCATGTCAAAAGCAGTGTTTCCCAACGTGGTGCCCACGCCCCACAGGGGGGGGGGTAATTTGATTGTTCAAGGGGAGGGGACAATTCAAACACGTTGTAAGTAAGATTCGTTTAGGGAGTAATTCAATTTAAGAATATAAAAAATATGTATATGTTACAGGGGGGGGGGGGGAAGGAAAGAAAAGATATAAATTTTATAAAGACTTATGTGGAGGGGATAGCAAAAATAAAAAAAAAAGGCGGGAAACACTGATCTAAAGTATAGCAAAAACTAAAAATCGAACACTTACGTGGGAGTGTATATATAGCGCATTGTTACCACTGGTATATAAGGAATAATCTCAGATCGGCCTGGAAAAACCCCAGACTATATCTGCATGTAAATGTGGCTAGAGCATGAGGTATGTCTGCAGCAAAGGAAACGGGTTTATCTTTAAAAAAAGTAAGTTGTCTTCATTTTCGTATCCAATTCTATCGTTTCCATGAAACTTTTGGTGGCCATTTCTCCGAAAATCGTTAAGTGGGATTGGAAGGCGTCACTAATATTTTGGCTAATTTTCTAGAATCCCCCCCCCCCCCCAAGATTAAGGACACTTTGACAACCCCAGCTGACGGCCAAACCCCCCCCCCCCCAGATTAAGGACAATTTGATAGCCCCAGCTGACGGTCCAAAAGCCCAGATCTAGTGAAAAAAAACCCCAGCTGTGGTATCACTGATTCAACGTTGGTCACTTTTAAAGGCCTTCTATAGCTAATCGCCTGTGTACGAGCAGCTCGCTGTCAAACTTTTATACTTTCCATTCAAAGTAGTTCGTTTCAAAGCTAACATAAGACAATTGATGATAATAGAAATGATGGCAAGAGAAGTGCTGTTATAGTAATGATGGGCATCTTTTTGTTCGTTTCGTTTCCACATATATTTACGTTTTTATGTACTTTCTGACCTTCCGGCATATCATTTCCATATTTCCGTTGGATATTGTGATAATTTTTCTATTCGTCGTCTTTTAATGTTTTGTTTGTGTCTTGATAAAGACCTTTTGGTTGAAACGTTGAATATGATTTGTGTATTGTAATTTTTATGATTTCTTGTGTGCTCATCATTGCCCATCATTACCCACTAGTTTTAGATATAGTCTATGGTGCCCCATTGAGACGATATATAAACCTGTGTTTTACGTAAGTCTAATTGTTGTTACGTTTCACGCAGTTACCTTGTATTGATGGTCATAGAAAGAATACGTATAATACCTTGTACAGATTACATAGAGAGAGAAAATATCAAGTGGTTTGGCCACATTATGAGACTGAACTTTTCTGATATCTTAGTTTTAAAACTGGGTGTTCATAATCCTGAAATGGGAGTGACAAGTGTGGTCACTTTCACATACAAGATAATTTTCTTACCATTCATAGCCCAGGAACTTAATTAAAGAAAGATACGAAGTACATTCATACCAGCAGGTCAAACAACAGTATCACATTCTATTGGGAGGTAATTACATGCAGTGGACAATAAATGTATGGACTTGTCTATTATAGAAGACTAAGAGTAACATTTTAACTACAAATTTATAAAAAAGGTTATTAACGCTCTTATCAAAATTATAGTCACACATGGTAACTTGCGAATGACTTTTTTTTAAAGGTTTAAGTAAAACCCAGATTACTGAAAAACGTATTTAAGGCCCTGATGGCAGATTACGGTGGTGCTATTCTTTGTTCCCCTTTCGGACCCACCAAGGCGGGGGTTTGTATGACTGTATGGGGATAGCCAATCACATAGGGCAAAACCACGCACAAGGGAGTTATGGTTAGAGGTTGTCGATATCGGCATCATCATCAAGTGCCGGCTCTCCAAATATGGATGGCTGCAACGGACCTTCAACATCATATGTCTTTCGCTTTGGTGGTGCACTGTGTTCAACTGTAACTTTTCCAGCTCGTGATGTTTATCTTTTACTTTTATCTCAGCCTACCTGTTGCTCGCCTCCCCTTGACTCTACCCTCAAGTAAAGTTTTCAACGAGGTGTGTCATGTCTTTTAATATTTCCAAAATATTTCATTTGTGTGATATTTAATTCCATTAATAATTCTTTTTTTTTTTTTTCCCAAACGGAGTGTTCTAAGAGCCTCTGTGTTCGTTGTATTCATTTCCCATGAAGTTGGCCCTATTCATATCGACACATGAAAGGCATCAATTCTGTCTTCTAGTTGTTTGTTCACTGTCCATGTTTCTGACCCATATATTAACGTAGAATAGATGTATGTTTTTATAATTCTCATTTTTTGTTTATAATTTTTTTAGACGCAAATATTTTTTTTCAAGACATTGGTAATGATCTACTTGTTGCAGAATCTCTCCATGTATTTTTATGTTTATCCACCGTTCTTCTGTGATTTTTATGTTTATACATAGTCCATATTCTTTTACTTGATATGTCGGCTTGATCTATTATTCTTTGTAGTTATAATCATAATCGATATCCCAATCCCTAAATTGACCCTCTTGTTTTTCCGTGCATCCCCGCGTTTCTCCCTAGGGAAAATCGACAAGTTCAAGTGTATTTCATATTACACCAGCTGTCAATAATGGACGAAAGCGACATATAAACAAAGAATATTAAATGATTGTTGGCTGCGATACAGAACTGGTCAATATGTTAAAACGGATCGATAAGTCCCGCTGAAGCGTGCTCGTTATACAGGTAGGCGGTAAATTCTGACAGGTGGTTTAGAAGTGAATCGTTATATGGTTTGGTACTTTTAAACCCTTCATGCTTCTATATTACTTATTTATCCTTGTAACATCTGAAGCGACCTTGTTTATGTGTTATTTATGTTTACAAGTAGACCTACTTGGCGCTTGTAGTACTGAGGCTTTCTGGTGCGTGCTAATGTTTAGTGTTTGTTTTTCTCGTAGAATTTATATGCCCACGCAGTATGTATGCCGTTGTTGTCTGTGTGTGAATCGACCGGTACGTATTGATAGTGGTCTGAGAATATATGCGTTGATAGTATTGACTAAAATTGCATATTCTGTGGGGAGGATTATGTGTTGCGAGGTGAGTAGGTGCTGTCTGAGTTCGCTCTGGTTCACATCTCGTTTTATGTACTTTTTTGTTTTAAATAAAAAAAAATCCACGGTGATTCTATATTATTAATTTTAGCAAGCAAAAATAAATTAAGAATGACAGAGGGAGGGAGAACAGACGAGAGGGGAATGAAAGATGGGAAAAGTTAAGATAATGAAAGGAGTGAGAAACAAAAGAAAATAATGAATTAGTACTGAGTGAATAAATGCGAGAAAATGAGGGAGGTAGTTACAGAGGAATTAGAGAGGGAATCAGAGTGAGTGAAAGAGGTAATATTTGGGAGTGGACGAGGAAATAAGAGCAAGTGGGAATATGAGGAAATGAAAAAAGCGGGAATGAGAGAGAGGAGAGAGGAAAAAAAAGGAGAATGAGAGAGGACATGAAAGAGAAAGATGGATATAGAGAATGATCAGGTGTATCAAAATAAGTAAAAGAGAAATTAAATGTAACAACACGCTGAGAGAGAGAGAGGGGACAGAGAGAAACGGAGAGTGAGCGAGTACATAAGATTATTCTCAAATCGAAGATTTTTATAGGTATATCTATAAATACCACTCCTAAAGCGCGCGCACACACATTTTATTAGCCTTCATTCGTAAAGTCCTACCCTATCTCTGGTTGCAACAGGACAATGTCCTTCCCGCAATGTCCTTAAAAGATTCACAACAGGATATAAAGTCCAGAGAAATATATATGCACTGTCATGTATGATTCACACTTAATTCTGCAGGATAACAAAACTAGTAAAGTGGGATTCCTCTATAGCGCATTCTTTTATAACAAATTCCCTATATAACAACAATTTTCAAAATCCAAATTATATTTATTCTCTATTGTTTGTACCGTATATATCGAATTTCCGTTATTACATATATATTTTATCGGTCCGGACCTAGTTGTTATAACGGATTCCATTGTATATCAGGGGTCGGGAACCTTTTTGTCTGAGCGAGCCATGGACACCACATATTTTGAAAAGTAAATCTGTGAGAGCCATACATTATGTTTAAAACTAAAAATTCAAGTAAATGTGTGCATTTTGTGTAATTTCAACACTAAAAGTACAATAATTATGTCTCTGAATTATTTTTAATAACATTGTTATGCTGTTGCTAATAAATAATGAGTATTTCTTACCATTAATGCGACTTCTGATGCTGAGCTGCAGTAGACTTTAGCTCATTTGTAGAATGAAATATTGATATGCAATTAATATGTAGATCAAAGGAGTCTAAAGAAACATTTTTAAAAAATAATCGAACATTTGTCTGCGAGCCGGATGTAGACATCAATAGAGCCACATCTGGCTCGCGAGCCATGGGTTCCCGACCCCTACTATATATCAAAGCCCACAAACTCTTCGAGCTCAGAACATGGCGAATAACTAACTAATGAACACACAAACATACCTTGAATCAAGAGAGACAGGGACAAAACCGATGTCGCAAACTAACACAAACCAGCGATAAAAATTATACTGCAGACACAGCTGGATAAGAAGATAACTTGTATTGCATAGCGAGTCGACCGTGCGAACGGAAGCTAAATGAGTAACCGAGAGAATCACAAGGGGGCGGTTGTGTCCGTGTGTGCAGCAGACAGTGAGCGGACGTTTCCGATCAGTCCAACTCATGTCGTAAATGTAGCACATGGTTATACTGCTAGCCGAATTGGATTTGTCTATCTTGACAGCTTCATTGCAAGGACAGTTATTCACATGTAGATATATGTGTCCAACCGAAGACGGATGTGTCGGGCTACTGACGCAAAAACACGGCGATACAATGCATTTCCATTCTCTGGACTAAATCCTGTTGAAAATCTAGTAGAACAATGGTCCTGTCCTGCTACAAGGGAGATCCAGCGGGAGTTTGAGAATGAACGCTGAAGAAGAAGATAAATGTGCAAATGTTATCATTCACTTTCCCATAGATACTTTCACTGACTGGACGCCTGTGTTGCCGGGGCCCCAAAGACGAGCAAAGAGTAGCAACGATGTTTACCTTCCATGCATATCGCTAGAGGCGACTAAGTAGTTTATGTTGTGGAGTTGGCTGTCCTATCCCATATAGGGATAGAATTGACCAAGAAGTCATGCTGTTGGACGTACATGGCCCATATATAGCATCAAAGCTTTAAACCATGACAAAACGCATTTCACTCTCCGGACTACTTCCTGCTAATCTGCAGAAATTTTGGTACAAACACAGAAGAAGCAGGAACTGACCACTTACTTAGCTGCTCCGGAAAAGCGTAGATATCGCAGAGAAGCTGTAAATCATAACACAATTTTGCATTCCGTTCCACGGACAACATCCTGCTAACCCACAGGAGTTTGAGAACGCATACAGATAACGAATCGTATATCCTAATAATCTTTTTTGATATGCACAAAATACGCGCACGTTTTTAATGGTTTTGAGGAGCCAGTTTTTCCTGTATATTCGGTGATTTGTGGACGGCTGCGTGAGATCGTCTATTTGTCCATGTTATAAACATTAGATGGCAGACACCCCGCCGAAGACGGATGTGTCGGGCCATTGGCGCAAATAAAACGGCGACTCAACGCATTTCGATTCTCTGGACTACATCCTGCTGGAAATATAGTAGGACCATTGTCCTGTTAGATCCTGTGGGAGATTGAGAATGAACGCAGAAGAAGAAGATGGCAGACACGATTCTGGATACCACTGTCTTTGACAGATTTTTGATGAAGACATATTCTTTTCGCTGATCATTTCATACGTGTGCCAGATCATCGCCTGCCAAAGATATTTCTCTATGGTGAATTGCAGAAGAGCATACAATCTCAAGGTGGCAAAAAGAAGTGATACAATGACTCGCTAAAGACCTCACTGAAAGACTTTGAAATTGACCAACATTATGAGAAGAACTTGCACAAAATAGATCTACATGGCGCTCTACATTTAAAAAAAAAAGCACAGTATCGCCTGAAAGGAGAAATGCAGCAGCTAAACAGCAGAGAGTAGATAGAAAGTCAAGGGTAGTCCAAAACACCATCTACAGTGGTCAACAGTGGTTGCCCAAACTATCCAAGGAAATTTGCGGCCAGAATATGGGTTATTAGCCATATGGGTTATCTACGAACTAAGAGTCATGGACATAACTCTAACTGAAATACAAAAGTGGCTGTAAAAATCATCATCATCATTATGTGATGGACGAACAACAACAATATGTGCATGTTATTCTTAGAATTTTTCATTTACTTTTGAATGTTGATATTTTCTTTTCTAAGGGATGCCATTGCCGCAACCAAATGCCGTGACTTGGAAAATCTATTTTCTTTAAAACTGTAACATTGTTTTCATGTTTAAACCTCGCAATATATTTTGTCATCTGCGATGATTCTTAAACGGCGTGTTGTAGGGGCCTGAATGGGGTACAGAGAATGGCGACACTGCTACCTTTCATGCATGTCGTAAAAGGCGACTGAGATGTTTTGTGGTGGAGTTCCACCCTGTCCCATCCCGTAGCGGGTCAAAGTGATCTGAAACTATGCTGATGTCGAATGGTTCGGACTAAAAGACGAATATATCGCAACCAAGCTGTAAACCATAACACAGAGTATTCCGTTCCTTGGAATACATCCTGTTAATATTCAGGAGTCTGAAAACGAACGCAGAAGAATAATCTATTTTTGTGTTCTCTTCTAAAAAAGTGGTGTTAATTTTGTCCGATCGAGTAATTCAAAATAACCACATTCATTTTTCATAAATAGTTAACTAACAAGAACTGCAAATAACAATGGATAGTTGCACCATTTCATATGTCCGCTATCCATCTCTCCTTTTCACCGTGATCTTATTAACCCTCTACGAACGTCACACACACAACTCTGTTTGCGAACAAGCAACAGCTAAAACCTAGTTACCAAGTCATCGTCCGCACTATCATTCATCCGCGCAGATTGAACAATGAGAATTATTTCCCTTTGCCCATCTATTTACATTAGAATAGCTACCGAAGTCTGCTGTGGAGAGGGTATTCCCGATTGCAACAGTAACAAATTTCGGATACATAATGGAAGAAGGGAATAAACTGGCATGTAATAATGTGAGCAATACCAAATATGATTAGGTGACATTTGCGTCATTCTATAATATACAAATATAACTTCACAAGTGGCCGTGCGTTGCACAAGTGGCATTCAAGGGGAGCAAATAATAGCAACGCTATTTGCCCTCGATGCATGTCATAGGAGGCGATAAGGGATTAGGGGGGTGGAGTTGGCTAGTCCATCCCATACAGGATTAAAACGACACAGAAGCCAATTTGAAATCGGATTTTTCAGGCTGAAAGGTGTATTTATTGTACTAAATCTTTCAACCATGACACAAGAAATTTAGTCCTTTGGACTACAACCCGCTAATCTGCAGGAGTTTGAAAACAAGCACAGAAGACGAAGAATTTGATAAAATTGTATGCAGCTCCCATTTAACTCTGTTATATGTTGTTTTCTTGATAAATGTTTTTGGTCGAAAAGTTTGTATGTTTTTCTATGTGCTTCCATTTTTGCCTCCTATCTACTTCATTCTAACTTCTAGCCACAATAGAACACTGCCTACTCCATTCTAATGTTGACAATCCTGATAAAAACACTACCTACTCCATTCTAATGTTGACAATCCTGATAAAAACACTACCTACTCCATTCTAATGTTGACAATCCTGATAAAAACACTACCTACTCCATTCTAATGTTGACAGACCTGAAAGAACACTACCTACTCCATTGTAATCTTGACAAACCTGGTAGAGCACTACCTACTCCATTCTAATGTTGACAATACTGATAGAACACTACCTACTCCATTCTAATGTTGACAGTCCAGAAACTCTACACACACAGAGACCGTTACCAAATATATTAAATAAGACCTGTGGGCTAAATTAGGAATCATCCTTCTTACGTGATACATTCGACTTTTTCTGGTGATTTAAACTGGGTGTAGATAAACATTATACACAAAGTGACCAGTGATAATCATTGGAACATTCAAATGCGCCAGATTAGAAGGATGACCCTCCGTGAGCTAGAAGGACTATAATTGACGAAAAACACGAGGAAATCGATTGTGCAGATAATGTTTAAATATATCAAGGGCATCGATTGAAACACAAATCCTGTTTGGTCTCTCTTATCTATGGTTCTTGTTTGGTCTCTCTTATCTATGGTTCTTGTTTGGTTAATGATCTCTATGTTTGCTCGTTATAACCCATAGGCACAATACTGTGGAATCCCGTTATAACAACTAGGTTCGGACCGAACAAATATATATGTAATAACAAAAATTCGCTATATACAGTACAAACAATTTCGAATAAATATAATTTGGGATTTTAGAAAGTGTTGTTATATAAGGACATGTGTTATAAAAGAATGCGCTATTGCGGGATTCCACTGTATAAAAATAGCAATTCTTCAAATCTGTCTGCATTTATATCATGGATAATAAGTGAGACTACTGTAAAACTGTACAACAATAGTGCTTACGTAAAACACAAGTTCGATGAGTTTTACAATGACGTACATACTATCCCAGTATAGGGTATTGGTACACAATACAAATGACAGTATACAAAATATTTTTAACATTTCAACCTTAAGATCTTTTCCAATAAAATACAGAACAAACAGGAAAAATAATGGCGCACTATCACAAAAGCACGTGTCATTATTGTGTCATTAGAGGTGAGAAAGAAAGTTCTGCAGTGCTATATAACCCCTATAATAACACATGGGTGCGAGTCTTGGACAATAAACAAACTGGAAAGTGGGAAATTAGAGGCAACAGAGATGTGGTTCTACAGAAGAATGCTGAGAATACCATGGACTGCCAGAAAAACTAATGTAGAGGTGTTGAAAGAGTCAAATCGAAACGGACCTTAATCAATAATATAAGAAAAAGGCAATCTTCTGTTTTTGGCCACTTCATGAGACAGGCAGGTTTAGATAACATAGTCACAATAGGCAAAATTGAAGGTAAGAGACAGAGGGAGACAACGTGAGAAAATATTAGACAGTTTGACAACCTGGCACGGCAAGGAAACAACAACGACATTGATACATAATACTGTGGACAGAGAGCTGCGGAGAGCCATGACAGCATACGCCAGCCGGCATGGCACCTGATGATGATGATCACAAAAGCAGGTGATATTAATGATTTTGTGATAGTGAGATTATATTTACTGTTTGTATTGTTTGTTGATTGGTTTGTATTTTCTTGAACAATAATCTGAGCGTCAACGTAAAACTCATCAAACTTGTGTTCTACGTAAGTAATGTTGTTGTACCATCTATTTCTCGTGAGGCTGCAGTAAAATTTGAATCCGATAGACGAAAAGTAAAATCACGCACACTATGAAACATCCTGGTCTAAAAGATCGTAGCTGTCTGTGCAATAATAACATTACTACTGTTCAAACTTTTTACCTGCCATGTATATCATAAAAGGGGACTAAAGCGATTATGGGAGTAGAGTGTGCTATCCCTTCCCATCTAGGGTAAAAGTAACCCAGAAGCAATGCTGAAGTCAGATGTGTCAGGCCGAAAGGCACAGATATCACAGGAATGCCGTAAACCATGACACAACACATTCCATTCTCCGGAATACATCCTGTTCACCTGCAGGAGTTTGAGAACGATTGCAGAATATCAATGCATATTCACGTAAATGAAACAAGACATTCATTCTTATTTTTTCTTAGACATTCTCACACTCTTGATGATTAGCAGAAAAGGGTCCAGAGAACAGAATGTGTTGTTTATGACATACAGTCTGAGATGACCAGACCCAACACGCGCTCGATATCCGTTATAATTATTAATTTGGCAGGATTGAGTCTTTTGGAATCAATGCCCGTCAGTCCTACCTACGGATGCTATGCTGATGTTCCATTTTTCTGTTTGTTGTGTTTCCTAAATATTTTGATGTATTTTGTCTATTTTCTGTTCGTGTTGATTCGTCTGTTCGTGGAGATTCACCTCTGTTTAAATTACGGGTTATATCTATATTTAGCTCTGACAATGTGAACGTCAATAGTGCCGAACTTACTGGTCGTATTTTGTTGTCAATGTGTTCTTGATAAAGGTCTTTTGATTGAAACGTTGATTTGTGTGTGTGTTACCAGTGATTAGCATAACTTCATTAGCCTGTTCCAAGTTTCACCTGTTGGATTTCAGTTATTTTGCAGAGTACATATTATCGGTATATGTGATATTTGTACCGTGCGACCTGACAGATTTAACTTAATCCTTGTTTTTTTTTGGGACCACTTTAATCTTCAATGGAGCAACCAAATCTATCCCAAACATCATTAGTAGCCTCTTACAACTTGCGAGGCAAGTGGTGCAATGCTCTATTCTTTGTATTATTTCATTTTCAGACCCCGGTAATAGATGACCATAAAATAAATCCATGTGTGGCATCCTTGTAACAAGATCTACTTTCACCAGACACCCTGTAGGAACACAACACAGAGGTGCGACTGGGACACAAGAATGGAACACACAATGTTGGATATACAGTGGAAACCCCTCTATAGCGCATGCTTTTATAACACATTTCCCCTAATTAACAACAACTGAAAATCTCCAATTATATTTGTTCTTTATTATTTATACTATATATAGCGAATTATTTCATTACATAAACAATAATTTGATGTTTATGTAATGACCGTTATGTGTATGCCCGTTAATCGGTCAGGAAAAATTAACAGGATTCCACTGTATAAGCAACAGGGCCGTTCTCTTAAGACACATCTACGCGTAAACCACGAATCTGCCATTGGGACATAACAGCGTAATGCACAATGAGGGTGTCCAAGCAATATGTGCCGCTCTTTAAGCCGGATCCATCGCCAGTAGACCTACCAGCAGAAGGCAATTAAACCTTTTGGGTATTTTTTTAAGATTATTGCCGTGGTTTTCTTTGGCCACCGAAATGCACGGGAATAATCGAAAACGTGACCGAAAAAGCCCGTGTGTTGCTGGGGCCCGAAAGGGGAGCAAAGAATAGCAACACTGTTTACCTTCCATGCATGTCGTAAAAGGCGACTAAGGAGGTTATGGGATGGAGTTGGCTGCCCCATCCCATATAGGGCCATTGCCCCATATACATGCTGAAGTCGGATGTGTCAGGCCGAAAGGCGCAGATATCGCAGCTATGCTGTAAACCATGACATGACGCATTCCGTTCTACGGACTACATTCTGCTAATCTGCAGGAGTTTGAGAACGAACGCAGAAGAAGAAGTGACTGAAAAGGCTTGTTTGATTTCTGCTGGAAGATATCATATTTGCGAAAAAATAGGGTTTAAGATATCTCATGGACCACACCACGTCTGTGCGACTAGGGCATGGGAATTGAACACAGTTATGTTAGGCTCGCCAAAGGTCAGTATTATTACTATTTCAGTCAAGTCACGCCCCTCTCACAAGACCAGCAATAGCGTATGCTTATTAAGTACAATCTGCTTCTCAAATCGAGAACACGCCACTCCCTGTTTCGATAGGTTTTTTTTTGTTATCTAGATTCCAGTCAAGTGTCTCCCTTCCTGGAAGATACACATCTTGCTAATATCGTCTACACATACACACACCACCCCCAAACACAGAAATCTCGAAGACACACATCTTCTTAATGTCATGTACACATATACACACCACCCCCGAACACAGAAATCTCGAAGACACATATCTTCCTAATGTCATGTACACATATACACACCAACCCCCAAACACAGAAACCACGAAGATTCACATCTTGCTAATGTCATTTACACAACCACCACCAAACACAGTAATGTCAAAGATACACATCTTGCTAATATCATTTACCACCAAACACAGATATATCAAGGAGAGGAGAAAGACACCGGCTAGCTTGTATTTGTTACAACTGTGTAGCAAAGTCCAGTTTCTAGTAAGTGCCTACTGGGTTCAACCACTTGTAGTCAGAATGTTACTGTTAAGTAATGTTCTGTTTGCCTCGCTACACTGTATATAACGTTTGGCATCATATTATATATAAATCTATTATATACAAATATTTATGAAAGACGTTTGTCACGCTCGAAGTGGAATTCAAAGTTCCATGATAGACAATCTAAGAGAATAGTCTTAACAAATCTAATGTTATGCTGGTAAATCAACTAATATCATCACATCAGATCTTACAGTATCCTAGCACATCTGGGAATATCATCATAGCACATCTGGGAATATAATCATAGCAAATCTGGGAATATCATCATAGAAAATCTGGGAATATCATCATAGTAAATCTGGGAATATCATCATAGCAAATCTGGGAATATCATCATAGCAAATCTGGGAATATCATCATAGTAAATCTGGGAATATCATCATAGCAGCAAATCTGGGAATATCATCATAGTAAATCTGGGAATATCATCATAGCAAATCTGGGAATATCATCATAGCAAATTTAGCAATATTATAACGGCAAAGCTAGTAATATCGACATAGAAAATCTAGAAATATCGACATAGCGAATCTAATAATATCAACATTACAGTATCATTAAAGAAGATTTAAGGACCGCCTATAAAAAAAGTCTCTAATTTGTGACCCATATTTTTGAGCAGAAAAATTGCAGAGATATTGTTTTCAGATCCGTAAGGGGGGGGGGGGAAGGGAGGTTTTCATTCAAAACAATTTTATTTTTCTATCAAGATCAGTTCTGTTGATGTCAACCTTTGTCATACCAATCTCCCTCCACTGTCAACCTTTGTTACATCAATCTCTCTCTGCTGTCAACCTTTGTGATACCAATCTCCCTCCACTGTCAACCTTTGTGATACTAATCTCCCTCCACTGTCAACCTTTGTGATACCAATCTCCCTCCGCTGTCAACCTTTGTGATACCAATCTCCCTCCATTGTCAACCTTTGTCATACCAATCTCCCTCCACTGTCAACCTTTGTTACATCAATCTCTCTCTGCTGTCAACCTTTGTCATACCTATCTCCCTCCACTGTCAACAACTGTTAAACTTTTTCCATACTTTACCCCACATATTGTTGACGATATGTATGTTCAGTCCCATAGAAATATCATAGCATAAATCTAGTAGTATAATATCATAGCATAAATCTAGTAGTATCATGATAACACATATAGGAGTATCATGATAACAAATCTAGTAGTATCATGATAACAAATCTAGTAGTATCATGATAACAAATCTAGTAGTATCATGATAACACATATATGAGTCTCATGATAACAAATCTAGTAGTATCATGATAACACATATATGAGTCTCATGATAACAAATCTAGTAGTATCATGATAACAAATCTAGTAGTATCATGATAACAAATCTAGTAGTATCATATGATAACAAATATATGAGTCTCATGATAACAAATCTAGTAGTATCATATGATAACAAATATATGAGTCTCATGATAACAAATCTAGTAGTATCATATGATAACAAATATATGAGTCTCATGATAACAAATCTAGTAGTATCATATGATAACAAATATATGAGTCTCATGATAACAAATCTAGTAGTATCATATGATAACAAATATATGAGTCTCATGATAACAAATCTAGTAGTATCATATGATAACAAATATATGAGTCTCATGATAACAAATCTAGTAGTATCATATGATAACAAATATATGAGTCTCATGATAACAAATCTAGTAGTATCATATGATAACAAATATATGAGTCTCATGATAACAAATCTAGTAGTATCATATGATAACAAATATATGAGTCTCATGATAACAAATCTAGTAGTATCATATGATAACAAATATATGAGTCTCATGATAACAAATCTAGTAGTATCATATGATAACAAATATATGAGTCTCATGATAACAAATCTAGTAGTATCATATGATAACAAATATATGAGTCTCATGATAACAAATCTAGTAGTATCATATGATAACAAATATATGAGTCTCATGATAACAAATCTAGTAGTATCATATGATAACAAATATATGAGTCTCATGATAACAAATCTAGTAGTATCATATGATAACAAATATATGAGTCTCATGATAACAAATCTAGTAGTATCATATGATAACAAATATATGAGTCTCATGATAACAAATCTAGTAGTATCATATGATAACAAATATATGAGTCTCATGATAACAAATCTAGTAGTATCCTATGATAACAAATATATGAGTATCACATATATTATATCCTCATATAAAATCTAAGAAAAGTACAACAAATCTTGAGAAACAAATTTCATTGCAGGCATGCCAATATATTCCTCGAGTGATCAGATAGATATGTGATAGATCTGCAATATGGTGGAATGTAATGTACATAGCACAGGAAAGATAACATACAAGACATCAACATACAACAAACATATCAATATACAAGATAACACATAAAATGACCTGGAGAATGGAATGCTTTATGTTGTCCTTACAGCTCGGCTGCGATTTTTGACCAGACATCCGACTTCAGCACATACAAGATACAGAGGCATCAATATACAAGATAACACATCAATCATTATACATGATACCACAGAAATCAATATACAAGATAACACAGAAATCAATATACACGATAACACATAAATCAATATACAAGATAACACAGAAATCAATATACACGATAACACAGAAATCAATATACAAGATAACACATAAATCAATCAATATACAAGATAACACAGAAATCAATATACACGATAACACAGAAATCAATATACAAGATAACATCGACATCAACATAAAGATATAACATAACTCAATATACAAGATAACACACAGATATTAACATATAAGATAACACACAGATATTAACATAAGATAACACACAGATATTAACATATAAGATAACACACAGATATTAACATATAAGATAACACAGACATCAACAAGGAAACACAGACAATAATACCTTCCAATTATGAATGCTGGCGGGAGAAATCTAGGACGTATGAATCCAGTCACGGATAAAAACAACACGCGTGTGGCGGTTTTATTCAAATATAAGACAGCACAGCAAAATAACGCGCCCTCAACACAGCAAGCAAGCAATTGTATAGCAGACGACACAGGTCTTAGTGTTTCCTACCACACAAATACATCATACAACTTAACATCCACTGTAGACTTGAGAATAACCACCTGACGTGACCCCATTATTATCCACAGCATAATCCTATCACTGTTACCACTCCTTGTATTTTTCCCTCATTAGTTCTTTGGGGTTTTTTGTCCCAGTCAAATCTGGAGATATTAAGTTTACTTTAAAAACTATTGGCTTTTTTGTGTCTTTTTCTGGTTTAATGAACAGAAATAATTCACAGATTTCATGCACTCATTATATATCTGAAAATGATACATCCAGTGCAATACTGCACATAGGTCAGATTAACCTCAAAATTATCCGATCTTGCATTGACGGAGATCGTCCGTATATTGATATCCGTTATATTGGTATCCGTTATATTGATATCCGTTATATTGATATCCGTTATATTGATATCGTTATAGATCACCTGTTATTTATTGCAGCAGATCAAGCAAACTTTTCGACTCATTCATCCCCCCCCCCCCAATGTCCAGAACTACAAAAACGAGATTGATGATTTAGGCACTTCTTAACCGTATCTAATGGCCCCATTCATCGCATATACACTACAATGTTTTGACTTTATGAATCGTACTCATTGAGTCATTCAGTGTTGTACTCATTGAGTCATTCAGTGTCGTACTCATTGAGTCATTCAGTGTCGTACTCATTGAGTCATTCAGTGTCGTACTCATTGAGTCATTCAGTGTTGTACTCATTGAGTCATTCAGTGTCGTACTCATTGAGTCATTCAGTGTCGTACTCATTGAGTCATTCAGTGTCGTACTCATTGAGTCATTCAGTGTCGTACTCATTGAGTCATTCAGTGTCGTACTCATTGAGTCATCCAGTGTCGTACTCATTGAGTGACTTAGTATGCACGCACGGAGATAAGTTTGCAGTTTTCGCTAGTTTACAGCTTGCCTTGTCAAATATCTCCATTGTTAGACTATTTGTTGAGATCAAGACAAGTCCTAAATAAATTTTTTATAGAAAAGCCGGAGAGGGGGGTGTCGTA
Source organism: Meghimatium bilineatum (assembly GCA_034231615.1). Lineage (NCBI taxonomy): Eukaryota > Metazoa > Mollusca > Gastropoda > Stylommatophora > Philomycidae > Meghimatium > Meghimatium bilineatum. The sequence goes on from CM067318.1 coordinate 7,351,251, forward strand.
CCTATAAAAAAGAGGCAATGTTTGAGTTTTCGTATTTAAGTTTCTCTATTTCATAAAAAGTTTGACGACATGTTTGTGAAAAATCGGAAGGAAGTGGGGTGGTGGTTTTTACCCACTTTTTGGCCGTCATCGTCTGATTTGCTAAGGTTGGGGGGAGGTGAGTCTTCACTGCCGTCCTGTAAGTCTCTTGATTTTATACAAGTTGCCTGCCCTTATTCTTTCAATTTCATATTCAAAAGGTTGTCAATAGCATATGTCAGTGTAGTCTTGCACTAGTTTCTTGTTCTTCAGCTTAGAAACTGTCCATCCACGCTAATCTTTCTAACATATTAACACTATATGTTCATCCAGTCTTCGGCTGCCCCTTGCTCTCTTTCCTAGAACCTTTCCATCCATGATTAATCTTTCTAACCCATTACATTTCTATGTGCTCACAATATGTTAGCTTGTATTTTTAAAATTGTTTTTAGGAGTCAAACATCTTCTATGTTCAAGTCTTTGCGGAGATTTGTGTTGGATCGCTCTTTTGTTCATGCTATTACTATAACCTTTCTATTGAATGAATGTACTTACGTAAAAAACAGGTTTATATAATCGCTTCAATAAGACACGACAGACTACAAATAAAATCAACCACACAACTTTCAGGGATACAAAAGGTGGGGGTACGGTGTATACCCACGTACTACCCGAGACCTGCACTCTCTCTCTCTCTCTCTCTCTCTCTCTCTATATATATATATATATATATATATATATATATATATATATATATATCGATTGAAATGGTTCGGACACCTAATGAGAATGAACCTGTATTGGCCAGCGGCAATAAATACAACACGAATATTGAAACAGCAAGATACAGGGGAAGATCAAGAAGAAGGTGGTTTGAAGGAGTTACCAACATTCTGACACGGCACAATATTACTGCATATCAAGCGACCAGACGTGCAAGAGCCCGAAAACCGATCATCATCCAATCCTACAACGCCTTACATCATAAACAGAGATAAGACTATATATATATATATATATAATACACACACACACACGCTTAATCAAGAAAACTGCACAAAAGAAAACAATCAACAGTGTTACTTGTAGAAACATATTCGTAATAATGTTGTGTTAAATGATACAACAGCAGTACAACAGCAGTATTTTAGTATGCCCCCCCCCCATATGTGTGCGAAAATACCCCACCATGGCGTCAGGGTAATTCTGACAATGTCAATATGACACACACAACTGTTGACAGCAATCTACATTTCAATCAGAAACAAATAATATTCTAGCTCAATATTGGACATGTTTCCAAGCAGTTCTTATAGTTAGTTTAACTTTCCATTAATTCTGCAAATTGTTCTGTTCACTATCAGGAACAATGCTGCAAATATTTAAACAGCTGGGATTAAAGAAATTTACAAACGTCACATGATGGATCCAGTGGTCCATAATCCAATGTCCTTAATGTCACACGGTCGTTGTTAATCCAGTGGTCCATGAACTAATAGTAAACTTTTGTTACTGCATATTTTCCTGTGAAGGAGTGCAGGGAGGCTTTCTATGTGCTGTGGAAATAACGGCCTGCATCAGCACGATGGTTGCTGATCCAGTGGTCCATGAACTCAATGCCCATAATTCCAATCGATGGCTGCTGAACCAGTGGTCAAAGAAATCAATGTCCTTTATGTCAAACAATGGTTGCTGATCCAGTGGTCCATGAACACAATGTCCTTAATGTCAAACAATGGTTGCTGATCCAGTGGTCCATGAACTAAATGCCCTTAATGTCAAACAATGGTTGCTGATCCAGTGGTCCATGAACACAATGTCCTTTTTGTCAAACGATTATTTCTGATTCAGCGGTCCATAAACTCAAATGATAAAAATAAAATATATCTCGCCCGACCCATTGTAAGTCAACATCATTCTAGATTCATAGATAATATCTCTCCCTGCAGCTGTTAAACATATGCAAACGTATAGTTCCCGAAACTCCATGATTCTATACACTCAGAATTTTCCAGTTATACATTGACTACAATAACGAGTTTATCTAATCACTATTAGAGATGTCTATTAGTTCTACATTGACTACAATAACGAGTTTATCTAATCACTATTAGAGATGTCTATTAGTTCAACATTGAATAACGAGTTTATAGATGGAAGCCATCCTGTTTCTCGTTACCGAGTAGAAGTCTGCATGCCAATAAATATAAGTATTACTCATGAAGTTGAAATTAGTTATTGATGACCTACCTCATATCGATACCACTCATTTTGATACTCTGAAGCATGAATTGAGAGCCTGCGACACAATAGCCACCTTACTAAATAGTCTTTTTAGAGTGTCATTTTTGGGGCTGTAATAATCTCAAACTCTATGAACCATTGTTTGCATGCCCTGCAAGGCTTATGTAACATTAATCAACAATTAATTAATGAAACATTTTTTGCATGCCCTGCAAGGCTTATGTAACATTAATCAACAATTAATTAATGAAACATTGTTTGCATGCCCTGCAAGGCTTATGTAACATTAATCAACAATTAATTAATGAAACATTGTTTGCATGCCCCGCAAGGCTTATGTAACATTAATCAACAATTAATTAATGAAACATTGTTTGCATGCCCTGCAAGGCTTATGTAACATTAATCAACAATTAATTAATGAAACATTGACATACTAACGTTACTGAAAAATAAATAACTGGACAAAAAACCCCAGATTCTTGAAAACAACCAAAGATCTCTAAATCTGATAGAAAAAGTCAGGTCTAGGGAAAAAGCCCACGTGGCAACGCTGTGTCAAAACATCCATAAAATATAGAATAACTGTGCACAGTTCCAGATCTAACTGCAGAATCAAGGGCGTAATAGTAGCGTGGCATAGAATAATAAACTTATCATGTTCCAATGTGGCGCGAAGGACAGTGAAAATAAAAATCGAATAGCTGGGTGAATCATGAGAGCTTTTCACTTTCTTTTAGACGAGCTAGTTCTGAAAGAATAGTTTTTCATTTCGATTCGGAAACCTTGTCTGGAATTAATCCATTACATATTCAGTAATTTTATCGCAAAGATGAGAGAGAGAGAGAGAGAGAGAGAGAGAGAGAGAGAGAGAGAGAGAGAGAAAGAGAGAGATATTACCAACTTATTTATTTTACAGCGATAAATACGCGCACTATATTCATAGTTGGGGAGAGATTAAATCCTACACCCATCGCCTTGCTTTTACTAGCTTTTTTTGTCATAGTTCCTATAGTTTTCATATACGTTTCTGGTTTAATTTTTGCTAAACCCTTCACTTTCTCCCGACATTCAATATTTTATCTGTTTCAATTATAGTTCTACGGTGAGTGCGTGGATATTTTCGACCAGTTATATGCTTCATAAAGATTTTTATGTGGAAACGTAGTATCTGTGTCGTCTTTATTAATTCATAACTTTTTATGAGAACAATTAACGTTCAGTAAGGCTGCACAAATTTTTTTTCTAAAGAAAAAGGTTGTTTTTTCCGGTTACATTAGGAGACACGACAGCATGGAGAGGGTGATAGAGGGGATGATAGAAGGCAACAGGGGAAAAGGTCGCCCAAGACGCCGTTGAACACAAGACATTCAAGAATGCCTGCGAATATCACTAAAGGAGGCGGGAGAACTTGCTCAAGACCGCGGGAGAATTCACATGATCCACAGAGAAGACTACGTTCTGGAAAGAATATGTCACGTGATGAATGAATGAACATTATATATCATATGTTTAGTTTACTGTCGGGAATATCATTGTGTCGTTAGTTGTTAGTACTGTGTAGTTTTTCCAGGTAAGAGCAGAACCGGATCTTTTCACCTTCAACGTTCATTCTTAAACTTCCCCTGGATCTCTATTGTAGCTGGACAACGGTCCTAAAAGATTTTCAGCAGGATATAGTCCAGAGAATAGAAATGCCTTCTGTCGTCGTTTTATGTGCGCCAATGGCCGACACATCCGTCTTCGGCGGGAGAACCGGGTCTAATATCTCAAGAGTAGTGGATAGTGTGTCTTTTTTTTTTGTTTAAGTAAAATGTACACAGTATTATGTATCTAGGTCGTTGTTGTTTCCTTGCCGTGCCAGGTTGTCAAACTGTCTAATATTTTCTCACGTTGTCTCCCTCTGTCTCTGTTGCCTTAAATTGTGCCTGTTGTGACTATGTTCTCTAAACCTGCCTGTCTCATGAAGTGGCCAAAAAAAAGAAGATTGCCCTTTTCTTATATTATTGATTAAGATCCGTTTCGTATTTGACTCTTTCAACACCTCTACATTAGTTTTTCTGGCAGTCCATGTTATTCTCAGCATTCTTCTGTAGAACCACATCTCTGTTGCCTCTAATTTCCCACTTGCCAGTTTGTGAATTGTCCAAGACTCGCACCCATATGTTAGTATAGGGGTTATATAGCACTGCAGAACTCTCTTTCTCACCTCTAATGACAAGGTCATATTACACAGTATATTTTCCAATAATTTTTCAATAATAATAATTAGCAGCTTTAAAATCATTAAATTTCCAACACAACAGTAGTCTAGTGATCCACCGGATAAATTAACGTGTTAGATGCACCGGATAAATTAACGTGTTAGATGCACCGGATAAATTAACGTGTTAGATGCACCGGATCAATTAACGTGTTAGATGCACCGGATAAATTAACGTGTTAGATGCACCGGATAAATTAACGTGTTAGATGCACCGGATAAATTAACGTGTTATCAATAAACGCGCATAACTGTTGTCTATTGTCTACATCCAGGTGGATGATGGTCAGAATATCCAGAATTGCCGTTAAGCTTAGGCGTGGTGAATTGGAGCTTTAGTTGTATGCCTAAGGAAAGATGTCTCGTCTTGGTTGCGTTGAATCCGCATTTGTTCAGTGTTGTCTTGATGGTCTATACCCATCGTGTTCTAGGTCTTCCTTCGTTCCTGTATTCAGATATTCTTATATTGTATGTTCTTGGTTATGGCCCATTCTCATAAAGTTTCCAAACTATTTAATTTATTTCTCGATGTATTCTGTGCATGTTCTTATACCAATTATTTCATCTTTTCTAATTTTGCCTACTTTGGTTACTCTTGCAGCAATTCTCAGACATTTTTTTATCTCACATGTTGTAAGTTTTCCCTGCTGGATGTCAGCGACCATGTCGGCTTTTTAAATGTTGCTTCCTTTGTTTTTCCCTGTGTCAGCAATGCCTAGAAACTATGTGTTTACTTTCCATCAGTTCTGTTAGTTCTGTTTGATTTGTGGCCTAGTCCCTACACGTTTAGTGCTTCTATTCTGGTCTTCATAACGCCCCCAGTACTTATTTAGCAATGTATACACATTTGCCGACTTGCCAAGTCTGTCGCAGTGATGTTAATGTTCACTGCCTGGACGTCATGCCAGGATATATCTTCTCCTTAATGAAAATTAATTGTGCGTTTCAGATGTAAATAGAACCACACAATTGTAATTTCTTCTTCTTCGTTCGTTCTCAAACTCCTGCAGATTAGCAGGATGTAGTCCGGAGAACGGAATGCGCTGTGTCATGTTTTTACAGCATTGCTGCGATATCTGCGCCTTTCGGCCTGACACATCCGACTTCAGCATGGATTTGGGTCACTGACCCTATATGGGATGGGACAGCCAACTCCATCCCATAACCTCATTAGTCGCCTTTTACGACATGCGTAGAAGGTAAACAGTGTTGCTATTCTTTGCTCCCCTTTCGGGCCCCGGCAACACACGGGCGACAATTGTAATTAATATGTTGTGATTGAAAAAAACAACACCTCTGTCACTTGAATAAAACAATGCTTTTGTAATGTTGGATAGTGTCACAATTCAGCGGCTATTCGCCGCCATACTTGACATTTGTCGATCTGTTTTCATTCATTCTAAATACTTGTCCGATATAAGTGGATAAATAATAAATAATTAGCAGCATTAAAATCATTAAATTTCCAACACAACAGTACGTCCCGTCTAGTGATCCACCGGATAAATTAACGTGACAACAGTAAGTCTAGCGGTCCACCGGAAAAGTTAACGCGTATAAGTGTTACATAAATTATAAATCAATGCAAGGGAAATCATTAGCAGAAACAGAATTACGATATTATTGTATGGGTAGTCTCCCGTGTTATGAGTTTTATCTCAATTTCTTGTCTTTTTTTCTGCAACGGAATAATTTACAACACAATATTTTCAGCAGGTTATATATTTTCATATATATATATATATATATATATCCACTTTTGTAAGTAACATGTGCAGTTTATTCATATTCTGTGATATTTGAAGTTGTTGATAAGGACTATCAAGAAAACAAGACACCAGGCCAAAAGTATCAAGTAACAGCAAACCAGGATCTAAAACACAAGCACCCAGGTCATTACCTCAGTCCCTAACAAGACACTACCCAGGTCATTCGACCACAAGATACGCCCCGATATAACCAAAGAAAATCATTTCACGGTTGAAAAGAGCGTGACTTTCTCAAGAAAGGCAAATCCAATAATAAACAAACAAACAACAAACAAACAAGTTGTATTTGATATCTGAATGATGTCTTATCATATCGGAAAATGTATTATTTTTCTATTTGTGTATGAAATATGTGTATTTTGTGTTAAATTGTTAACGATTTCATCGATTTGTCAAATTAACAATACGTAACATCTATCTTTACACGGAGGCTATAGTAACAAAAATTGTGTAGTGTAGAACAAAGCTGGCTGGTTTTCTCTGGATTAACGGTTCGTGAGAAAATAATAAAATGTCTTTAACGCTCTCACACCCCCACCGGATCTCTCTTGCAGCAGAACAAATATTCCTACAATATTTCTAACACGATCTAGTACAGATAACGGAAATTGGCTGCATCGCCATTTTATGTGTCCTAATAGACCTACACATTCACTGAAGGGTGGGCTTCTGTGACCATACTACTAGCATAGTAAGCCAGCCGCAGAAGAGCACTGGTCCCTGTACCATGGTCCCTACGCCTGGTCCCTCATTTACATGTACCTACCCACTTAACTCAACGCAAACCACGGTCATGGATACCTGACCTTCTGTCGATGTCTTTCTTGACTCTCTTTGTCACAGACAGCCACATATAATATAGTTAAATGTTTACATAGAAGTTGTGCCGCTCATGTAGCAATGGCTAAGCTTACTGAATGTATGAGTGATGAATACAAAATCCAAAATAGTTGGAATCAATGTTCCCTCTAAGACAAGAGTACATGTGGATAAAAATCGATCTCCGTAGGCTGAAACATTTCTAACACCACCTTTTCCTGAGCTTTTTCTATTGTTTTCTCTACATTTTTCTACCCCAAAAAGCTAATACTCTTCAGATTCTTCTATTTACAACAGTTATATTTGTTATTATAAGAACGTTTATATATATTTATATACTAAGATTTGTGCACCAAATTCAAAACTCTGCGCCAATGAATAAAAATGTGTGCTCTAGTGCACAGTAGCGCAGCTTAGCGGGATAAGTTGGAATTTCAATGTTCTACGCAATTAAGTTATGTACTCTATGTCAAATTATGTAAAAATGGTGGGCTTGGTGGTAGACTAGATAATGAGCTCGCGTCAAAAACCTAACTCTGTTGAATTAGCTCACGGTTCGAAAGTCAATCGCTCACGTTGTACTGGCGATACTACTGAATGTATCAATGGCACCCTAAAAATTCAATAATGGCTGAACAGCGTTGTCATATACAACAGTGCTTCTCAACCTTTGTGAGGCAGTGATCTGGTAAAAAAAAATTGCTATAAGATCAGAGCCTGGTGCAAACAAATTCTATATACTCATCAATAACTTTACAATTCAAGAAGCTCTTACGGTGCAGTAGATATGCTGTCACGGGCCAGAGTTTGAGAACCACTTCTGTACAGGATAATGCTTTATTTATTATTACTATGTAAAAAAAAAATTATAATTTATACTTCTTTGTCTGCGTTCTCAAACTCCTGCAGATTAGCAGGATGTAGTTCAGATAATGAAATGTGTTTTGCCATGGTTTACAACTTGGCTGTGGTATCTGTGGCTGTCAGACTGACACATCCGACTTCAGCATGACTTCTGGTTTATTTTGAATGTCTATGGGTTTGGGACCGATATAGTTATAGTTCAGTGTCTAAAAAAGAAAGAATAGGGTCACTCTTCTCTCCTGGCATGTCATAGACTAAGGAACGTTTGATGATTGGCTGGCAACTGGGAAAGAATCATTGTCGCTTCATATATTGACCAGATTTCTTAGTTTTGTCTTCTGTTAGATGGTCCCCATAGAGGATGAAGAGTCGCAGGCCAGTGGATATTGCATCTTTGTCCTTCTGTAGCTGACTCCCTGATAACAGGATATGCCAGGTGTGCATCAAATCTGACAGAAGAATAATGAACTAGTTGCCTCAGATGTATATGCTGTACTCTTGACAGAATAATGAACTAGTTGCCTCAGATGTATATGCTGTACTCTTGACAGAATAATGAACTAGTTGCCTCAGATGTATATGCTGTACTCTTGACAGAATAATGAACTAGCTGCCTCAGATGTATATACTGTACGCTTGACAGAATAATAATGAACTAGTTGCCTCAGATGTATATGCTGTACTCTTGACAGAATAATGAACTAGTTGCCTCAGATGTATATGCTGTACTCTTGACAGAATAATGAACTAGTTGCCTCAGATGTATATGCTGTACTCTTGACAGAATAATGAACTAGTTGCCTCAGATGTATATGCTGTACTCTTGACAGAATAATGAACTAGTTGCCTCAGATGTATATGCTGTACTCTTGACAGAATAATGAACTAGTTGCCTCAGATGTATATGCTGTACTCTTGACAGAATAATGAACTAGTTGCCTCAGATGTATATGCTGTACTCTTGACAGAATAATGAACTAGTTGCCTCAGATGTATATGCTGTACTCTTGACAGAATAATGAACTAGTTGCCTCAGATGTATATGCTGTACTCTTGACAGAATAATGAACTAGTTGCCTCAGATGTATATGCTGTACTCTTGACAGAATAATGAACTAGTTGCCTCAGATGTATATGCTGTACTCTTGACAGAATAATGAACTAGTTGCCTCAGATGTATATACTGCACTCGACAGAAGAATAATGAACTAGTTGCCTCAGATGTATATACTGCACTCCTGACAGAATGTCACGATCCTGTGATACTGCCCCAATGGAATGCCTCCCCTTTGGGAATAACCATGCTTCCATAAACCTCCCTAACATAACCATGTCTTGGAAATTGTAAACCTTATGTGAGTTTCTCACATAAGTGTCATCTCATAATTACATGGGTGTCATCTCTGTTACTCAACTGAGGAGGTCCAATGCTTCTATCATGAAGGCTATTGAACTATCAAGAGTTACCCGCTCAGCGTCAAGAGCTACCTGCTCATAGCTAACGATATTATTTCATCATCATTATTGACACAATTCAGTGTTGGATGTTGACATATTGGCAATACAGCATTGTGTACATATGTATAAAGGCCCCAAAGACTGCAGAACATAGTAGTCAGTTTGTTAATTTCATGCCGCAGGTTGCACATAGGGCAGAGGTTTTAATTCTCCATACGTTGTGGTCCGCTTCCGGTACTTTGCAGAACATATAATTCAGGATTTTCCTGAACATAAGATGAGGAGTAAAACATACTGGCCCCTAGAAAGAACACTAGAATCAAAGTTATATGGACCACTGTATAATCTATATGGACCTCTGTATAATCTATATGGACCTCTGTATAATCAAAGTTATACAGACCTCTGTACACATGTTGTTACATCTGTGGGTCTCATCAATGTCCCACTAGACAAACCACCCATGCAACAGAAAACCTTAATGGATGACATGCCGTTATACTGAGGTTCTCTTATGGAAGCTTTGTAGCATGTCATCTATACAATTATAGACCCACTGTGAGTAGAAGGGTCCTTCAATAGGCATTGCACTAAGCTGAAGTCTCCTGTGAATGAAAGAAAGCTCAGAAAAACCACCCAACTATATAAAGGAAGTAAGAGCTAATCGCTCACAATTCCTGGGATTCTCAAACAAACGGATCTCTGTATAATCAAAGTTATATGGACCTCTGTATAAGCTGCAAAAGACTGAAGTTTATTGAGGAAGCAAAATTAGATATAAATAGAATTTAAGCGAATGAAAGAATAAGAAGACCAGGGTTGTTCAAATAAGCAAAAAAATACAAATAAAATAACACTGTCTACCGACACAATTCAGTTGTGACTGTTCAAAGAAGCAAAAAACTAAATGAAAATAGTAATAGGAAAAAATAACAGATACAAATTACAGCTCTGGTCAAAATTAATTCAAAGTATTCATCCTTGCCTGTGGATACTGTGAAAATTACTTTAGAGCAATGATAAAATGTGCAGCTTATCACAATTATCAATTATCTTGTAAATATAATGATGCTAAGTTAAATGATAAACTTGTTAAATTATAATGTTAAAAAAAAACAACTAATAAAAAACAAGCTGTAAATCTAATATAATAATAATAATAATGTTTAACTATCGGTATTAAAGAAATCTAAAACAATGATGAATCATTCTTTGTAAAACTGAAATACTAAAATGAGGAAGCATTGTTTGTAAAATTATTTCAATATTAAGTCATCTTTGTAAAACTGATGATAAATCATCCTCGACAGAACTAAAACGACCATGCACAAAAACTCAAATAAAGGCAAACTCTCCTGCAGATTAAACATGATATCATAAATGCTAGAACAGTGTCACGTTTAGAAAGTTTGCTGTAGAAATTGCACAAGAGATGTTATAAAATGACAAATCATCACATCAATAAAACATGTAGGTAAAACGTCACTATGTTTGAGAATATATTATTTTGTATCAGCATTTCTAAATCTTCTTCACCCGAGTGGCACCCTTGAAACAATATTCATGTCTCATGGAACCCCTGAAATAATATATTTATATATAAATATATTATATAACACATATAAACAGATATCACATATTTGACAATGTTAAATAAGGAATAAGAAACATCAAGTTAAAATGTGATATGAACTTTTTCAAATGTTGTGTCAACTAAAGTTACCTACAGTTTTTGATTGACAGCAAAGACAACTAATGTAGAAGTTCTCAAAAATGCTGGAGTAAAATGACAGATTATAGAGAAAATTAGACACAGATAGTCCAGATTTTTTAAGGCATAGGATGAGAAAAGCAAAACTTGAACATTTAGCAACCACCGGAAAGATCAAGGGGGAGAAGAGAAAGACAAAGAAAGAAATTTCTGGATGTGTTGTCACTGTGGACACAAAAAAGATATCACAAACTGAACTTATAAATAACACAAGAGAGAGAGCTGTGGAAAAACATGATCGCCTACATTACTCGACATGACGATTGATTGACTAAAGTTACCAATACAAAATCATACACAAAAATAATATTAAATATATATGATTAGCCTGTTTATTTTCAATTCTCACGAAACCTTCGCAGAACCGTAAGTTTCTGCCAAACCCAGTTTGTGAAACATTGTTTAAAATATAAAAATTATTTAATAAAATAGCTACAAAGATAATAAAAAAATAACTATCTATTCACTAAACCCTTTATTGCCTTTCAGCATCAGGGGTAGAAGAAATATATGTAAAAATATATGAAAAATATATGTGAACAAAATATAATCTACACATGAACTACCATTTATGTATAAAATATAATCTACATATGGACCACCGTTCATATTAGAAATATAATCTACACATGGACCACCATTTAGGCCTATGTATAAAATATAATCTAAACATGGACCACCCTATATGTATAAAACAATAATCTACACATGGACCATCATTTTTTCTATTAAAAATATAATCTACACATGGACCACCATTTATGTATAAAACAATCTACACATGGACCACCATTTATGTATAAAACATAATCTACACATGGACCACCATTTATATTAAAAATATAATCTACACATGGACCACCATTTATGTATAAAATATAATCTACATATGGACCATCATTTATGTATAAAACATAATCTACACATGGACCACCATTTTTTCTATTAAAAATATAATCTACACACGGACCACCATTTATGTATAAAATATACCGGTACTCTATATATGGACCACCATTTATGTATAAAATATACTCTATATATGGACCACCATTTATGTATAAAATATACTGGTACTCTATATATGGACCACCATTTATGTATAAAATATACTCTATATATGGACCACCATTTATGTATAAAATCGTTGAAATGTGAAACTAGTTATATCAGGTGCAAATAAAGGTACATGCAGGTGTGTTCAATGAGAAATTTAGATTTGTGAAAGGTAATAGATTCAAGTGATGTGTTGAAATATTTTAGTAGTTCTTACCTTACGTAAGACAGGGCTTGAGGTTTGCTTACTGGCTTCTGCCTGGATACTCTGAAACCTGGCCAGCATTTTCTTGGCTGTATCCTTCTTGGGCATACCGTCGGTTAAATCAGCATCACCTTCTCTGACAACATCTGAGCGTTCATGAGGCGATGATTCAAACACGCTTGCTTCAATTTGAGGCTGGTACTGACCTGGCAGATCAGATGGATGGACTGAACCGTTGTCCAGTCGACCATGGCCGCTTGGGGACAGTGGAGTGCGGGGTGACCTGCAAGAGCAAAATACAATTGATTTCAATATATTGAATTGTCCAGCTCTGTTGTGGATAGGTACACAGCATGCCTCATAAGGCTAAGTTACCTGGTTACATTTCTACTACAGGCAATTATGTATCTGGACCATTCAGAAAGTAACGGCAACATACTGATCATAAAATATTGCCTAGAAAATTACTGTTAACAACTGTCAATACTACATTTTTCCCATTAGGGAGTTGAAGGGAGTTTGAGAGTGGCTTGTGTGATAAAGGCCACATGTCCTTGCTCTTGCCACATAATGTACAGGGTGAGTTTTTAAAATTTACACTTTGATAGAAAAAAATCCTGGTCCTTATTGGGAGTCGAACCCTGGACTCACAGGTGTGAATCTAAAGCTCTAAACTCTCAGCCAAGTGTCACACCATACTGTAGAAAATTACTTGAGTCTATTGTCTATCCCCAGGTGGATGATGGTCTGAATATCCACACTTGCCGTTAACCATAGGGGTGGTGACTGGGAGCTATAGCTGTCTATACAAGGCCAGATGTGTCGCCTTGACTGCGTTTAATCTGAATTTGTTCAGTGTTGTCTTGATGTTATCTATCCATCTTGTTCTAGGTCTTCCTCTGGCCTTATATCCGGATCTATGTTATGTTCTTGTTGGTTGTTGGGTATGGTTCATTCTCATAAGGTGTCCAAAGAAAAATTACTACAGTCAACAAATGCTGGGTTAATCAATACACACTGAACATAAGATGCTACCAACAACACAAAATTAGATGTATACAATGTATTCAGCCATATTTTAACAAAGCAACTGCACAGAAGAACAAGAAGAGATCATGTGAGAAATGAAGAGATTACAGATCCCCAGCTGTGTGTTATTAGGTCTGAGGTCTGAAAGGGGAGCAAAGAATAGCCATACTGTTACCTGCCAAGCATGTTATATAAGAGGTGACTAAGAAGGTTTTAGGGTGGAATTGGATGTTCCAGTATCAAAGTGACCCAGAAGTGCCCAAGCTGAAGTCGGATGTATCAGGCCAATAGGTACAGATATCACAGCTAAGCTGTAAACAAAATGCATTATATTCTGTGGATTACATCCTGCTGATCTGCAGGAGTTTGAGAACGAACACAGAAGAAATAGTTCAATACAAAAACTCAATAAAAATGAATACAAAAGTTGTGTATTCTCATTACTGCAATATTGATCAGAATGATGGAGAATAAGTTAGTCTTCAGTTCACAATTCTGGATATATTAATAGATTCTCCAATCTCTTGTTCAGTATGTCCACCAGACTATGTTAACTGACTGTTCTAGTTCTGCGTTGGTTGATGATCATTTACACTGAATTTTATCTGCTTCCCTCTTCTGACAACTCCACGTCTCATGATCAAGTCTTGTATTCTGGCATAGCAACTCCACATCTCATGATTAAGTCTTGTATTCTGGCATAGAAACTCCACATCTCATGATTAAGTTTTGTATTCTGGCATAGCAACTCCGTCTCATGATTAAGTTCTGCATTCTGGGCATAACAACTCCAGGTTTCACGATTTTCACTAAACCATCCAACCAACTGACTAAACCATTCATACACCATCCAACCAACTGACTAAACCATTCATACACCATCAAACCCACTGACTAAACCATTCATACACCATCAAACCCACTGACTAAACCATTCATACACCATCAAACCCACTGACTAAACCATTCATACACCATCAAACCCACTGACTAAATCATCAAACCAACTGACTAAATCATCAAACCAACTGATTAAACCATTACAATTTAATCACAAGTTACTCACTTCTTGTATTGACTTGTTCTGGACTCCTCTTTCGGTGTGCTGAAGTCTTTGGGACGACCAGATGACCCAGGGGACTTGAGCTTAGCCACTTCAGATTCCATCTGCCTCCATTTGTTTACCAAATTCTTCGCAGCTCCTCTCTCTGGAAGCTCTTCCTCATACCTTGGAGGCTCATCTCCTCTGGTCACATCATCTCTTCTGATTGGATTGTTCTCACTTATGCCTGATTCAGCTGGCGCGTTGTAATCAGCATGGAACTGCTTTGGATGATTCTCAACAACCCCGGACTCTTTCAGGGGAGGTGTGACAACCTTCTTAGCTTTAGGGCTGCTAGGACTCTTGTTCTCTGCTTCCATCTGGCGGAATAGCAATGCCATATTCTTGGCTGTACCTCGTTCAGGCAGAGCTTCTTCCAGAGGATCAGTTGAATGAACAATATCCGATTTGATGTCTGGCGTAATCTCCAAGGATACTTCATGATGGGATTTGTCTTCCTCTCTTGGAGGTGTAAAATCCCGTTTCCTGATGGGAGACTGAGGTGGTGACTTAACCGTTGACTCTAACACTCGGAATTTTGCAGCAACATTTTTGGCAAAGCCTGGCTCTGGAATGTACTCTTCTGCCTGTTTGTAAAAAAAATATCTTTAGTTGAAATATTACCATACGATGTGACTTAACCAAAGGTTGTAATACAATGTTAAAAAAAATCATAGAAATTTGTATACAACACCCTGATATAGAAGCGCAGGAATCTGGTCAAAGGCTGAAAGGGCATGCCTTGGTCACAAAGGCTTTAATCCATACAGAAAGAACAAACAGAGGTTTGACTATAATCCGAATAAAAATAAACATTACTAAACAATGTAAAGATTTAACCAAAGTCAAGATAAACAAAAACAATAATAAATAAAATACAGTTATGACTACCGTACATTCAAGAATAATCTTAGAAAATTAATAAACAATTTATAAACAATTGATAAACATTAATAAACAATTTACAAACATTAGTAAATAATTGATAAACATTAATAAACAATTTCAACATACAGTTTTGACTAGTCAGGCTAAATATTTAAAAAACCCCCACTTATATATAGATAATTTATTCCTGGAACTTACAAAAATCATGTTGGACATTGCAATTATAAAGTCCCATACAGAGACAAGTAATTGATATGTGTGATGTTATAATAGTCTGTTTCTATTGCTACAGATCAAATTGAGATTTCATGAAAATTCGAATAATTTGAACATTGGCCCAATTACTCTATCAGTGATTTCTACTTTGATTAGCAACTTGTCAAGGGATTCTCAAAATATGTATCCTGTTAGCTCCTTTAGGGGTGAGTTTGAGGTTTACGCTTTAGCTTGACTTCATCAAAATATCACACATCCAATTGTTGGCAGGACCAAAAGGGGAGCAAGGAATAGCAACATTATGTCCTGCCATGTTAGCTGTAAGAGATGATTAAGGAAGTTTTGGTGATCGGGTTGGCTATTCTATTATGTAGGTGAAAACAAACAATAGGCCCTGCTGAAGCCAGATGTCTCTGGATAGAAGGAGCAGATATTGTAGTCAAGCTGTGATGATGAATTAATCCGTTTGCAGGTTTAAATAGTCAACCTGTGATGATGAATTAAACCCGTTAGCAGGTTTAAGTAGCCAAGCTGTGATGATGAATTAATCCTGTTAGCAGGTTCAAGTACTCAAGCTGTGATGATGAATTAATCCAATTAGCAAGTTTAAGTACTCAAGCTGTGATGATGAATTAATCCTGTTAGCAGGTTCAAGTACTCAAGCTGTGATGATGAATTAATCCTGTTAGCAGGTTCAAGTACTCAAGCTGTGATGATGAATTAATCCAATTAGCAAGTTTAAGTACTCAAGCTGTGATGATGAATTAATCCCACTAGCAGGTTTAAGTAGTCAAGCTGTGATGATGAATTAATCCTGTTAGCAGGTTCAAGTACTCAAGCTGTGATGATGAATTAATCCCACTAGCAGGTTTAAGTAGTCAAGCTGTGATGATGAATTAATCCCACTAGCAGGTTTAAGTACTCAAGCTGTGATGGCGAATTAATCCAATTAGCAGGTTTAAGTAGTCAAGCTGTGATGATGAATTAATCCCATTAGGTTTAATCTTTTAAACCCATAGCCTTTCGGACAACAGCACTGGCTTTCCTCAGTTGTGTAACTGAGGTGAATCCCGTTAGCAGGTTTAATGTGCTAAAACACATAACCTTTCTGACAACAGCACTGGCTCTCCTCAGTCGTGTAACTGAGGTGACACTCAGACTCATGTCAGGCTGTCTCAACGACACGATTGTGTACGGGTAAGTCTATGGATGTATTTAATCCCTTAAGGGAAGCATTCCAGTCTAGCAACATCCCAGGATTACCACGACCTGACAGGAGCACAGCACACACTTCTAGGCCAACCATCTCATCATTCTTCTGTCAGACTTGTTGACCTATCTGCAGTGTTAGCACATCTTCTTCTTCTGCATTCGTTATCAAACTCCTGCAGATTAGCAGGATGTAAACTGGAGAACAGAATGCGCTGTGTCATGGTTTACTGCATTGCTGCGATATCTGCGTCTTTCGGCCGGACACATCCGACTTCAGCATGGCTTTGGTCACTGACCCTATATGGGATGGGACAGCCAAGTCCATCCCATAACCTCCTTAGTCGCTTTTTATGACATGTGTGGAAGGCAAACAGTGTTGCTATTCTTTACTCCCCTTTTGGGCCCTGGCAACACACGGGCGATTAGCACATCTAACATCATCTAGGAGTCTGCCACAAAATGACAAAGGTGCAATGTCCACTGGCATGTATCTCTTCGTCACTCTTGGGTGACTAATAGGAGACAAAAGTAAGAAATTGTGACAAAATGTGACAATGATTTTTTTCCACAGGTGAGTCTATCAGCCTATTCCCCCCCCTACTAGCCTTAGTCGTAGTCAAGCTGTAAACTATGACACAACAATATTTTGTTCTCGGCATATAATCATGTTAGCAAGCAGGAGTTTCAGAAAAAAATGCAGTAATGCAGTAAAAGAAAAATTCATCAAAGAATAAATAAGATTTATTGGGCATCTGTACGGCAATGCCAATAGTGATATCTAAAGCAAGGTTAATTTTCAGGTTGGTGTCCATTATGGGAACCAGTTCTCTCGTACAGCTGGCCTACTAGTGATGTGGATACAGATGTCCAACACTCAGTGAAAGTGGCAAAACACTGAATCTATTAGTTAGCATGCTGAATTCGGATATACTGGTCCATTGATGGAAATAAAATGGCAATAATGCAATTCCCTTTCGTGAATTATATCCTGACGGGAATCTAGTAAGACAATTCACCTGTGTGTTGCTGGTGCCTGAAAAAGGAGCAAAGAATAGTAACACTGTTTACCTTCCATGCATCTCATATATTCTCGAAGTGACTCAGAAGCCATGCCGAAGTTGCGTGTGTCAGGCCAAAAAATGCGGATATTACAGTTAAGCTGTAAACCATGATGCAGCACATTTTGTTCCACAGACTACATCCTGCTAATCTGTAAGAGTTTGAGAATGAATGCATAAGAAGAAGAAGAAAAAGATAACTGTCCTGCTATGAGAGAGTTCCAGTGGGAGTTTGAGAACATAAAATCGGGATTTCATAAAGATGTTCTCTAAGAGTTGCCACAAGAGCTTTGCATATGTTTTTCTCCACTTCTTCCATCGTAGATGTGCATATACAAGTTGAGAACTCCTGATTTAGATTATAAGTGAGATAACGTAACTGATTACAAAAAAAAACCATCAAAACACAGATAAAGGTGCGATCCCTGTAATGTATAACTCAGTGTGTTGCAGTTACTGTGAAATATACTGAAAACCACTATAAGGTGTGATGCAGCTATTGCAGAGTGAACTGCAGCTGCGGTGAAGTGTGCTGCACCTACGTACAGGGAGGAGTTGTTTCAATTATCACCAGGAGTTACGAGAGATTTAGCTCTTACTTCCTATGTGCAGTGAGGTGGTTTTTCCAGAAGTTTATTTCATACCCAGAAGACACCAACTCTCAGCGGTGTGCACCAGAAGACTTCAACTCTCAGCGGTGTGCCCCAGAAGACATCAACTTTCAGCGGTGTGCCCCAGAAGACATCAACTTTCAGCGGTGTGCCCCAGAAGACATCAACTCTCAGCGGTATGCACCAGAAGACATCAACTCTCAGCGGTGTGCACCAGAAGACTCCAACCCTCAGCGGTGTGCACCAGAAGACTCCAACCCTCAGCGGTGTGCACCAGATGACTCCAACCCTCAGCGGTGTGCACCAGATGCATCCAACTCTCAGCGGTGTGCACCAGATGACTCCAACTCTCAGCGGCGTGCAATGCTCTGCCTATTGTCTATCCCCAGGTGGATGATTGTTGATCGCATTGACACTTGCTGTTAAGCGTAGTGGTGGTATCTTAAGCTGTCGTTTCAAGGCCAGATGTGTCGCCGAGGTTGCATTTAGTCCATGTTTGTTCAAGGTTATCTTAATGTTTTCTATCCACCGTTTTCTTGATCTACCTTTAGCTTTACGCCCGGATATTCTTGTATTATATGCTCTTATTGGTATTTGGTTTGGCTTCATTCTCATAAGGTGACCGAACCATTTTACTTGCTGTCTCTCAATATGTTCGATACATGATATTATACCAACTCTTTTCCTAATTTCTTCATTTCTTATTTTATCTAGTTTGGTAACCATTACAGCTTTCCTCAGACACTTCATTTCACATGTGATGATTTTTCTTTGCTGCAAAGCTGTTAAAGACCATGTTTGACATTGGTAGCACAGTGTTGGTATAAAAATTGTAGATATTATTTGTTTTTTAATGCTTTGCATTTACATCAAATTTAATCAAATAAAAAAACCCAGACATTGCTTAGATTTGTTTACTACACTTAAATAGGCTAACTTGCAGTTACAAAGTTACAGCCTGAATTGAATAAAAACACAGTCCATCATTGCAGCTTTTCTTGCCAGAATGAATCTCATGAAGCATAACATTGGATGTCACCAATTGTCCCCAACTTATCACCAACAAACGCCCAGGATGATGATTTGGACTATGTTCAACATTTAAATGTCCTTCACACAGACTTTAAACCAGGTTTGAGGATGTTTTGACTATAGAAATACCACAATGGATTATCAATCCATACAATAACATTGCAGAATCGAATGTCATATTGCAAAAGCTGATTGGAATAACCACGAACGTAGAACTTAAGGTGCAGTTCAGAAAGGGGTATCAGCAGTTCTGGCTTCAGAAAGATATACCTGTTGCTTATCCCGCATAATGGACTATTGCAAGAAAGTTTTTGATAGTTTTTCCATCTTCACACCTTGTAAAAAGGGGTTCTAGTGTGGTTGCCAATCTTCTTGGTTGGTTGGTTGCTGATCAAGCGGTCTATGGGCTCATGCCCTTTGACCCAATGCCATTAAATGGCATTATATTGCTGGGAAGTCTGTGAATTTTCGGCCCACCCCAGGACAGAGAATAACTATCACACCTCCAGGAAGGTAGGTTTCAACATATGCACTGCTCCGAGCCACTGTAGCCAAGATAGGGTTCACTGTGCTCATTCCCTGCCACCAAATGACTACTGGTTATGTCAAACTTCTCTATTGCTCAAGGCATGCAACCAAATGTTCAAGCCAAAAGGATTGTCACGTCCTGAGTCACTGTGCCTCTATGATGGGTCTCAGCCATAGAAAAAAACCAATGCTGTCAGTTTCCTTCTCCCCAGTGCTGCACAGTACATCTCTGGCTCCCTCCCAACCACAGAGGGTGCATACATATATTCAAGTAAACATGAAACAGCACAAGGAGCATAATTGTATAGATGACATGCCATGAAGCTTCTATAAGAAGATAACCTCAATATAACGGCATGTCATCTACTAAGGTTTTCTGTTGCATGGATGGTTTGTTTTGTGTGCCATTGGTGAGACCCACAGACGCAACCACATGCGTGCCAATCTTCTTAGATAAAAGGAAATTGAATGAAAATGATTGGACGTGAAGATTTAAGACTATACCTCACTAATGTGAAGAAAATATTGAACAAATGTTAACAGAGCAGTAGGTTCATCCCTCTCATTAGCAGTGTTATTTGTGCATTAATTTAATGTAAGAATTTTACTAGGTTCTGATTTGCTTTGTGTAAGAATTTTACTAGGTTCTGATTTGCTTTGTGTAAGAATTTTACTAGGTTCTGATTTGCTTTGTGTAAGAATTTTACTAGGTTCTGATTTGCTTTGTTCCAGATCCAAATATTTAGTTGCATTGTGTGTCTTCTCAATAAAAGTATGTATACAAATTGTGCATCTTTTTCGTTGTTTTATAATTGTCCATTCTATAAAAAAACCGATCAAAGTGAGCAGCACTGTGTCAGCTGTAAAAAAACACACTTTATGTGAATATGTTTAGGTAAATACAAATTAGACATGCAGGGTTCTATGGAAAACAAAAATACCGGCAAGGGGTCTACTTGGCCAAAAAGTTTGGGAACCACTAGTGTAAATGATTTAATAATTGTATCGCAACGTTATTTAACAAGCTACATTTCAGTCTGGGGTTGTGATAGCTCAGTTCTTAGTGAACTGGCTTACAAGTTCATGTGATTTAAGGTTCAATTTCCAGCTCAACCGGAAATATTTTAAAATCACTAATTTCTCCTAGGTCAACCAGCCTAAGGAAATATGTACCAGATGTTATGGGAAAATAAAGCGTAATATGACTTGGCGTGATTTGACTTGGCAAAATGTGACTTGGCGTGATTTGACTTGGCATGAATTAATCTGGAGTAATGTGACTTGGAGTGATTTGACTAGGCATGATTTGACTTGGAGTGATTTGACTTGGAGTGATTTGACTTGGAGTGATTTGACTTGGAGTGATTTGACTTGGCGTGATTTGACTTGGAGTGATTTGACTTGGCGTGATTTGACTTGGAGTGATTTGACTTGGCGTGATTTGACTTGGAGTGATTTGACTTGGAGTGATTTGACTTGGCATGATTTGACTTGGCATGATCTGACTTGGTGTAATTTGACTTGGAGTGATTTGACCAAATCATCCCCAGGAGGTATGCCATTGGTCAATTAAAAAAAACTATGAGCCTTACAACACATTTCCCAATATGTCTCAATGTTGTGGAAACGATAACATTTATTTACATCCAGTTTTAGTATATCACACAAGCACATACATACACATGCTTACCACAGAATCCGAGGTAACAACATCTGCTGCCCTGTGTGGTTGATTCTCAAACACTCCGGCATCTACCTTCACGTCATAGTCATGTAAGTGATTACCTTGCGTTTCACTTGCATACTCTGCATGTTTAGACCGTTCTGGCGTAATATCCCTTTTGGCCCTGATCCCAACAGAGGAGTGCGAGGACGTTTCTGAACTAATCTGTCGAAACATATTAGCCAAATTTTTAGCCATTCCCCTTTCTGGTAACTCTTCTTTTAACTCTTCACCAGACCTGACCACATCTGGATTATGTACGGGCTCACTTTCAAACACACCCGATTCTGCTCTGCCCTCATATTTTTCAACGTAGGTCCTCGGTTGGGACACATGTTCATTAGCAGCGTTACCGAATGTAGGAGAAGCTTCACGTTTGTGTTTGGTTGGGGTCTCATATTGGGCAGACATAAACTTTGCACGCAAGCTCTGGGCAGTGCCTACTGGTGGTAGATCAGCAGTCTTGTCAGAATCTGCTTCCCTAACAACATCATCCCGACGTGCTGGCTGGCTCTCAAAGACACCCTCTTCCTGCTCCACCTCATTCTGCCATTGATGGAAACTCTGGGGACTGCTCTCGTAGACTCCACCCTCAGAAGATACTATCTCTCTCTGAATGTCAATACTTTTTCTTGGAGCAGGTTTCGGTGTGGATTCAGATTCAAGCTTCTGCTTCCTAGCTGACATTTCACTGAAATGGATCTGACAAGAAGAAATTCATATTCATCATTATCTTAAAAACAGATCTGTTAAAATATAAGGCATAAAACAGATCTTACATGAAGAAAAGTTATCGTAGGAACCATCTCACTAAAGATAAGATATCATAAAGACAGATCTGAAAAGATAAGGTACAATATAGAAAAATCTGAAAAGATATCATAAAGACAGATCTAACAAGAAGATAAAATATCATAAAGACAGATCTAACAAGAAAATAAAATATAAAGACAGATCTGACAAGAAAAGATATAACAAAGACAGATCTGACAAGATGTCATAAAGACAGTCACAGGAAGGTAAGATACCAGAATGGCAGATCTGCCGGGAAGATATCATAAAGACAGTTCTGACAAGATAATTAGATATGATATTAAGACAGTTCTGACAAGATAATTAGATATGATATCAAGACAGTTCTGACAAGATAATTAGATATGATATCAAGACAGTTCTGACAAGATAATTAGATATGATATCAAGACAGTTCTGACAAGAAGATACAATTTAATAAATACAAATCAGTTACATCATTACCAACAAACCTTATGTTATTTCACTAATCTGATATTATCCCAATCAACAATCTCATATAACACTAATCAATAATCTCATATCACATTAATTCATAATCTCATATCACATTAATCAACAATCTCATATCACACTAATCAACAATCTCAGATCACATTAATGAACAATCTCACATCACATTAATCAACAATCTCACATCACATTAATCAACAATCTCACATCACATTAATCAACAATCTCACATCACATTAATCAACAATCTCACATCACATTAATCAAAAATCTCATATCACATTAATCAACAATCTCATACAATCACATTAACCAACAATTCCATACAATCACATTAATCAACAATCCCATACAATCACATTAACCAACAATCCCATACAATCACATTAATCAACAATCCCATACAATCACATTAACCAACAATCCCATACAATCACATTAATCAACAATCCCATACAATCACATTAACCAACAATCCCATACAATCACATTAACCAACAATCCCATACAATCACATTAACCAAAAATCCCATACAATCACACTAATCAACAATTGTATATGAACTCACTATGTCTTGTCCTCCTCTGTGTGTATCATATTCATCCTTCTCATGCCTTCCATCTTCATTCCTGCAAGTCAGAGCAACAAGAACAAATAGAAACAATAAGAATGCCTGAAATTCATAGTTTGATCAGGACACCAGACACCAGGCACACTTCACATGAATGAATTAAAGTCACAGCAGTCTCAACTAAACAACAGAGCAAAAGAAATAGTTCTCCAGTGTATTCCAGGCCACTCACAAATCAGGGGAAATGAGACAGCAGACCAGTTGTTAACAACAACAACAACAACAACAACAGTAACAACAGCAGCAACAACAACAACAACAACAGCAACAACAACAACAACAACAACAGCAACAACAACAGCAACAACAACAGTAACAACAGCAGCAGCAACAACAACAACAACAGCAACAACAGCAACAACAACAACAACAACAGTAACAACAACAGTAACAACAACAGTAACAACAGCAACAACAACAACAGCAGCAACAACAACAACAGCAACAACAACAACTACAACAACAACAGCAGCAACAACAACAACAACAGCAACAACAACAGCAGCAACAACAACAAATACAATATTCTGTGTCATTTTCAGAAATGAAGTCCACCATCCAAATTTCCATAGACATAGAATAAAACTCAACCTACACATGCAATAAAAAAGTATCCACAAACTTGGATAGAAAGGAAAAAAAATAATCATGATTAGATTGATGACAACAGACTAAAGAAAAAAACAACAGATATACAGGAAGTTTAGAGAAGATGACATCAATTTGTGCCCTGTGGAAAATCTCCAAAAAACACATAACATATTTTACAGAAACTCCCCCAATGTAGCAAGCCAGATGAACTATGGCCATTCAAAACAACTCTGACGGATAAGATCAATAACTCTGTCTCTGGTCTAATAGTTCAATAAGCATGTCTCTGGTCAAATAGTTCAATAACTCTGTCTCTGGTCTAATAGTTCAATAAGCATGTCTCTGGTCTAATAGTTCAATAACTCTGTCTCTGGTCTAATAGTTCAATAACTCTGTCTCTGGTCTAATAGTTCAATAACTCTGTCTCTGGTCTAACGATGACAGTAAATTTCATTGATGAATGCATCCCCGTCTTCATTCGCCTGAAGAACGAAGAAGAAGAGAATCAGGACACGAAGTAAGAATGACAAATTCATGAATTACTAAACATGATACACTCAATGAATTACTTACTAAACATAATACAAACATGAATTACCACAGATGCCTCAATCGAGAACTACTTAACATGGCACACATATGAATTATTAAACATGACACAAATATGAATTACTATGCATGTCATATTCATGAATTACAAAACATGAAACAAGGATGAATTACTAAATTTGACAAAAAAATCATGAAGTACCAAACGTGACAAAATCACGAACTACTAAACATGACATAATCATGAATTACTAAACGTGACAACACAATCATGAAGTACTAAACATGACACAATCATGAAGTACTAAACATGACACAATCATGAAGTACTAAACATGACACAATCATGAAGTACTAACACATGACACAATCATGAAGTACTAAACATGACACAATCATGAAGTACTAACACATGACAAAATCATGAAGTACTAACACATGACAAAATCATGAAGTACTAACACATGACAAAATCATGAAGTACTAACACATGACAAAATCATGAAGTACTAAACATGACAAAATCATGAAGTACTAAACATGACACAATCATGAAGTACTAACACATGACACAATCATGAAGTACTAAACATGACAAAATCATGAAGTACTAAACATGACAAAATCATGAAGTACTAACACATGACAAAATCATGAAGTACTAAACATGACAAAATCATGAAGTATTAACACATGACAAAATCATGAAGTACTAAACATGACAAAATCATGAAGTACTAAACATGACACAATCATGAAGTACTAAACATGACAAAATCATGAAGTACTAAACATGACAAAATCATGAAGTACTAAACATGACAAAATTATGAAGTACTAAACATGATACAATCATGAAGTACTAACACATGACAAAATCATGAAGTACTAAACATGACAAAATCATGAAGTACTAAACATGACAAAATCATGAAGTACTAAACATGATACAATCATGAAGTACTAACACATGACAAAATCATGAAGTACTAAACATGACACAATCATGAAGTATTAAACATGACACAATCATGAAGTACTAACACATGACACAATCATGAAGTACTAAACATGACACAATCACGAAGTACTAACACATGACAAAATCATGAAGTACTAACACATGACAAAATCATGAAGTACTAAATATGACAAAATCATGAAGTACTAACACATGACAATCATGAAGTACTAAACATGACACAATCATGAAGTACTAACACATGACAAAATCATGAAGTACTAAACATGATACAATCATGAAGTACTAACACATGACAAAATCATGAAGTACTAAACATGACACAATCATGAAGTACTAACACATGACAAAATCATGAAGTACTAACACATGATACAATCATGAATTACGAAAATGTGACAGAATTATGAAATACTAAATGCGGTAAACGTATTTTGCATCTTTACAGATGATCATGAAGCTGGTCAGTGTAAAAGATACATGGGGGGGGGGGGATAAGGGCTGCTGCAAAGTCCATGTGGCGGATGTGTCTAATCAAGTTTGCTAGGCTGTCCTCTCCCACCCCCCTCCCCCCTATTTAGCTGAGTAGTGCTTCTTTAACTAATGAGGAGCTAAAACTCACATGTTAGTAGATGAAATGCTGTTATATTGAGGCTCTCTCTTATGGAAGGTGTAGCAAGACATTTATACAATTATAAACACCTCTTGGTAGATGGCCCCTTCAAAAGGCATTTCACTTAGCCGACAGTTGAAGTCTCCTGGGTATGAAAGAAAGCTCAGAAACATCACCCCACTGCACATAGGAAGTAAGAGCTAATTGCTCGCAATTCCTGGGGTTCTCAAACAAACTATTCATGCACTAAGCTAATAGACCTTGTTTTTTACGTTAGAACTATTCATGTACTATGCCAGGGGTCTGCAACCTACGGCACGCGTGCCACACTTGGTAAGCCAAGCAATTTCAAATGGCACGCAGACTCTTCACGTTTCCTGTATAAAGTTGATTGATTATAAATCGATTAGCGGGGTTTCCTCGCTCATTTCGGAACTTGGGCGTAGCAGGGTACCAGCCACAGACTTATCCAGACTAGTTACATATACATATTTACATATTATTGAATATCACTATATATTCATTAATTAAAATATAAAAATAAAATATATGGTAAAATAAGAATATTGGCCTCGACTTGTATAAAATGATATGTGATGTTGGCACTCTGAATAATTTGAAACCTTAAGTTGGCACTCAGTTAGCAAAAGGTTGCCGACCCCTGTACTATGCTAATCGACCTTGTGTTTTACGTTAGTTAGAACTATTCATGTACTAAGCCACAGCAATTATTAGTTGGGATGGGCAGTTCACTTCCTTGCTGTGTTTACCTTCTCTAACTCATATATCAGGTGCCCATTTACATCTGAGTCAACTGGAGGAGTGGTTGTGTCAGGAGTGAAATCATGTTTGTGTGTTTGATTGTGGTTTTGAACCTGGCATGCTGTAACCCCGTGATAGCAAGGAAGCTCGGTATCAACTATCGCTCTCCTCATAATCTCATAGAAAAAAGTCAAACCGGCAACAGTATGAGAAAGAACAAAAAGTAGGAGCTTGGAACATACAGGATATGGTAGAAACTTTACTAGGTATGGAGGTTTGTTTGTGTTTGAGAACCCCAGGAATTGCGAGCGATTAGCTCTTACTTCCTATGTGCAGTGAGGTGTTTTTTTCTGAGCTTTCTTTCATACCCAGGAGACTTCAGGTTTCGGCTTAGTGCAATGCCCATTGAAGGAGTCTTCTACTCAGAGGGGGGTCTATAACTGTATAGATCACATGCTACAAAGCTTCCATAAGAGAGCCTCAATATAACGGCATGTCATCTACTAAGGTTTTCATGTTGTATGGTGGTTTGCCTAGAGGGCCATTTGTGAAACTCACAGACACAACCATATGCGTGATTTAAATATGTAAGAACATATGATCAAACGAGAACAAACCAGCTGTGACTGTGCTTACCAGTGATTAGAAGAGAAATTCTCAGTTGTGGGTGCATCTTCATCTACACCATGGCCTGTAAAGAAAAGCATATCAGTCAGCAACGAGAAATTACACTTCACCAGTTGTGTATAGGGTGACCTAAATATTGAAGCATAAATTTATTTTAAAAAAAACAGTTGAGAAACAGAACTGTTTATGTATACAAGCTGGGGGTGGAAAAATATGACCCATACAACAAATTCAGGACCACAAGCTATCATTAAGTTCCAACAAGGATAATATAAAATTAATAAATATACACTCTCCCCATAGCTCATAATACATAATCCTTCCCGAAAGTAATGGCAACCTACGGAAATGTTGTGCCTAGAAATTTCCAATGCATTGTAAAATAACACGTTTGAAAAACATATGGAAAAAACAAACGATTGAAACGAAACTGCTAATGTTACGAACTTTTATTTTTCCTGTTGCAACATACTGTCGTGAAATATGGAACCTAAGTAAAACAGCGGCAAAGAAGATCAACGCATTCGAGATGAAATTCTACAGAAGAATACTAGAATATCATGGAAGGAAAAAAAAAGAGAAACGCAGATATTATAAACACATTGAAGATTCCAGAGTGTTGGTTACTAAACACAATAACAAAAAGAAAACTACACATGTTTGGTCATATAAAGAGACACAACTGTTTAGAAAGATAAATAATGGAGGGCAGAGCATCTGGGCGTAGGAGGAAAGGCAGACCAAGAAGACGATGTACTGACAACATTAAAGATAACATGAATACGTCATTGGAAAATGCAAGCCGCATCGCCCAAGACAGAGAAGGGTTCAGAGAATTCATTGGGAAGACATCGTTCTGGCGAGAGTACGTCACATGACAGCTCACCTGAGCTGACAAAATGTTAAATTACACGCTATCGCAGGCTAGATGGAAACCAATTGGCTAAACAGTGACAGAGGAACACATTCTGATGATTGATATAGATAAAAGCTTTGACTTTGATTAGGGCAATCCCTTTGCTCGTTGTTGTAATATAAAAAGCTGAATTCTATGACAAGATTTAACGTTTTCCATGATAAAAAACAAAGAAACAAATAAATATACACCACCAAAACGTGGCATTACTATCAATGATGCACAATTAAATCAAGCGGATATCACCGAAGACGGATGTGTCGGGCCATTGGCACAAATAAAACTGTGACACAATGCATTTCCATTCTCTGGACTACATTCTGCTGGAAATCTAGTAGGATCATGGTCCTGCTGTAAGGGAAATCCAGCTGAAGTGTGAGAATGAACGCTGAAGAAGAAGAAGCGGATAAAGTCAAGTATCTTGGCACCATTTTAACATCAGATGGCAGGTGCTCCAATGAGATCAAGAGCTGGATAATACAGGCCAAATAGACATTTCAAAAAATGAGATTCTATGCAATGATGTAATATTAATGTATACACCAGGTTGAGTGCTAGCATGTTAGATTGAGCCAATCCTTTATGGAAACAAAGAATGGACAGTAAACAAAAGTGCCAAAGATAAGATGGAAGCAACTGAGATGTGGTTTTTTAAAGAAAAATAATGAAAAATTTCATGGGCTACCAAGAAAACTAATGTAGAAGCTCTCAGAGATGCTGGAGTAAAATGAGAAAATTTATAGTGAAAGTTAGAAACAGATAATGAAGATTTTTAGGGCATGAGATGAGAAAAGTAAAACTTGAACATTTAGTATATCTATCTATCTATACGATGCGACCATTGTTTGCCTTGCGGCGTTAGGGGTAGAAGAGTTCTCTGGAAATGATCTTCCTGTGCGCTGTTTGTAAGTTTATTCCTGCCGCTTTTTTTTATTTTTGTGATCCATCTCTTACATGGTCTGCGTCTGGCTTTATATCCGTTATGTCTATGTGTCATGGCCATTTGTAACCACCGGAAAGATCAAGGGGAGAAGAGACAGAGGAAGACAAAGCGAGAAATTTCTGGATAGATTATCACTGTAGCACAAAAAAGAAATCACCAACTGAACTTATTAACAACAGAAAAGACAGGTAGTTGTGGAGAAGCGTGGTATCTTACGCCAATCGGCATGGCACTTGATTGGATTGATTGAAGATATACCTATGTTTACTGAATATTTTAAGTTTATTAAGTACAGGTTGAAATAAAGATTTATATAAAAATAAAAATCCCCTTTATTGCAACACAAAATACTACCAATGTCAACAACAAAAACATCTTATCCAAAGTATATTCATTCCAACCCTGTGCTACCAATGTCAAACATGGTTCTTAACAACGAAACATAAAAGACAACTGGTTACAACAGAGATGAGATGTCTGAGAAAAGCCACATGAGTGACCAGAAGACACAGAATTAGAAACGATGTCATTAGAGAAAGAGTGGGTGTCATATCAATTCTACAATACATTCAAAACCAACAGATACAATGGTTTGGTCATCTGGAAAGAATGCCGTGTGATTCATTAGTTTATAAAGCATATACGAAGAGAGCAGACGCAGAAAAAAAGAGCCAAGGGTAGACCTAGAGTACGCTGGATCGACAACATCAAAGAGACATTACACGAACACCATCTGAAGCTGCCAGAAAAGCGAGAACAAGAACATTGTATCTCCCTCGACACCCGTAAAGGGTAAAAGAGGAAGGAAAGAAGAAGAAGAAGAAGGTACAGGTATGCATAATATTCATTTACAATTCAGAACACTTGTATTTGAATGTTTCTATTGGCATCATCCATACTTCATGGTGAATTTTTTGGGGAGGGAAAGGAGTTTATTTCACAAAAACTAAATGCATAAATAAACCTAAAGTGGTACTGAACATTTACTATGAGAAAACTAACTAAAGTGGTATCGATACTGAACATTTACCATGAGAAAACTAACTAAAGTGGTATCGATACTAAACATTTACTATGAGAAAACTAACTAAAGTGGTATCGATACTGAACATTTACCATGAGAAAACTAACTAAAGTGGTATCGATACTAAACATTTACTATGAGAAAACTAACTAAAGTGGTATCAATACTGAATATTTACTATGAGAAAACCAACTAAAGTGGTATCGATACTAAACATTTACCATGAGAAAACTAACTAAAGTGGTATCGATACTAAACATTTACTATGAGAAAACTAACTAAAGTGGTATCAATACTGAATATTTACTATGAGAAAACTAACTAAAGTGGTATCGATACTAAACATTTACCATGAGAAAACTAACTAAAGTGGTGTCAATACTGAACATTTACCACGAGAAAACTAACTAAAGTGGTATCGATACTAAACATTTACTATGAGAAAACTAACTAAAGTGGTATCGATACTAAACATTTACTATGAGAAAACTAACTAAAGTGGTATCGATACTAAACATTTACTATGAGAAAACTAACTAAAGTGGTATCGATACTAAACATTTACTATGAGAAAACTAACTAAAATGAAACTAAAGCAGATATATATACTGTGTAAAAATGGAAGAAAATTTGTCGATATATGACGAGATAAACTTATTACTTGATACACAGACAATCTATAAAGATATAAATTTACTAAATAATATACTGATATTGTGTGTAGAGATAAAATTACTAAATGATACACTGACATTGTATGAACAGATAACACATTTCCACATGATACATTGTGTGAAGAGATAATGCACCTATTCAATGATACATTGAGACGATGTTACAGAGAAAGCACATCTACTCCATTGTACACATATATTGTATGAAGAGATAACACACCTACTCAACGATGGACTGTATGAAGAGATAACACACCTACTCAACGATGTACTGTATAAAGAGATAACACACCTACTCAACGATGTACTGTATAAAGAGATAACACACCTACTCAACGATGTACTGTATGAAGAGATAACACACCTACTCAACGATGGACTGTATAAAGAGATAACACACCTACTCAACGATGTACTGTATGAAGAGATAACACACCTACTCAACGATGTACTGTATGAAGAGATAACACACCTACTCAACGATGGACTGTGTAAAGAGATAACACACCTACTCAACGATGTACTGTATGAAGAGATAACACACCTACTCAACGATGGACTGTATAAAGAGATAACACATCTACTCAATGATTAACATAGATTGTATGAAGAGATAACACATCTACTCAATGATTAACGTAGATTGAAGAGATAACACATCTACTCAATGATTAACGTAGATTGTATGAAGAGATAACACATCTACTAAATGACACACATATATTGTAAGAACAAATAACACACCTACTAAATAACACACATAGACTGGGATGAAGAAATAAACAAACATACCATAGTGCCTGGTTTCAGTGCGTGTAGTCCTGATAATATTACGACCGTCTTCCACCACGTGCTCCTCCTGAAATGATGCATACGGATAGTTTTTAATTTTCAATGGCGACTCCACAACATAAGCATCTGTCTGATAGCGTGAAACCAGCATGTTCAAATAATTACTGCCAGCGGCGGATCTAGCAGAGCGTGGCATAATGACTGATCCTACAATTTTCCAAGTATCTTCAAAATTTATGTAGATAACTCTTGTCAGCCTCTTTTTCAAGACGAGTTACTGTTCCTGTGACTATCATTTGATCTAGGAATTAATTAGAGATGGCAGCCTTAGAAAAATCACACGTTTGATAATGTGGTAAATCCCAAAGTCTATTTATATTATTGCGGCAGTGTAACAATGGTTAACCCATTGACTCACTTGAAAAACTACAGAAATGGATAATACGTACTCACCGCAGTAAAACGTAAATCCAACAGACAAAACTAAGAACAGGGCAATGCAGTTTTGCTGATCACTGGTAGCACTCATAATAAGACACAAATTGACGTTTCGAACAGAAGGCATTTATCAAGAACACATTCACAACATATTACAGCGAGTGAGAACGGCACTATTGACATTCACATTTACATGGTAGAGCTAAGCACACACGCACTCACACACACGAGAGAGAGAAAGAGAGAGAGAGAGATAGCTTCAAAAAAGTTCCCGGTATAGCCGACTAGTGTTTGAATTAAATACGATGTTAAGGAGATTATGTTTTAGATTTTGATAACTTTGACGAAAAAAACATGGCAGACATGACCTTCACATATACTCTCGAAGAGAAGATACATATGTTTTATTTGTGTTGTGCTGGTTGCAACGTCTGAGATAAAAATTTCCTTGATGTGAACACCGTAAAAATGTCAAATTCTGTGTTTTGCTTTAGAAGTCACCCCCAGAAACTATCATTTCTTAATAAAAGATCCATGATATCGCAATAGAAAAATCACCAGTATTTGTGTGGCACAAACATTTCAGTGGAGGTCATGTTAATGTCGATGAGAACAAATAAAAAATGGAGAACTAACAGTTAAATTATGCTTCATGACAATGCGCTGGCACATCGATCCCTACTGGTAAAGCAGTACCTCGCACAGCACAATGTAATTACTTTAGAACAGCATCCATATTCTCCCGATCTTCCACCGCCTGTTTCTTTCTCATTCCTTCTACTGAAACCGGCACTGAAAGCACAGATTCAACGATGCAGATGACGTTATCATCAATGCGACAAGACAGCCGAGAGAAGTGTCAACAAATGTTTTCAGCAGCTGTCTGCAAGTTGACAAAAGTGTGTAGTTTCCGAAGGGAACTAATTTGAAGGAAATGTAGTGTAGATAACTCTATTCTTACTGATTTCTATATAGTCCACTAATTCCGGGAACTTTTTGAAGCCACCTCGTATATATAATTAATATGATCAACGACTTACATTAATCAGGTGGTTTTCTGTTTGTAACCCGAGTCTCTGATTATTATAGGATTAATTAATCTAAATATTATATCAATAATTAATCAATAATTAATTTAAAATTTAATTTTTAAGAGTTAGCTTTAGGGGTTAGGGTTCGTTATGTAAAACATAACTAACCCTAACTAAATTTATATTTAAATTAATAAATGATAAATATAAACTGATAAACATAACCAAGGGAAATAATCAAATAGGGGGAGAGGGTCCACGGGGGGAGCACGTGATACAATCAAATATTACCAGAGGCAAAACAGGGATTTACTAGAGGCAAAACAGTGATTTACTAGAGGTAAAACAGTGATTTATTAGAGGTAAAACAGTGATTTACTAGAGGTAAAACAGTGATTTATTAGAGGTAAAACAGTGATTTATTAGAGGTAAAACAGTCACAGACAAGCTATTTTCTTCTTCTTCTTCTTTAGTATACATTCTCAAACTCCCGCTTAATATCTCTTATAGCAGAACAATTATTATAGTACATTTCCAACAGAATGTAGTTCAGAGAACAGAAATGCTTTGTGTCGCCGTTTTATTTGCGGCATTGGCGCAATTCGCCCGACTTAGACAGTATCTATTTTTATGTCCGTTATGTCCTATACGTTTATTATCCTATACGTTTACCTATATTTTATGTTCGTTATGTTCCTGATAATAACCTTT
Source organism: Meghimatium bilineatum (assembly GCA_034231615.1). Classification (NCBI taxonomy): domain Eukaryota; kingdom Metazoa; phylum Mollusca; class Gastropoda; order Stylommatophora; family Philomycidae; genus Meghimatium; species Meghimatium bilineatum. The sequence continues at coordinate 7,385,668 of CM067318.1, forward strand.
TGATCGAAACGTCGGTTCGTGTGATTTTACTAATTCCTAAAACTTCGTTACCCCTTTCGTCGATGTATTACACCAAGTAATCAAAAATATAAGAGTATGAATGATAAAGCGTATAGCTAGTATTAAAAAACAGGAAACGTTTACATACGATTTCTATATATCGGAGGTAGGCAATCTGTTTGGGTCCATTAGTGTAACGGATTGAGATTTTTCCTATGGTAATAGACCAAATATAATTTGTTTAAAAAATATTTTTGTAGCTCCAATGCCAGTACGTTTAGTAATTTTAGATTAGCTTGAGAAACTTGGAACAGGGTAAATTCATAATCACTTGAAACACACATCAACGTTTTGACCAAATGTCCCTTATCAAGTATACACTCACAATAAAAAACGCAAGCCATATCAGCACTATTTGCGTTCACATGGCAGATATGGTGTTATTGTGCGTGTTTCCAGTGATTAGTAAAACATCATTATCATGTTATAAGTTTCACCTGTTGAGTTTCGGTTTTGCTGCAGTCAGTATGTATTAGATCAGCTAGGCGGGACCGTACTTTTACCACCACAGATGGTTATAACAATAAAATATCAACCACATTTCATCCTGACTGACGCTTGGCGTCAGTGAAGTTAGTGATATACATAAAACCATCACACGTTTGTATGGTGGTTCTGTACAAATGTGAAATAGAATAGTAATCACGTTTTCTTGTCTGATGTGAACTTGCACAATAAGTTCACGTAACGACATTGATTCAGTCACAAGGAGACGACGTGTAAAGCATATGCGCATACATGACAGGGGTATCCAAGTACAACATAACATATGAAAATTTAACTATTAAAAAGGTGCATGCAACAACAAATAAACAAATAAAAAATATACATAAAAATTGAATAGTCAGCGAGTATTATTAGTTGAATTGCGATGACATCAAGTGCGTTCAACTACCTAATAAATATCTGGAAATAAAAACAAACGAAGTAAATATACCAAACTACGACTGCTGGTTGGTTGGCTGTTGATCCAGAGATACATGTGCTCATACCCTTTGACCAAAACTACCAGTGTTAAACTTCAATGTAACATACATATTAACATATGGTTGTCTACCAGTGTTAAACTCCAATGTAACATACCTATTAACATATGGTTGTCTACCAGTGTTAAACTCCAATGTAACATACCTATTAACATATGGTTGTCTACCAGTGTTAAACTCCAATGTAACATACATATTAACATATGGTTGTCTACCAGTGTTAAACTCCAATGTAATATCCGTATTAATATATGGTTTACCAGTGTTAAACTCCAATGTAATACCCGTATTAATATATGGTTGCAACAGCTGTAAAAGAACAAAAGCAGTGAAGAAGAAATTAATTTCATCTGAAAATAAATGTCTTAGAAAACTCTTCAATATTGGTTGGGAATTCACTTCTCTTGTAGGTGGACAAACGTTGGAGCTGATTTCTTCAACACGGAGAACAATTGGATAATAATAATAAAAGACAACCTTTAGTCAAACAAGCAAGTAAGAGAAAACATCAAACAGAGATATGATTCTACAACGATCAGAAGGAAATGATAGACTTATATCAGACATGTACTTTATAATCAATTAAAACATATTGCCACTACAAGCATTAAAATGGGTACCAGATGGCAAAAGAAAAATACCAAAAGGGACACGTCGCAGAACATTCGCTTTCACACCATCAAAGAGGGTATGACTACGGATCTCAGAAAAATACAAGAATTACATACAGTATTATCTCATCACTCGAACCGGAGAGCTATGGTTTCTGCACTATGCACCGTGTTCGGCTGATGGTACATAGACTGATAGTTGAGATAATATGTGGTCTGTTGACTATTGTCTGTCCCCAGGTGAATGATGGTTGATCGTATTCACACTTGCTGTTAAGCGTAGGGGTGGGAGCTTAAGCTGTCGTTCCAAGGCCAGATGTGGTAATTGTGAAATTGAGAACACCTAAAATTATGTATTAGACAAAACTTACTACGGAACAGGAAAAATACAGTTGATAGTTCACAAATCAGATGAAATCGTTGTTCCAATAAAAATTTTGTCCCGTGACTTAGTTATGTAAACCGTTAACTGCATTTTGTCCCGTGATTTAGTTATGTAAACCGTTAACTGCATTTTGTCCCGTGACTTAGTTATGTAAACCGTTAACTGCATTTTGTCCCGTGACTTAGTTATGTAAACCGTTAACTGCATTTTGTCCCGTGATTTAGTTATGTAAACCGTTAACTGCATTTTGTCCCATGACTTAGTTTTGTAAACCGTTAACTGCATTCTGTCCTGTGACTTAGTTTTCTAAGCCGTTAACTGCATTCTGTCATGTGACTTAGTTTTCTAAGCCGTTAACTGCATTCTGTCATGTGACTTAGTTTTGTAAACCGTTAACTGCATTCTGTCCTGTGACTTAGTTTTGTAAACTCTTCAACTGGTAATAGCTGGTGTTCTCTGCTCACGCGTGTTGGTATAGTTTTACTGCAACCCCATCATTAATAGACGATTAAACCACTTCTGATATTATTGCCAGCAGACTGCTTTATAGTGGTTGCTTTGTATATACTTTTTGTCATTAGCCATTGACACGCATGGATATGTCAGGTCAGCCAAGATGAATCACGCTTTCCGCAGATCATAATATGTCTGTAAGTAAGTAAAAAGTAAAGTAATCCACAGCATGTATTAATGCCGTAGGAATGTGAGATGTTACCGATCTCACATTTCAGTGGCTCTGCAAATGAGGGCGGTAGCCATCTCCTCTCCCTCGCAGTCTTTACTTCTCGGATTAATCCGGTACCCATTTAAGGCTGGGTCGACCTGGGAGCCGTTGCGATCTGAAAAACATTTCCGCCTCAACTGGGAAATGAACCCAGGACCACCCATATGCGAAGCCATTGCGCTAACAACTGCACTACGCGGCTCCTTGTGTTTGTAAGTAGGCTGTGATTAAAAGGACATTTTAAGAAGTCAAGAAAAGCTGTGGGCATTTATTGCGTTCAAAGTGTGTGGTCAGGAGAGAGTAAAAAGTACAAACTAGAATTCACAGTGCATAATTTTTGAGTGTAAAGCCAAACACCAGAGGCGATGAGTGATACATCACGCAGAACAGCAAAAATCATATTACATCATATGTTTTGATGTCGTTTTATGAAAATTATTATTTGAACCTCTCGCTTGATGTTCTGGACAAATAATAAATATTGGAACATCAACGCCTCAAGTTCAACGATGGTACAGTGATAACATTTATACTTATAGCAACATCATTACTAGCTGGGCATACCTTAAGTCTGCGCTGAAATGCCCTCTGTCCCAACAACACAGCCACACCGAAAGACAACATTGAACAGAACAATCCTTGTGTACACACAGCATAAACAAAGATGGAGTTGTTGCTATTTATGTTGATATATGTACAAGCGTTTCCCATAGCAACTGATGTACATAATTGATGAATGAACTCATGGGCGAGAATGTCTGCGAATCAGAATTTAAACAAAAACACTCCTTCATGGGACATCGTGTTCGTGAGAGCGAGCTGAATGTGTGCTGAATGGTAGCTGTGACTCTTCTTATGTTTGTGCAATGTGACATTACACCCTATTTATATATGCAATGTGACATTATACCCTATTTATATATGCAATGTGACATTATACCCTATTTATATATGCAATGTGACATTATATCCTATTTATATATGCAATGTGACATTATATCCTATTTATATATGCAATGTGACATATCCTATTTATATATGCAATGTTAAACTCCAATGTAATTTCCGTATTAACACATGGTTGTCTAGCAATGATTGTAATATCCGTACTAACATATGGTTGTCTACCAATGATTGTAATATCCGTACTAACATATGGTTGTCTACCAATGATTGTAATATCCGTACTAACATATGGTTGTCTACCAATGATTGTAATATCCGTACTAACATATGCTTGTCTACCAATGATTGTAATATCCGTACTAACATATGCTTGTCTACCAATGATTGTAATATCCGTACTAACATATGCTTGTCTACCAATGATTGTAATATCCGTACTAACATATGCTTGTCTACCAATGATTGTAATATCCGTACTAACATATGCTTGTCTACCAATGATTGTAATATCCGTACTAACATATGCTTGTCTACCAATGATTGTAATATCCGTACTAACATATGCTTGTCTACCAATGATTGTAATATCCGTACTAACATATGCTTGTCTACCAATGATTGTAATATCCGTACTAACATATGCTTGTCTACCAATGATTGTAATATCCGTACTAACATATGCTTGTCTACCAATGATTGTAATATCCGTACTAACATATGCTTGTCTACCAATGATTGTAATATCCGTACTAACATATGCTTGTCTACCAATGATTGTAATATCCGTACTAACATATGCTTGTCTACCAATGATTGTAATATCCGTACTAACATATGCTTGTCTACCAATGATTGTAATATCCGTACTAACATATGCTTGTCTACCAATGATTGTAATATCCGTACTAACATATGCTTGTCTACCAATGATTGTAATATCCGTACTAACATATGCTTGTCTACCAATGATTGTAATATCCGTACTAACATATGCTTGTCTACCAATGATTGTAATATCCGTACTAACATATGCTTGTCTACCAATGATTGTAATATCCGTACTAACATATGCTTGTCTACCAATGATTGTAATATCCGTACTAACATATGCTTGTCTACCAATGATTGTAATATCCGTACTAACATATGCTTGTCTACCAATGATTGTAATATCCGTACTAACATATGCTTGTCTACCAATGATTGTAATATCCGTACTAACATATGCTTGTCTACCAATGATTGTAATATCCGTACTAACATATGCTTGTCTACCAATGATTGTAATATCCGTACTAACATATGCTTGTCTACCAATGATTGTAATATCCGTACTAACATATGCTTGTCTACCAATGATTGTAATATCCGTACTAACATATGCTTGTCTACCAATGATTGTAATATCCGTACTAACATATGCTTGTCTACCAATGATTGTAATATCCGTACTAACATATGCTTGTCTACCAATGATTGTAATATCCGTACTAACATATGCTTGTCTACCAATGATTGTAATATCCGTACTAACATATGCTTGTCTACCAATGATTGTAATATCCGTACTAACATATGCTTGTCTACCAATGATTGTAATATCCGTACTAACATATGCTTGTCTACCAATGATTGTAATATCCGTACTAACATATGCTTGTCTACCAATGATGGTAATATCCGTACTAACATATGCTTGTCTACCAATGATTGTAATATCCGTACTAACATATGCTTGTCTACCAATGATTGTAATATCCGTACTAACATATGCTTGTCTACCAATGATTGTAATATCCGTACTAACATATGCTTGTCTACCAATGATTGTAATATCCGTACTAACATATGCTTGTCTACCAATGATTGTAATATCCGTACTAACATATGCTTGTCTACCAATGATTGTAATATCCGTACTAACATATGCTTGTCTACCAATGATTGTAATATCCGTACTAACATATGCTTGTCTACCAATGATTGTAATATCCGTACTAACATATGCTTGTCTACCAATGATTGTAATATCCGTACTAACATATGCTTGTCTACCAATGATTGTAATATCCGTACTAACATATGCTTGTCTACCAATGATTGTAATATCCGTACTAACATATGCTTGTCTACCAATGATTGTAATATCCGTACTAACATATGCTTGTCTACCAATGATGGTAATATCCGTACTAACATATGCTTGTCTACCCATGAAAGAACCAATAAGAGGGACTTTTTCCTTTCAGAAACCTAAGTCATGCTTGTTCTCAAGTCTGAATCATGTTAGCTCTCATGTCTGCGGGAGATTGGAGTAACGATGGGAATATCCCGGAAAGAGAAACATAATAAATATATGAATTTACAAACAGATGGTTATTTAAAAATCAAAACTGTGAGCCGCTATAAAATGATAAATATATTGAGACGGCGGTCTGTGCACATATGGCAAAGACCATACTTCAGTATATATTAAACCCGACAGTACACATTTGTGTCATTTGTCATGACTAATATAATTTTTTTCATTGGTCACTTTGCGTGTACCTTGCGTCGTCAGCCAATAAAAAGCGCAGATCAATCAAATTTCAGGCAATTCGAGTGATCCCTATATCTTCATAAAGCTGTGCCCTTCTAGAGATGTGTCCGATGTTCGGCGATGCACGTAGTTCTTTAATAATAATAATAATAATAATAATAATAATAATAAACCCATAACCCGTCAGGGTCGCAGGGGTGTCACAATGAGACCTTTGGTGCAGATAGATCTCCAAGCATCTTTATCCTCTACCATCCCGATGAGTTTGGAAACTTCACAACTGTCCGTTCTTTAATATTAACCAGCCAAGTTATTGTAGTTTACCGCTGGCGTGTCATGTTCGAATATTCTATGTTCCTACTACACAATTTTCGATATCTAACTTAACATTCATACCTAATGTCTCAATGTGACAGTTCTGTGAACTTGTTTTAATACATCATCATCATAAAGTGCCGTCTCCGCAACGAAGGTTGGCTGCAACGGATCTCCAGCATCCCCTGTCTCTTGTCTTGGTGGTGCATTCTGCTAGACTGTAACCTGTCCATCGTGTGATGTTACTCTCCCACTTGTATCTCTGCCTACCTCTTGCTCGCCTCCCTTTGACTTTGCCCTCAAGTAAGGTCAGTTTAAGGTATTTGCCACTATAAGGTACTTAAAGTGTTTTAATACAGTGATGCCCAAATTCTCTCCGACACTCCAACAATGAAATGAATGCAGAAAACACAGTTGTTATGGTGCACCATTTTACCGGAAGTCCAAAAGTTATTTAGAGGTGCGGAGACGTACAGTTATTTAGAGGTTCGGCGTAATGCAGTTAATTAGAGGTGTGGCGATGTACAGAGATATTTCGAGGTGAGGAAAAATACATAATTTTTCAAAGACGTGCGGAGACACGGAGTTATTTAGATATGAGGTGTGCAAAATTATTTACAGACACGTATTTAGCAAATTAGAGGCGAGGAGATGTACGGAGTTATTTAGAAGTTTAGACAAGTTTAGTTAACAATTTTCGCGACACGGTCGTGAAAATAAAAACTGCTTACGCTATTGCTAGAACTCGTTGCGACACAGAGTACTCAAACTCTTGTCTACCTAATGAATCGAGAAACTACGGGGTGGTTTTATCTGCAACAGCGAATTATCTGAAGATCTAAGCTTGGACTAGAGGGAGGGCAATAGTCATTTCATTCTTATCTTCACAGTGATGTCCCTTACATGATGAAGAGGGGATGGTAAATTCTCATCTGTGGTGTAATATTGACCAGTTGATGATGGAATCAATCACAATTCTTCTGTCAGCGCATTGTTATCAATGTACTAATTCTGTACCCTATTACTTCCATTATCGTAATACTTCCATAGGAGCAATAATTCTATCAGCGTATTACTTCTGTAGGTGTACTACTCCAGCTGATGTATTACTTCTGTAGGTGTACTACTCCAGCTGATGTATTACTTCTGTATGTGTACTACTCCAGCTGATGTAGTCATGCTACAAGAGAAATACACATTTTAAAAATAAGACACGACCACCTAAACACAGGAAGATTATCTACTTGTGTTTAATTCTTACACAGAAATATTATATATGTGTTTCGCATTCCTACACAGGAAGATTATCTACTTGTGTTTCTCATTTCTACACAGGAAGATTATCTACTTGTGTTTAATTCTTACACAGAAATATTATATATGTGTTTCGCATTCCTACACAGGAAGATTATCTACTTGTGTTTCTCATTTCTACACAGGAAGATTATCTACTTGTGTTTCTCATTCCTACACAGGAAGATTATCTACTTGTGTTTCTCATTCCTACACAGGAAGATTATCTACTTGTGTTTCTCATTCCTACACATATTATCTATTTGTGTTTCTCATTCCTACACAGGAAGATTATCTACTTGTGTTTAATTCTTACACAGAAATATTATATATGTGTTTCGCATTCCTACACAGGAAGATTATCTACTTGTGTTTCTCATTCCTACACAGGAAGATTATCTACTTGTGTTTCTCATTTCTACACAGGAAGATTATCTATTTGTATTTCTCATTCCTACACAGGAAGATTATCTATTTGTGTTTCTCATTCCTACACAGGAAGATTATCTACTTGTGTTTCTCATTCCTACACAGGAAGATTATCTATTTATGTTTCATTCTTACACAGAAAGATTATCTATATGTATTTCTATCTCATTTCTACACAGCAGGAATATCTCAGCTGTAACGCGCAAGCACTTGAACACCTACTGAGACCAGCTACCACCAGAAGGAAGATATCAGAATGACACACCTACTGAGACCAGCTACCACCAGAAGGAAGATATCAGAATGATACACCTACTGAGACCAGCTACCATCAGAAGGAAGATATCAGAATGATACACCTACTGAGACCAGCTACCATCAGAAGGAAGATATCAGAATGACACACCTACTGAGACCAGCTACCATCAGAAGGAAGATATCAGAATGACACACCTACTGAGACGATCTACCAGCAGCCGCAAGATATAAGAAAAACTAACAGGCAGATATGTAGAACCGATAATATGACGTTTCGCTATGCTTACCTTGTTTAGAATTCATGCACATACCTGCGGTATGAGTCATCCTATGTTATGTGTTGTATACGGCTGAAACATTCTACAAATATACATAGCCAACGAGTATAATTGGTTTGAAGTGATAAGGCAGTACTGGGAGTTAGTGCTTAATTTACTTCAGACTGCTGAAAGTGCCAGCGTCGGAGCACTTACGGAGAACTCCGTCGACGATTTTTCCCACACTGCTTAAACAGTCACGTGTTCACATATTAAGGAGGAAAATAATAACATCTAAAGAAATCATAAACAAACTAAACATATGTATTATAAAACACGTCATCTTTTCTACTGAATGCCTACAAGAAACAGACATAAATTGGAAAGATATCCAGACTGATTAGAGATATATAACGGAAACAAACTGCATCAAAAAGGCGTGAAAACAATTACTCACCATACATAGAAATAAAAAAAGAGGTGTAAAATAAGGATATATTTTATCACTACGGCCATTTAGCGAGTTTCACAAAAAAAGTCATTAATTTTTTATCAAAAGGAAGGATTGACACAAGAATTCACAAGAATGTCTATCACAAAAGGAAGGATTGGCACATGAAATCATAAGAATGACTGTGTTTTAAGTAAATAAATCCTCTCCCCTTAAGAGAAACGTATCTACGGGCCTGCCATCGACAATTAAGATCAGTAGAATAAATAGGGAAGCATCATTTAAAAGAACGAATTTCCCTTTTCCCGTGATTATTATTAGGTATCGATACAAAGTATACATACATTGTCCAACGAAACACGGGAAACGTCAAATAGCGACACTTTAGAAGGATGATTTCCAATCAGCCATAAGGACCATGTAATTGAGGAAAGACAATACAAGAACTGACAAGGGAGCGCTCAAAGCAACGTGTGTGCTTACAACCAAATATAAAACGTGGCAAGTCTCGTCGTGTATCATTATGTCTAAAGATTCGGGCCTCATCTAAGACTGAGAGAAGTTGGTAGAGAGAAAGATAAAGAGAGAAGCAAAAGAGAGAGAGAGAAAGATTGAAAGAGAGAAATAAATAAAAAAGGAAACGAGAGAAAGAGAGATACAAGAAAGAGAGAAATAGAGAGACTGAGAGAAAAATAGAGAAAAAGAGAAAGACAAAGGGATTGGGAGAGAAAGATAGGGAATGAGGGGAAGATAACTTTAAAGACATTGAGACAGAGAGATTGAGAGAAAGACTTTCTGCCCTTCTCATAAATTGAGAGATAAAGAGAGATTGAGAGAGAGAGATTGAGAGAGAGAGAGATTGAGAGAGAAAGAGAGATTGAGAGAGATTGAGAGAGAAAGAGAGATTGAGAGAGAGAGATTGAGAGAGAAAGAGAGATTGAGAGAGAGAGATTGAGAGAGAAAGAGATTGAGACAGAACCGAACGATTGGGAGAGAGAAAGAGAGATTGAGACAGAACCGAACGATTGGGAGAGAGAATGAGAGTGATTGACAGAGAAAGAAAGGAATTTAGATAGAGATTGAGAGAAATAGAAAGACAGATTGTGAGAGAAAAAGAGATTGTGTGTGAGAGAGAGAGAGAGATTTCCAAAAGCAACAAACCTGCACACTTCACATGAACCCTTACTGTGAGAATACTGTTGAGTTATTGTTCACATAAAAATAGCACTGAAGTTGAGCTTGGGGCGGCGGGAGTGATTGTAAGCAGCGCCACCTAATTAAATAATGTGATAGAAGCGAGATGATGTCTGCGCGTTCTGAATGAGAAAGTTGTGGTAATTGTAAGAGAAATGGTGAGAGCAAATGGAGTGTATAAGATGATGTAGGAAGAACTTTGAGAAAAGAGTGTGCAAACTTGGGAGAAATCAATGTGTCAGAGAGTGTAAGATTGTGAGTGTGTGTGTGTGAGCGAGTGAATGTGTGAGAAATAGATACAAATTAGTAGGGAAACAACATAGAATATTTGAAAGAAGAATAGATAGAAGAATAGAGAGAGAAGAGATAAAGCGATGAGAAACAGAGAGGAAAGAATAGATAGAGAGAAGAGAGAGAAGACAGAAAAGAAATAGAGTGGAGATAGATATACAGAAGACATATAGAGAAGATATATAGAGAAAAGTTAGAGAGAATATATAGAGAGAACAGATAGCGAGAAGAGATGGAAAGAAGAAACAGATGAGAGAGAAAAGAGAGGAAAGACAGAAAAGAGAGAGTGAGTAGATAGTGAGGAGAGAGAGAGAGAGAGGAGAAAGAGAAGATGTAAGAGATACAGTGAAAAGTTGAATATAACCCAGTGTATTAAAGGTGGACGCACATTGCCAGATCGACGAACACGTTGTACAGTAACAGAGAGAAGATGGCGTCAACTCCGGAGATGGGAGAAAAGCTGGTCTGTGTAGAAATATGACTCGCATTTGCTGTGTCCGTGTACAAACAATAATGAAGTTTCATGATCCGTGTACAAACAATAATGAAGTTTCATGATCCGTGTACAAACAATAATGAAGTTTCATGATCCGTGTACAAACAATGCTAAAGTTTCATGATCCGTGTACAAACAATAATGAATTTTCATGATCCGTGTACAAACAATACTGCATTTTCATGATCCGTGTACAAACAATAATGAAGTTTCATGATCCGTGTACAAACAATAATGAAGTTTCATGATCCGTGTACAAACAATAATGAAGTTTCATGATCCGTGTACAAACAATAATGAAGTTTCATGATCCGTGTACAAACAATAATGAAGTTTCATGATCCGTGTACAAACAATGCTAAAGTTTCATGATCCGTGTACAAACAATAATGAAGTTTCATGATCCGTGTACAAACAATAATGAAGTTTCATGATCCGTGTACAAACAATAATGAAGTTTCATGATCCGAGTACAAACAATATTGAAGTTTCATGATCCGTGTACAAACAATAATGACGTTTCATGATCCGTGTACAAACAATAATGAATTTTCATGATCCGTGTACAAACAATACTGCATTTTCATGATCCGTGTACAAACAATAATGAAGTTTCATGATCCGTGTACAAACAATAATGAAGTTTCATGATCCGTGTAAAAAACAATAATGCATTAATAGGGGGGGGGGGATCTCAATGCATTGCGCGCATAGACACAATTTTTAAAATGTTAAATCTCCGTGTCACCCGAAAGTTGTATGAAATCAAGCCAAATATTAAAGAGGTGGAATATGTGGCATTATCATTCCGTATACAACCCAAAAAATATATCTTGTAAAAATGAAAGAAAACAAAACAACACATTTTTATTTACACATTTCTTTGGAAAAAATAATGCTTTGACAAATGTAAATGCATGCAGAATGTCATAGAATCATGTATCTCCTTGGAAATATCAAGCATACACCAAAATACATCTAGTTTTCTAGGGAAATAGATGTTAAAATTGTCAACACAAAACAGATAACGATATATGAGTCGAAATGGTATGTTGTAAAAAATCAACATTGTGTAATATAGGGTGACTTGCTGAATCGAAATGGTATGTTGTAAAAAAATCAACAATATGTAATATAGGGTGACTTGCTGAGTCGAAATGGTATGTAGTAAAAAAAAATCAACAATATGTAATATAGGGTGACTTGCTGAGTCAAAATGGTATGTTGTAAAGAAAAATCAACAATATGTAATATATGGTGACTTGCTGAGTCAAAATGGTATGTTGTAAAGAAAAATCAACAATATGTAATATATGGTGACTTGCTGAGTCAAAATGGTATGTTGTAAAGAAAAATCAACAATATGTAATATAGGGTGACTTGCTGAGTCAAAATGGTATGTTGTAAAAAATAAACATGTAACATAGGGTAATTTGTACGCCATTCGCAGCAAACAGCAGCTTTTATAATGTAGTGTTTGCCTAACAGGGCATATCCCAGCTTTGACACACCGTGTAAAATACAGCATATCTTAGAGAGCACACACTGTGCACAATTAGAACACGCATGTATCTGTCAATCTTCTATAATAACCAGATATCACAAACAGAGGCACACAACTCCGGATAATACGCGTATCCAATTTTAAGGAGTAGACACGATGAAGTGATACTGTTCTATCAACGCGGTGATCTGTCGCTAATTGTGACATAACTATCGGTATCTTCAAGACAACATTCAACCTGATAAAATCCCAGCAAACACAGGTCCATGGCCGTCTTCAATTGAAGACCCCCTGAATATAATTAATTATGCCTTCATTCGTTAATTTCCAAAAATTATTATCATGCTTCTTTTGATCACTATTTATATGCTTGGATTCGAATGCTAACAATGGCCTAGGCGATTTCAAGTATATAAAAAGTGACCAATGGAAATCTAGACAATAATAAAAAAACCGTAAAGAATGAGGTCTTAATTAATTTTGTACATAGGTCTTCTATAAGCCGATGGCCATGCACAGGACACAGAACTATGGCCTAGTTATAGGAGTCGATTTTACAATCGTAACTGAATGTGTCAATACGGTCGAGTAGCTAGAGATAAGAAAAAGTTAATTTGTCGAGAGTAATCTGACCATCCACCCAATCAGACCATACTGTCTCCTAGAGTAAGATCTGACCATCCACCCAATCAGACGATACTGTCTCCTAGAGCAAGGTCCGACCATCCAGCCAATGAGACGATACTGCCCCCTCGAGCAAGGTTCGACCATCCACCAAATCAGACGATACTGTTCCCTCGAGCAAGATCTTACCATCCACCCAATCAGAGAATACTTATCCCTCGAGCAAGATCTTACAATCTATCCAATCAGACAATACTTATCCCTCGAGCAAGATCTTACAATCTATCCAATCAGACGATACTTATCCCCCGAGCACGATCTTAAAATCTACCCAATCAGACGATACTGTCTCCTAGAGCAAGATCTTACAATATATCCAATCAGACAATACGTATCCCTCGAGCAAGATCTTACAATCTACGCAATGAGACAATACTTATCCCTCGAGCAAGATCTTACAATATATCCAATCAGACAATACGTATCCCTCGAGCAAGATCTTACAATCTACCCAATCAGACAATACTTATCCCTCGAACAAGATCTTACAATCTACCCAATCAGACAATACTTATCCCTCGAGCAAGATCTTACAATCTACCCAATCAGACAATACTTATCCCTCGAGCAAGATCTTACAATCTACCCAATCAGACAATATTTATCCCTCGAGCAAGATCTTACAATCTACTCAATCAGACGATACTTATCCTTCGAGCAAGATATTACAATCTATCCAATCAGACAATACTTATCCCTTGAGCAAGATCTTACAATCTACCTAATCAGACGATTCTGCATATAAGGAAGATTTAGTTGGAGATCAAATAAATAAGACACCATACAGGATGGTATATAAGGAAGATTGAGTAGACAGAGTTTCACTTAGTATCACAAAGGAAGACATAAAACTGGGACCAAAGTGCTTGACATGTCACACAGACAGATTAAAGCACTAGCAATAAATATCAAGTAACAGAATAAAGCGCTAGCAATAAATATCAAGTAATAAAATAAAGCGATAGTTATAAACATCAAGTAATAGAAAACTATACTATTTAAGCCACAAAAGATGATATAAATGAGAAGACGATACAAACGAGAAGACAAAAGATGATACAAACGAGAAGACAAAAGATGATACAAACGAGAAGACAAAAGATGATACAAACGAGAAGACAAAAGATGATACAAACGAGAAGACAAAAGATGATACAAACGAGAAGACAAAAGATGACACAAACGAGAAGACAAAAGATGATACAAACGAGAAGACAAAAGATGATACAAACGAGAAGACAAAAGATGATACAAACGAGAAGACAAAAGATGATACAAACGAGAGGACAAGAAAAAAAATCACGAGATATGTGACAACAGAATCACCTAAAACTTTAACAACAATAACAATCACAAGTACAATTATCTCCAATGTCCGAATATCCGCATTTGAAATCACGAAATAAACTTTCACATGAAATACTCCACCAGAGTTGGCACCGAAAAAAAAAACACGAAAAATATAGAAATCCTGAAGTGAAGAGCAGAGAACCTCCTTCTGTTAGACCGAAATCAAGAAAGGCTATACCAAGATGTGCTCGACAAGACCTCGTCAACTTGCTCGTTGCCAAGAATACAGTTCCACAGCAGTAATATATAACTGCACGCAAGTTATCTGAAAAAACTGCCTCAGAAAATTTGGCCATCATCCCAATATTTTACCTTCCAGACTCCACGTCTATTACAATCTACAAATTTACCTTGATTCTATTTCTACAGTACCCACATTAGTGCAAAAACTGTTATGTGCTCACGTCCAGGACAACTTCCGCCACGAGAACGAACACAAGAAGAAAAAAAAAAGGTTTCCAGTTCTTACAGAATCAAAATAGAATTTTAAGGAGAGTACAGGTAAAAACGCAGGTAATAAGTGCGTAACCCTAGTTACCTGATGCTTGTATTGATGAATATAAGTAAAAGCTACAGCTTGAATGAATTATTGGAAGAAATCAAACGGTGAATGAATGATTGTAAGAAATCAAGCGGTGAATGAATGATTGTAAGAAAAAAAGGTGAATGAATGATTGTAAGAAATCAAACGGTGAATGAATGATTGTAATAAATCAAACGGTGAATGAATGATTAGAAGAAATCAAACGGTGAATGAATGATTGTAAGGAATGAAACGGTGAATGAATGATGGAAGAAATCAAAAGGGGAATAATGATTGTAAAAAAATCAAACGGGGAATGAATGATTGGAAGAAATCAAACGGCACATAATTTGTGTGTGGATGTAGTACTTTTCTGGGTAATATTCACCATCACCACGTGCCGTGTCGAATGGCATGAACGATCATGAATCTCCACAGTTCTCTATTTATTTCCAGCATCTGTTATCAGGATAGTTGTTGACATTTATCCATGCCATGATATCAGACTAACATTTCTTCATGTTGTCGTCCTCGATTTCTCTTGCCTGTGCAATGTTCAACAGACCTCCATCTCATTACATGATTAAAAAAAAGATTATCTATTTCTGATATGACTGATTAACCCCTCGTCTTGCATTTGACTCGTTAGTCTTTCTAACTCTCGGCATTTCTCTATAGAGTCGCAGTAAACCATGACACAACATATAAGTAAATTCAAGTAGGAAGCATGAGGATAAATGAAAATAATTCTTACCGCTGACGGGAATTGAACCAGCACCGAATCGCGTTGCAACACAAGTAAACAGGTTTTCCGTACATGACCAACCACATCCCCCCCCCCCTCCAAAAAAAAGGTGTGGCCCGGTCAAGACTTTCAGCCTGTGTACTCAAGTTACTGAGAACAGACCAATCGAAACAAGGACTATTACAACATCAACGAACATCCCGTACAAGTATTAAAGTATCCTCAGGAATACAAACACAGAACATGCATATTCGTACACAAGGACATAAAGGTCTTCTTGTAAACATAAATAACATAGAGACAGAACAATGTTGCTTCAAATAATATCTTATACAAATAAATTCAAGTAGGAAGCATGAGGATAAATGAAAATAATTCTTACAGCTGACGGGAATTGAACCAGGTCTGTTCTAGCAGTACCAAATCGCAACATATACCTTTGAATGGGCTACACCATGTTAACCTGTAGGAGTTTGAGAACGAACACCGAAGAAGAAATGTCCCCACATGGCCTGCGTTCACCCACTACGTAACGTGGAAAAAGTTCGCGTTGCTTGTTTTTAAAAAAAAAAAAAAACTATATCTCATTAACATTACTTTACATTTGGTATATGTTGTCACTAATTTCCCCCTATATTAGGTAATATTATACTCAATAAATTACTTTGCTTTATAACTCACAAGCCTGCAGTTAAATTGCCTATTTCAGTTATCAAAACGCTCTTACCAACTCTCAGCCACAGAATCGGCAAAGTATTTACGGAGACTAGATACACTGTACATATACTTTTGAAAAAAGCAATAACTTATTTTGAGTTGCTTTTATAAAAGATATTCGCTGAATTGAATATCATTCAACCTATCGACTGTGTCCACCTGATCATTAACGTCTCGTGGTTATCTTAATCGTACGCACCTCGTAAGGTCATCAAAGAGGTTAAGGTCAAAACAACATTTTTGGTAATAACTCGTGACCGATTCATGAGAACACTGTGAAACTTATTAGTGAATGCCAACAGCTCGTCGAATTTCATATCAAATGGTCAGGAACCGGCTGCACGACGCTGGTCTTTGCGCTAGAAGACCCTAAAGAGATTCTGTTCTTACGTACAGATATTGCCAGAACCGACTGCAGTGGACGAACCAGTACGTCAAATGACCGTTGGGAATGACTACACTATCTACACTAGTCCTCAACGAAGCCAACTTCTTGTTCTTCTTCTTCTGCAGCGTTCATTCTCAAACTCCCGCTGGATCTCTCTTGTAGTAGGATCATGATCCATTCTAGATTTCCAGCAGGATGTAGTCCAGAGAATGGAAATGCGTTGTGTCACCGTTTTATTTGCACCAATGGTCCGACACATCCGTCTTCTGCCATAACTCCTTGTTCAAGTACACCATATCTACACTAGTCCCTATCGAAGTCAACTCCTTGTTCAAGTACACCACACCTAAACTACATCCCATCGAAGCTAACTCCTTGAAGTAGAGATGGGACTTAGTCCAGCCAACAGAGGCTGGAAAGTAAGATTTGTCCCGCCATCCCCTACATTGAGCATACCCCTGCCCAAGCAAGCAGGTGCTGAGGTAGAAGATACCAAGCCGAGAGGCACATCAGCACCCATGGTTTTACCGTAACAAGGCCAGATAACATGTCTATACAACAACAGACATCTACATTGCATTGGAGGTCTGTTGCGATGCTATTACTGCCATATGAATAATATGTATGTGTATATATATATATATATATATATATATATATATATATATATATATATATATATATATATATATATATATATATATATATATATATATATATATATATATATATATATATACACACACACACACACACACACACACACATATAAACCTCTATGCATTGTCTCTGATGCAGATCTCCCAAGTCCAAGGAGATTTGTAATAGAAAACCCAAGGGAGGCAAGTTGTACATAATTACACACAATAAGAACACATTTTGATCTTGCAGAAATAATAGAGAAAAAATGCTGTGAAAGAGGGTTGCCAAAATTTGATAATTTCTAGGCCAAATTTCACAAACTTTGCCATTTTTAAATGCATTTAAAAGAAATTTATGTTTCGTAATTTTTTTCCTTTCTATTATTGTTCAATTTGAAGACTTATTAAATATTATAAATCATTCTTGTCCATATTTTACGAGATATTTTACTAGCTAAAAAAAAAGACATTTCAACAATATGGCAACACTGCAGCGAAATGTGTTATTATACTCACAGGAATTGTAACATTAGAAAATACAAGTAGAACAAGAAAAGTAGAAATACAAAGAAATGAACAGCAAGGTATATATATATTTTTTTAAATTTGCCGTTATTTAGAGTTGTGATTTTGAACGTGGGCCCTGGATGCCAAATAATGAAATTCGAGGAGGGGGGGGGGAGAGGCACATACCCTTCCAGGGGAACACCAAGAATGTAACTATTTAAAGGACAAGTATTGTGAGAAAGCTTAAAAATATATAAATATATAATTACCACCGAAGTTGGATGTGTCGGTCATCAGCGCAAATTATAACGGCGACACGGCGCATTTCCCGTTCTCTTGACTACATCCTGCTGGAAATCTGGTTGGACAATCGTCCTGATACAAGAGAAATCTGGTGGGATTTTGAGAACGAACGCACAAACATATATAGAATGTACTGCTGTAGGATTCGCTGACAGTAAATGCAATTGAAGTGAAAATAGTGGTTAGGTCATCCGTCTTGTGTTCACAAAGGTTCGTTACGGGGCTGTGACGTCTTCTTTCCAAATGCATTCTGCGAAGATCCATCGGGGGTGTTTGAAATAACGGAGTTACGTGCTATAATCGGTACTCTCGGCAGTGGGCACTCTACTCTGTTGAGAGAGGGGTAGAGTACATAGGGGGGGGGGGGGAACGGCATCTAATTAAGTCCGTCCCCTTTAGGGACCGGGATAGCTCGATTGTTAGTGAACTGGCTTCCTAATCCGGTTATCCGAGGCTCAATTTCCAGTTCTTCTTCTTCAGCGTTCATTCTCACACTCCCGCTGGATCTCCCTTGTAGCAGGACTACGATCCTACTAGATTTCCAGCAGGATGTAGTCCTGAGAATGAAAATGCGCTGTGTCGTCGTTTTATTTGCGCCAATGGACCAACACATCCGCCGGCGGCGGAATTTCCAGTTCAACATGACATATTTTGTAATAAACCAATTGTTCGTATATCCATAATTCCTAATTAAATGGGTACCAGATCTTTTGGGAAAGCAAAGGCGGCGGGTGTAATGTTGACTACATGTAACCGAGTTATGCCGTTAGTCAATTTAAAAAAAACTACGGGCCTAACACATATTCCCCAATATGCTTCGCGTGGGCGTGGAAATGGTAACACTTTACTGTACTTACTAGGTCCTTTAAGCCCCTTTCTGAGTTCTACTAACATATTACGTTAGAAAAAGCCTCCATTTACAGATTCTACAGCGGAAATTTCACAAGCTAAATATGAATTATATACACTGATGAGAGAGACGTGCACGGATAAATAATGGTAAATCTTTGTGAAGTGTCAACGATTTCCAAAACAATAACCTTGCATAGAAATAAAGAACATAACGTGCGAACATTCCGTGACAATCATGCAAGCGTGACAAAAATAAAGTGCACATCAAACTACATCTACATACAGATTTCGGTATGTGACTCGGACAAATATTTACTGATCCGTACATCAATTTTTGTTTATGTGACTCGGACAAATATTTACTGATCCGAACATCAATTTTTGTTTATGTGACTCGGACAAATATTTACTGATCCGTACATCAATTTTTGTTTATGTGACTCGGACAAATATTTACTGATCCGAACATCAATTTTTGTTTATGTGACTCGGACAAATATTTACTGATCGACATCAAGTATGTCACACTGTTCGAACACATATTCATTGATCAGGACATCAAGTATGCCATACTGTTCGAACACTTATTCATTGATCAGGACATCAAGTATGTCAAACTGTTCGAACACATATTCATTGATCAGGACATCAAGTATGTCAAACTGTTCGAACACATATTCATTGATCAGGACATCAAGTATGTCATACTGTTCGAACACATATTCATTGATCAGGACATCAAGTATGTCAAACTGAACAAATATTCACTGATCAGGACATGTCAATTATTGTATTGTTTTGATCAGGACATGTCAAAAATTGAAATATACCTTCGTCAATTAAACAGTCATGTGGACTCCTCGTGTATATCCTTCAAAGATGCCTCTATTTGACTTTCCTGTGATTTTCATTGGTTGTCGACAGAGTAAATACAAAGTGACCAATGAAAATCGCGGAAATAGTTAAATAGAGTCACTTTTTAAAGATGAACCGACGAGTTCACAAGATTGAATAATTCACGAGAGACTCGCTGAGGCCACGGAAGATAACTATAAAGTTGAAGATACCAGAGATGTCAGGCTTTACATATAAAATAATCCTGCATGCTGAAAAGCGCAATGATTGGGCTAAACAAGTAACTAAAGATCACATGACCAAATACATTGATAGACTACACACAAAAAAGTAAGCTTGAGCGAATCCTTCTGCAGATGTAGGTCATGTGGACTGTGACTCACTGAGTGATACGAACTTTTCATTGGTTATTTTGGTTATACGTTATATCACCAGCGAATGAGAAGCACGGATCGATAAAGTCAGCCAACTGGTGTGACCAGTCCACATGAGCTTATATGTGGAGAAAGATTTCACTTGGGGTTTACTAAAGAATATACAACAAAGGGAATAAGCGTGTCACTGTATAACTCGTGAAAAGCACATACAACAAAGTCTGGTCTAGCAACATCCAGATGTTGTAGGTGGAATTTTCTAACCTTGAATTGTTCCTTTGGCTGAAGAATACGACCTGCAAAACTGGTTCTTTCCCTCGGCGTATTCACTTCATCAGATCCATCTGGACTGTAACTTGGTTCATGCTTCTCCCGGTCTCCAGATCGTCATAATCAGTTCTCCATCTAGCAGTTCTGCTTTCTTCTTTCCTTATGTTACCCGCGTGGTATTCCACGATATCTTCTACATCCCCCATAACATCAGACTCCTCTCTGTCCAGACAATAATTCTCAAGGTCCTCTTCAGCCCGATCACGGCTAATTACATCATCTATAACATCAGACTCCTCTCTGTCCAGACAATAATTCTCCAGATCCTCTTCAGCTCGATCACGGCTAACTACATCCCCCATAACATCAGATTCCTCTCTGTCCAGACAATATTTCTCAAGGGCCTCTTCAGCTCGATCACGGCT